>OX602124.1:8727281-9327281 GCA_951449985.1 Falcaria lacertinaria
ATGATCTGCAGGCTTTCCTCCAAGATGTGAACAATGTTAACGCGAAAGATTTGACTGCTTTCTCGCGTGAGTACTTTGCTCTCAACACTCGTGGCTTTGATGTGAATGTTTAAAATACATTTTGACGGGTTCTTTCTTACCACGGTATTTTTTTAATTTAGTTGTCAGTGATTCTTGCTCGGGCTAAAAGTCCTCACGATACTCGGAGATCAAATATGTTACTTAAATCGCGGGATCAGTGCCGGTAGCAGGAACATTTTTCGACTACGTTTTCGAAAACGTATCTCGCGACATGTCACAATTGTCATACAATTTTTAGTTCCACTTTTCACCACCGCAGCGCTGTTCATTTTCCCAATCAATAATAGTCGAAAGCGATACAAATACGTAGTCGAAAATTGTTGTTGCTAGGCCTACTGACCTAGAGACTCACGCTCTCACAGTATAGACTGAAGTAATGGCTTCTCTGAAAAAAAAAAACGGGGTGCCTACAAGAAATTTGTTTTGTGCTCTATCTTAATAATGGCAACAAGTACTTTTTTTATACCACTAAGGTGGCAAACAAGCATACGGCCCGCCTGATGGTAAGCGGTTACTGCAGCCTATGGACGCTTGCAACACCAGGGGTATCACTCGCGCGTTGCCGACCCTGTAAGACACTTGAAATGCTCATAGAGTGTGCATTGCTAGATCTTCTAAAAAAAGCGAATTTACTATTACAAACAGAATGGAACCCTCGGTGTGTGAGACCAACTTGCACCTGGCGAATTGTTCTTAAACCTTTCCGTTACTAGCTTTTCATACTGGTTCATTGTAATCATATTAATGTTTCATTCATATGTGTTTTGTGTAACATAATCGTTGTTGTGATAACCCGGCGTACGCGCAGGTTCCATGGGAGACAACCACAAGGAGTCCAAGTCTAATGAGAGCTTGGATATACGTTCAGAAGGTGAGGGCTTTTGCTGTTAATACACGAATAATATCATTACTAACGTCTGTATATCAAAATCAAGTAATTTATTCAGTTTAGGCCCTAATAAGGCACTTATGAAGGTCTAAATTACCACCAGTATTCGGAAAAATAGCCACCTGATGATATTACCTCTAAGTAGATACTATAACTAACTAATGACTAAACTATGATATTAGTATGAATGAGTCCCTATTTTCCTTGGTAGGCAGCACGCGTGAACGGCTAGACCGACTGCGCTAATTATTATCTTTTGTATTTTGTAGTGTCGGGGAGAAGTCCGGAAACCGGTACATTTTTAATTTGGGATAAATTGAATTGATTCAGGTTTTACTTTGCGGAAATTCATATTTATAGAATACAAAATATATTATAATTTGCTTTGTCCGCTTAATGAGTGTGATACGGTCGAACGGCCTGCGCCGAGGTGAGCTCAGCCGTGGTTTCTTCCAAGAAGAACCTCATCAACCGCTCACCTGGGCGCAGGCCGTTCGACCGTATCACACTCATTAAGCGGACAAAGCAAATTATAATATATTTTGTATTCTATTTGGGATAAACTAAAGGATCTTTTTCTATGGAGTATTTGACAAATGAATTCGTAGCTAAGACAGGACAACGTCTGTCGGGACAGCTAGTATACTATAATATAACTATTCATACGATGTTATACGAAACAAAATTAACCAAATCTGTTATCTACACGTTTTTTTAGTTGTAGGTATATGTATCTATCAATGCGCCGGTAATCTTACAACGGAATTTTCACCAACTTCAAGACATCGGATTATTTATATCAATAGTTTTAATAATATTAATTTTATTAAAACTAATGATAATATAATCTAAACATTATGCTAAAGACCACGATCATATGATATATAGAATACAAAATATATTATAATTTGCTTTGTCCGCTTAATGAGTGTGATACGGTCGAACGGCCTGCGCCCAGCTGCGAGCTCAGCCGTGGTTTCTTCCGACACGTGTTTCAGGACTTCCACGTCCCATCATCAGGGTGCCGCCGCGTTGCTCACCTGGGCGCAGGCCGTTCGACCGTATCACACTCATTAAGCGGACAAAGCAAATTATAATATATTTTGTATTCTATAAATATGAATTTCCGCAAAGTAAAACCTGAATCAATTCAATATATGATATATACATTTAAAGAGTGCTTTTTAGTATATTCAACTGGAATTTGTTTAAAAAAGGAAACTTAGAACTTTAGAAAAACGAAAACAAATCAAATCTGAAGGAAAAACATCGTTAGGAAAACTGATTACGTTTGATAAAAAATTAAGGCCGTATGTAGTGCCTAAGAGACGGTGACGGACTCACAATCTGTCACGTTGGCACCAAATTATCTTCGGTGGAGAGTGGGTGTTGTTCTTCTGCCTACCACTTTGGGTAGCCATGGAAAAGCGTGAAGTGCTGTATGTTTCACAGGTAGCAGCATGTCGGACGTGTCTATGGGCTCTCCACAGTTGAGAAGAGCTATCTCCGCCGACCCTTCAGCTGTTTCTAACAAGAAAGTCAAATCAGCCGAGAAGGAAAGGTGCGTATTTACATCATAATAAAAATAAACTAAGGATGTTTTTTTTGTACATAAACAGAGATCTCATCTTGTGATACAGCCGCCAATTATATGACGAGATCGCTGGTCTAGTGGTTAGTATACCTGACTGCTAAGCTAGAGGTCGCGGGTTCGATTCCCGCCAGCGCAAACATTAATGTGACAAACATGTTTGCCTTGCGTTTGGGTGTTTGGTATGTATTATAAGTATGTATTTACAGAAATAAAAGTATATAAGTATTGTATTAGCTGCTGGTTCCCATAGTACAAGCTCTGCTTAGTTTGGGGCTAGATGGCGCTGTGTGATCCGTCCTTATCGGACGGATTATCACCATAACTAAAAAAAAAACAAAGAATTTTATCGATTTATAATGTTTATCCTCGTCAGTTATTGATATTGGAGTACAATAAAGAGTTTATTTATCTACCATCTATAATATAAAAAATAATCGCTGAATGTGTTGCTAAGCGCAAATCCCGAGAGCAGCTGAACCTTTTTTGAGCTTTTTTTAGAATATTCCTTGAAGTACGAGGATGGTTCTTACGGAGAGAATTGTTTTTAAAATTGCCTGAAAAAGTCAAAAAACGGGTAGACAAAATATTTGATAAATGTGCGTAAAGCGTGGGCAGGCCGCTAGTTTGTTACAAATTGTTATATCATGATTGTTACATGAAAAAAAAAAGACAGAGCACTGAGTTTCTTGCCGGTTCTTCTCAGGTGGCCTTTTTCCGAACCGGTGGTAATTTAGACCTTCATAGTGCCTTATTAGGTCCTTAACTGAATAAATGATTTTTGATTTGATTTGATTTAATAATCAGTTTTAATGCCACAATTTTTGTTTCCGTCACGTGTAGTACCGAGCCGGGCGCCGGGCGCGGCGGGCGCGCGTCCTCGCTCAGCTCGCTGGAGCAGTTCACTCGCAGACACAACGGCTCTGTCGACGTCTGGTGGCTCTACGATGACGGAGGTACACCTTCATTAACCGACTTCAAAAAAAGGAGGAGGTTTCTCCTCGAATTCAACGGTTTTTTTGAGTGTTTGGGGATAAGTTCGCCGTTTATGAACCTATTTTGATGATTCTTGTTTTGTTGGAAAGGAAATCTAAGGGTGAGACCTATCCCAAGGATGGTAACCACAAGAACCAAACAATTTACCGCGATGAAAAGTATCCTATATGTCAATTCAGCTTATAAGCTACCGCCATTCCAACTTTCATACAAACCCACTTGTTCAGTCAACTGAACTGGACAACTGAAATAGGTTAGTCAACTGAACAAATGAGAAAAAAAATAATAGTTCAGTCAGCTGAACTAATGGGAATAGACCATTCAGCCGTTGAGGCGTGAAGAGGGTAAATACAAACATACACACAAACTTTCGCATTTATAATATTATACCATTTTGTCTTTTTTCCATTGGCGAGCGGACGGAATCGTCGCTCGTCCGCGAACTTTCGTAGCATACGCTTAGATTCAAGTTTGTGTTGCTGTCTTGCTTTTTACTCTCAGGTTTGTTTACAAAAAAAGAGACGGTGATATGAAAGTTATTTCGGTGTATAAGTGTAATGCTCGCAGGGCTAACTCTCCTGCTGCCGTACATCCTGTCGACGCGCCGCGCGTGGTCCTCGTGCCCGCTCCGGGTGTTCACTCTCGCCAACAAGAACACTGAGCTCGAACTAGAAGAGAGGAAGTGAGTTTCATAAGTCATCTTAGAGCCGTGGTGGCCTTGTGGTTGAACCTGTTATCTGATGGGCCCAGGTTCAAATCCCGGCCACTTACCAATGAGTTTTTCTAAACTTAAGTACAGTGATTAAGCTGGGCGAATTGGGATCTCCCTGGGGTTTCCCATTAAATTTGGAGCCGGTTGGGGACCGTACCTCCGCCTTACAGAAGACTGCAGTCAAATAACACTACTTTGATGTAGTGTTGAGTTTCTGCAGTGAGTAAAGTTGCCAGTGCGCCACGAGGATAGTAGTAATGCTAGAACAGTGAGTCCTCATCAACAGCTCGTTAGTGATACCCCTGGTGTTGCTAGCGGCTATAGGCTACGGTGACTGCTTTCTATCCGGTGGGCCGTATGCTTGTGTGCCACCTTAGTGGTATAAAAAAAGAAACAATATACTGTTAGGCAAAGGGTTCGATTCACAATAACGATAACAAGACGGAATTCTCTTCCTAGTATCCGTTCGTCTAAAACTATATCACTGTTTAAGAAACAATATATATATGTATTTGTATTTAGTATATTCATATGTTATATATGTTTTTACCTCAAATAATATGGGATAAGGGCAGGAGAATGATGATGATGATGATGATGATGATGATGATGATGATGATGATGATATGCCTATCATAAATATTTGTGTATACTTAGTCTGTAGTATATGTATGTTTATTGTAAACCTACGCAGACTATGCCTGTATTTCTTTTAATTTCTCCTCTCGCGGGTCTGCTGGAAGAGATTTCTTTTGAAATAAGCAGTGCCCTTGTACAATCTATTTCCTTCTTGTAATTTTGTTCTTTTAATTTGTTGTGTGTACATAAATAATTAAATAAATAAATAAGTCGTTCGATGACAAGACTTTTTAGTACTGTCTAATTAGTTTACTTTAGTGATTTTGTAAAACATAATTGTCACCATTATCTACTATGTGCTAGTATGTGATTTATTCCGACGAGTGTGATAGAAATGTATCTGATATATTTGCTTCCAGCATGGCATCTCTGTTGTCAAAGTTTAGAATAGACTATTCGGCGCTGAAGATGATCCCGGACATCACGAAGCGGCCCCGGGACTCCACGCTGGCGTACTTCCACAAGATGATCGCGCCCTTCATGACCGCTGACGACAAAACCGACAATGGTAATAAATATTATTCTTTATTAAAGACTAGCGGCCCGCCCCGGCTTCGCACGGGTAGACATTAGTTTCGGAGCATAGACATTTATCAAATATTAGGTCTACCCGTGCGAAGCCCCGTCAAATTAGTTTAGTAAAGAACAACATAATTGGCACCATAAAGCGCGCTCTACCTTCAGTTTTAACTGTACAGTCGAACTGTGCAGTTAAAACTGACGCCCCTAGTGTCTACACACGTTCAGTTTAGAAATGTACAGTTGTCAGTTTTGCCTACACACGTACAATTGAACTGCACAGTCCGACTGTACAGTTAAAAGTGAACGTGTGTAGCCCGTGTTTATGTCAAATGTTTATGTGTGGTATACTTTGATATGTTGATAATTAGAAAGACAAGTACGTGCGCACTGAGCACCGCTGCAGGTTGGCGAGTGTCGGCCGCGAGAGCGACCGTCTTCCCTCCCTCTCCCCTTCGTTCCCGCACAGCTATAGGGTTGGGCGCATTCGGCGTGTACAGCCCGCTTTATGTATTGTTGTAGCGTCCATCACCGAGGCGGACCTAGTGGCGACTCGGGATCGAACCCACCGCCACCTGCGCCTGCGCGAGCTGATCGGCAGCATGTCCCATGGCGCGCGGCTGGTGTGCGTGTCGCTGCCCATGCCGCGCCGGCGCGGGCTGGAGCCGCCGCCGCTCTACCTCGCCTGGCTGCGAGCGCTCGCCTCCGCCGCGCCCAGGACGCTCCTCGTGCGGGGGAACCACTCCGCCGTACTCACTTTCTATTCGTAAGGCTCCAACATACAAGAAAGAAAGAAATAATGTTTTATTTTCTACACACACGACACAAGAAGAAAAAATACCACTTAAAGTTTTATTGACACAAAACAGATTAAACTTTTTACAAAAACATATCTTAACCTACCTTGTAGATAAAAGATCTGACCCAAACCGGAATCATGCGGGAGCGTGCCAAGAATGCTGGCAGCATTGCCACGCTGGATGGCAATGAACGTTATAGAAAATAAGATTGATAAAGATATTGAGCTCCTTATCCAAATTGTTTTGTCTTTAACTGTAATAGGATATCCAAGACGATTGAGCTTAACTTCAGACGATCACTCTGCCGTACACACCTTGTATTCTTCTACTTCACAAAAAAACAATACGATTCACTCTGTACTAAACATGACTTCCGACTGACCCACAAAGAGAGTTTTTTCTGTATATATATATCTGTATCAATGAGTTAATGTATGTCTATTTGTTCGTATTTCTGTAACCTTTGTACCCCAAACGTTGTTCGTCCTTTGTCACCTAAACCATGAGATTTTAAAAGGTGTCGTCAAATTCGTCTTAATAGTGACGTATGTAATATGGCGCAAGCGCTTTAAAACGGTCGGGTTGTAATTTTTCTTCATATTTACTTGTTTAGTTATACAGACTCTTCACGCCCGACGGAGTTTCTACTGTGCTTTGATTAAAAGACAACAGCGTTGCTATAGGGACAATCAGAAATAACAGAGAGAGGTTTTATCGTAGTATGGTCTTTGACATAGTAAATTGATGGAATGAAACAATGGTGCGATGTAAATGACGTGTGGCGACATCTCTCGGACAAAACAAGTAAACTTAAGGCTACGAGCGTGAACATAGTTCATGTCATTTGCTATTTTCATCCATAACTCAGAGTAGATAATATACTGCGTACAATCCATAGTCATTCCGTTCACCCCTCATAATAGCCCCCTACATATAAAGTTCAATGTATGGATATTATTGCACCCACCAAGTTAATGACAAATATACCTGAGCCGGTAGCAGGAACATTGTCGACAACATATTCGAAAACGTAACTCGCGAAATGTCAAAATTGTCATACTAATTTTTAGTTCCACTTTTCACCGCCGCAGCGCTGTTCGTTTTTCAATACAAAATTTGTCCAAGGCGATACGAAAACGTTGTCGCCAATGTTCCTGCTACCGGCACTTGTAGATAATTATAATACTCATTTCTCCTATATTGATAAGGTCAGTCAAACCCATGAAAATACTAAAACATTCCAAAACCAAAGATATTTTTTTATCTTTTCTTTCAATGAGAGAGGTAAAGAGTAATTGGAACCGGGCATTTATGAAAATATTGATGTAGAAGAAGCAAAAGAGGTGTGCAAGTCAAGGGCGAAATGGTCTATACTCTCTGCCTACCTCGTGACGGACTTGGATTATATATGTGTGTATTATTTTAGTATGTACATAGTCCTAAAGACTATGAAAACAATATGTTGCTATCAATGTTGATAGGATAAAAAGGGAGATGGAACTTTACGAACAAGAGTGAAGCCGGATTTTTAAACACGTACTTTAGTATTCGAGGTTTGTGGGTGTGTTGGTGTATATATACACGGCAAGGCGTAGTTTTAACCGGCGTCACTTCGTTGTACGCAAAGTTCCATGTACCTATTTTATTTGATCTGAAATTGGGTGTGGACTGCTTGTTTTATTGGCCTGGAACTGTAAGCTAGGTTATTCCCAACCGTGGGCTTCGTGCAAATGAAGTCCAGATACTCTCGCTCCTCTTTTTGTTCGCTTGAATGATTGTAATCTTGGAACATGACTTTTTACCTTAAAAGTACAAATTTTATTCCATTTCTAAGTTACCTTTTTATACCTTAAATTATGTTTATACACCTATTTATAAAATTCTTTATTTCTACAATGAATTTCTTTTGTGAGTGATTTTCATTATAAATGAGAGCTGTTTTTGTTTGTGTGTGTTAATGTGTGTGTGTGTGTGTGTGTGTGTGTAGCTGTAGTTTAATACAGGCCTTTGTCAGTGCCTCGTAAATTTTATAGAAATTATACATAGTTCTATACATTTTACAAATTCAAATAACATAATTATATTGTGTGTGTGT
The DNA here is from genome assembly GCA_951449985.1 of Falcaria lacertinaria. Classification (NCBI taxonomy): domain Eukaryota; kingdom Metazoa; phylum Arthropoda; class Insecta; order Lepidoptera; family Drepanidae; genus Falcaria; species Falcaria lacertinaria. Next base: position 8,735,604 of record OX602124.1, read on the forward strand.
GTGTGTGTGTGTGTGTGTGTGTGTGTGTGTGTGTGTGTAGCTGTAGTTTAATACAGGCCTTTGTCAGTGCCTCGTAAATTTTATAGAAATTATACATAGTTCTATACATTTTACAAATTCAAATCACATAATTATATTGTGTGTGTGTGTGTGTGTGTGTGTGTGTGTGTGTGTGTGTGTGTGTGTGTGTGTGTGTGTGTGTGTGTGTGTGAGCTTGGGTGTACATTATATTAAAATGTATAAAGTTAATTTGTGTGCAGAAACTACAATGTAATAAAACAAATTGAAGGAATTGTATACTAAAGATTTGACATAATACTTACACAATACATAATGCTTATTATGAAATTATTAATCTTGTGATCACTTTGATAATCGAGAAACTAACCCAGTTTTACTAACGCCAAGTATCAAAGTAATTCGTATGTGACTAATTATAAACATTCAATTATTTTTTTATATTTTAGGGTCGGCAACGCGCGAGTGATACCCCTGGTGTTGCAAGCGTCCATAGGCTACGGTAACCGCTTACCATCAGGTGGGCCGTATGCTTGTTTGCCACTTTAGTGGTATAAAAAAATTCTATTTTGATACTATCAATTCAAGTTATACTTGGTTTTTATAGGTAAAACAATTTTAGAACATTTTACATAAATAAGTGAGACTGAAAAAAATAATATAAATCTGTACCAAATCAAAATTAATATAAATATTTCGTCCTTTGTATTAAATACTTGGATGGTGCCAATTCTTTTGTAACTCGTTTGTTAAAATGTCAGCTTAGAACTGTCAAATTAAGTTTTAGTGCTGTCAAATCATATCAAGTTCTGTCAAAACGGAAATGTTTTATTTTCAATGAACAACAAAATAGGATTAATATTCTAGTTAAATTTAATTTGGACAAGTAATAAAGAGGATTGGCACTATCTGTTTTGATAATATCCTTACTAGCCTATTAATGTAAGGGCATATACATTGGCATACATAGGCATTGATCTATGAAATTGTGAATCTCTCTGATAATCAGATATAATGTAACATGCTGTATATATATATGATACATATATATATATATATATATATGTCACCGGAAGATAACAAGAACCGCAAATAAATTTCCTAGGAAATTTATCAACCTTCGTAGGATTCTAAACGAGAGATTAATTGTATTAATTTACGCCCACATTTTCGCAAATTAATAAACTTACCGAACAAAAAAAACAACCAACGTCGGCTAAGGCCGAAGGCTTAGCCTTCTAACCTATCACGGCCATGTCGGACTACAATATTACAAACGGTGAACGTAAATTAATACAATTAATCTCTCGTTTAGAATCCTACAAAGGTTGATAAATTTCCTAGAATTTCCTAGGAAATTATACATTTGCGGTTCTTGTTATCTTCCGGTGACATATAAGTTGGTGCATTTTTTTTTGTTCTACAACAGAACTGACACCTTTTGTGCCAAATCTGTTGTACAAAATTACTACACTAAATTAATTTGACAGGACGAAAAATCTTGCTATGCCTTTCTAATGTGTGGGGTCAAATAAGGATGGCAATATTTTTAGTACTGTCAAATTAGTTTAGTTTGCCTAAAATTAAATAAGGTTTTAACTATTGACCCACGTGGTGCGCCGAATTTGTAGGCAAATCTCAGACAAGCAATACCATTTAGATAGTTTTCTTAATGCATGTACCTAAATTATCGCACGTAAGTACAATATTTTCTAAAGATTTTGAAAATTTGTGTTCTTATTTATCTGTGGTAAGGTATCTATACATTAGTGATCATTTTATTTTAAATTGACATGACACTTTGTAAATTAACTATTTATAAAGTGTCATTCACATCTCTTGCGTGGATTTGGACAATTGCGACGTTATATGAACGTAACACGCAGGGCAAATGTTCGGTGTTTAATTTAAAAAAATATCAATTTGGATTTTGGTCCTAGACACCTTCTGACTTTTTTTTTTCCATTTTTTACACTCAGTTTATATTACTTATTAGTGTGAAATATGTCTAAACATTAATTTATTATGCTGTAGTTGTCAGATCTGATACCACCTTATTCTACATGTGTTGTACGAGTGTATACGAAAGCAATTATGATTAAAATGTTTTGATGATAACGTTTGGTTTTTCAATTAAAATATCTCGGATTTTAATGCCTTTTGCAGACAACCCGAATAAACTTCGCTATGTTTGGTGCTGGACAGAGACAGGGCTGTTGACAGAGGTGTTAACTTAAAACTTTGGAACAATATGCCACGTTAGGGGGTCACTAATTAGGTATGTGAGGCGATTTTGCGGATTTTTCGACCCCGCTCGCCCCTCGGGATGATTGGATGACTATGCTCCTACCTCCTCCCACCCTTCTATGCCCTACGTAATTAATGGACGAACCCTTAGCATGTCGCATGTCAGTGACGCGAACTCTTAAGTTTTGCCCCAAGGAAAATGGCTGATGGCGATTTTCACTTAAAAATCATGAACTTTATTTTATAGTGGTGCTAATTCTGTTGTACGAAATCACTAAACTAAAATATTTGACAGGACTTAAAGTATTGCCATCCTTATTTAATCCCGCTCATGAGAAAGGGATAACGAGACTTTGGCCCTGTCAAATTAGTTAAGTGATTTGTACAACAGTATCGAAACCATTGTTAACAGGTACTAGGTGCCTACTGTCTGTATATATACGTCAGAGTAGATAATTATACTGCGTACAGCCTATACCAATTAGGTAAAATTTTTGGGCATGTTATCCATCAAACCAACTTATTTAAGTGTCTCTGATAATGTAATGCATTTAAATCATTTTATGAGCTCAATATAATTTTTTTGTTGATAAAACCCGAGATATAAACTCACACAGTCGTGACATCTGCGACTCGGCTCGATTACGTGCGACTTTCGTTGCAAAGTAATGAAGCGCATACCTACTGCAAATCTGTCAATTTGTTAACTAAATACTGTGCATCCGAATGATTTATTCGTTTTCTAATGCAGTGCAACGATTAAGTATCTCTGTGTCTGTGCGTCTCGCAGCGAGCGGTGGTCAATCCTAAACCAGTCGGTCCGCGCGCGCCTCCATTGTCGGTCGCACGACTTGCTCGCCCTTTCCCGCCATCACATATCGAGAACTCGAATTTTAATTCGAGTTATTTACGCCCAGTTTTTTTTAAAGTGTCACAACTATTAGTGCCGGCGTACTTTAGTGCTTAGTGTCCGTGGTGTAAATAGTGTTGTCGCGACCCGGATCCAAGGGACAACCCACCGAGGTAAACACGTGATAATGTTTTTAATTTACTTTTTTAAGCGCGTTCACCTCAGGATTGTTTATGATTTTTTATTTTTATTTTGCACTAGAGTTTGAATGGAGTTGTTAAATCTTATTTGCCGTCGTGATAAAGCTTAATTACCTATTTCTGATGTTGAAACTAGTAATTTAATGCCGGTTTTAGTATCCCTGAGTTAGTTTTTTTATGCTTAATTTGTTTTGTACACTGTATTCTATACCTGTATTTTTATTCTAGAAGGTGAGTACCTACATATAAAAAAAACGAAGTATCCGATGTTATTACCTCTCGCTCCTCCCAGCCTTCAACTCCTTACTTCGTGTGGTGATGGTAATTTAGACCTTCATAAGTGCCTTATTAGGGCGTAAACTGAATAAATGACTTTTGATTTGGATTTTTGATCTTAGGCCTTTCCGAGGCAGTTTTATTTCACCCGGGATCGTGGTACTAATATGCATCATGTTACTATACATACGAAAAGTCGACGGCCGTAAATGAAGCAATTTCTTTGTTAATGAATTTGTTCTTAAAATATATTGACGACATCATCGTTATGAAATGTAAGCATTGATTACGTTAAGTCACCGTTAAGGCTTAATTAAGAAGTGGGCCCTTTAGTCGTAATCTTTTTAAATTTATATCACCGTTTTTACATATCCTCATGTCAAAAGCAACATGAGCAAGTACAGTTATTCATTTCATATTTTTTTATTCCAAATATAAATTTTATCAAACTAACTGGCGCCCTTTCTAAAAGAACAATGAATTTAGAGTAGGTACAGCTATAAATTGCAATATTACATTTCTTAAAAAAAAAAATCAAATAGATATCCAGTTCAAATTCAAAATTATGTTTATTTGACTAGACTTTACAGGCAAGCACTTTCAAATCGTCAGAATCTACCACCGGAATCGGAAGGTCGGTTTTTCTGAGAAGAATCCGGCAAGAAACTCAGCAATTACTCTTTTAAAAACCAAAAAAATTACATAAAGTTTACATTTCAAGTACTAACTTTTTTAATACTGTAATAATAGGTATCTTACTTATTTCCAAATAATTAATAAGCATATGATCAAAGTTTTGTATGTTGCAACGTTGCGTTACACACCGCGACCGGTAAATTGTCGAATTTACTCGTTTTGTAACAGCTACCTACGTACTTACTTAGATGTTAATATAGTGTTCAATTTATATTTTTATACCAAGTGTTGTATAAGCAATCGTAAATATACTTGAATATATACTTAAATATCACTTATATACTGGGTATAACCTGCATTATAGCTTATAAATTAAATTATAGTACACATATTTGTTTTATAATATGTTTTTACTACCGAGCTGAATTTCAGATGCGAGATGTCAAACCATACCGGCAAGTAGCTATTGACAGGTCACTAATAAAAACAAGAATGTTCCAAATTCAAATGCAACATTTTCGAATATCACTGCAGTTCTTAAACAGGATAAACATAAGAACAAACATATCCTTATCTTTGTGTCAATTCAAAGAGGACAAACAATTTAAACAAATTGTCCAACGAAATACAAGTAACTGGCAACTCAGTGGAACTCTGCGGAGCGAGACGTGCAATAAGAATCCATCCATGGCTCAATTCAATTGCCGTAAAAGAATTTCCAATAGCATTCAACATGGCCGCGTTGGGATGCTGTATCCACTCATTATCTGGTTTCAAACGCGTGCATTTAATTGGAATGTAACGGGCCCAGAATCGATGTCCGGAACAGTGTTTACTGACCATGAAAATGGCGGATACAGGCTCATATGATACAATTTTATGTCTTAGTTACCTACCGATGTTCATGTATCATCGCTGATTATGTACTGTTTCATAATAGCTGTAAATAATTGACAGATTAAAAGCAAAGTTCAACAAAAACTGCATAGTTCATACAATATTTAATTGTGACTTCGTCCGCGTTGGTATGTGGTGGCCTTGAATATATTGGCTTGAATTAGGGATTTTTTTGCAAGTTAGAATATTTTGTTTAAAGTCGATTCAGCAATTTGCGTTGTTGCTCATACAAAGAAACAGTAAAATAAATGTTACCATTTGATAATAAACTCGGTTTAAATAAAAAATGTAGATGAAACTTAGCGAACGATTAATCACTGCACTTAAGCTTAGAAAAACTCATTGGTACAGGCTGGGATTTGAACCTGAGCCCATGACAGCTCGTTGATTCAACCACCAGGCCACCACGGCTTGAAGGGCCTTCATGAAGTATGCTAGTTTGGTCTCCAGCTCTTTTAGATAGTCGCTTTGCGTCGATTCTTGCTGTACTAGCAGACCCTGATGACCGAAGATATAAAGCCGTGACCGGCTCCTCACGCGATAAATTCTCCTCTTACTCAAACTCAAAAATCATCTTTATTTGACTAGACTTTACAGGTAAGTACTTTCAAATCGTTGGTATCTACCACGGACGGAAGGTCGTTTTTTAGCAGGTTCAAGCCGTCAAAAACTAAAATCTTGTATCCACCACAGGAGTCTCGTAAAAACCGCAGTCTCAAGCAGAGATGAGACCTTATTGAGCTGTCTCGGGCGAAAGGTTACCAAATGTGTAGCGGACCGTTCACTCTGAAGTTATTCAGAAATTAACAACAGATTTACATCGCTTATGAAATTTAGGCACTGAAATTGTCAATGATGCCGGATCTTTTGCAAGAAGAAAAGTCATTCGGATTCCGTCAGAGCAAATTTTGGTCAGCGCATTTAAAAAAAGTATTAGTCGTTTTATACAGGCATGCATATTAAGCTCTAAATCTATTTATATATGCGTACATATGTTTAGTATTCTGTGATGTAGTGGATATTTAACAAGTACAAATAGAATGGTATAAGTTTTAGATTAGCATAGCTATTCATTGAAAATGGGCCGCTTTAGTCAATTGAAAGGAATTCAACGAATGTATGACAAGACAACGCCTTGTATTCTAGTGAACCCTGAACTACGCACTAATTGGGAGCATGTTCAAACTGTTAGTACATAGCTATATACTCAATATGTGTGAATGTAGGTCATTACGTAAAATAAGATGATGATGATGAATTAGGTTTGAATTCGCTAAAGTATTTTTATATGACATGTCGAACTACGAATCGCTTTTGACATCTCGATCTTACTTGTCACTGTAAGTTTGACATGTCGCATAAAAAGTTCAGTAGCGAATTTAAATGCCGATATTTTAGAGAATCACTTAGCACAATTGGAATAATGTAATTTAAATAATTAGCATATTTTTTTTCAAACCTAAAATATGTGATAATCTGCGCATTTATATTACAAGTCACGCTTGCCTCGGGCAAAAAATCAACCTTGCAAGTTTCGAGACAAAGTAAACTAATATCTTAAATATTTCTATAAACATTTCCCATAACCTATAAGCATATAAATCCACACGTCTGTCAGCCTGGCCATTCATTTACCTAACTACCTAGTGATACAAATTACACAACCTCTTTTTCTACGCGGATAATGGATGACGCTAGTGCAACACATAGTTGGCAAGTGCTATGTGTAGGGAGACAGTGGTGTCGATTCTGTTGTTCAAATTTACTAATTTGACAGGTCTAAAAGTCTTGCTATCCCTTTCTCATGTCCGGGGTTAAATAAGGATGGCAATATTTTTAGAACTGTCAAATTAGTTAAGTTTAGTGATTTTGTACAACAGAATTGGCACCAATGAAGTGTCTAATCAATCTATAGCTTATTTATACTACACAACCTGTTACCGGCGACTTTATCTGCATTTTTTTGGGACAAAAGATAGCTTATGACAGTACCCAGGATATATCCCTCCTTGTCAAATTTAATTACGATCCGCTCAGCCGTTTAGTCCTGAATAGGTAACAAACAAAGCGAGTTACTTGCGCATTTATAATACATATTTATTAGTAGGTACTTGCTAATTAATGATAAGATAGGATTGTTATTGCAATGAATTAGCTGGTATACAAGTCTGCATACACAAATGCTCTGCAGCGAGTAACCTTTACGGGTTCTAGATTGGAACACAATTGAAATTGATATAGGTAGATAGAAAAGTAATTATATTTTGACGACCCGACGCGAGAAAGGTTCGACTCAACAGCAATTCGCAAATATAACGAATTATCTACACTTCTACATATACACTATCTACACTTATATTATAAAGAGGAAAGATTTGTATTTTTGTGGGTTTGTATTGAATAGGCTCCGAAACTACTGGACCGATTTCAAAAATTCTTTCACCGTTAGAAAGCTAAATTATCACTGAGTAACATATGCTTTATATTAAACTAGCTGCCCGCCCCGGCTTCGCACGGGTAGACACAATATTTGATGTCTACCCGTGCGTAGCCGGGGCGGGCCTCTAGTCATGTATATGTTTATAGTCAGATCAGTAACTAATAAAATATTATGATTATTATTATAAGGATCATGACTAGCTGTCACGCTGTTGTAATTTAACTAGACTCCGTATATAGCATAACCAGTGCTCCACGAGGATACGCTGGGCTAGTGTAGATAATGCTGCTAGCACAGTGAGTCCTCATCAACAACATGGTTGGTAACTCGTTAGTGATATCACTGGTATTGCTAGCGGCTATAGGCTGGTAACTGCTTACCATCAGGTGGGCCGTATGCATGTGAGCCAGATTAGTTGTATAAAAAAAATAACATGCTATGCAATACAACAAAATATTATTTTATGTTATACTTCAATTAACGTTTTTATAGTATATATTCAAATGCACAATAGGCAAATCAGAAACATAATTCAAGTACCATTCAGATACAAATTCTCGGTACCCACTTACACAAGAAATCATTTTCAATCATTGGATAGGTATCCAATTTCAAATGTCATAGCGCTGGCTTAATGTGTTTTTATTGCTAAACAGAAAAAGGTATAAAAACTGAGTTAACCAAAGTAGGTAGAGCTACAAAATATTTCAACACACGTGCGGTTCCTAACCTGTAACCTTCTAAACACAATCAGTTATACTACAACATAATTGCAATGGTACGCGATCACCGTAGCTTTTGGGAAACTAAACCGTATTGAGGTCGTATGACTCACATATGAACTAGCGAACAGATAATTTCTTCACTTTTAAACAATTACGTTGCATGTTTATACAATTATAAAAACGGGAATTAACGCGAAAATTATCTTTTCATTTATCCCGTAGTTCCGACCAGATGGTCACGGGCAGACTGATGCAGCGCATACGACAGGAAGTAGCCATGCTGCATCAGTCTGCCTTTAACCACGATCTGTTTTTAATAAAGATCTACATTTAAGGGCATCATAAATTTTGGTCTAAATGTGAAAACGCCGACCAACGTATTTTTTTTGTATATTCTGTTACATCTTGCCCGTCTGAACATTTTTTTACTGTGACACCAAACCTGTGGGACCATTGTAGTTGATTTTATTTGAGTTATAAAATCTGAATATTTTTCATACATTTTTGTTGAAAATAAGAATACAAAATAACTAAAACAAATGAAATGTCCTGTAATATTCAACTTGTGTGCCATAGTAATAAATGCACAGACGGACATGCTCTAACAGAATATACAAAAAAAATGCGTCGGCACTTTCAGATTTGGACCAAATCTCTATGAAACATAGATAATGTCCATTGCATATCATCTAGTACCTAAACTAGTTATTAGAAAAAAAACGTCGTCCAGTTCCGTCGAACATGACGAAAATAGAAAGCAGGTTTTTAAGATATTCCCTTTAGTAATATGCAATGTTGATCTCCAAGTCTGAATGTTGTAAACGTCTGGCCGAGCGGCCATTGTCTGTCAGTGATTTGAATCGTAAGTGGCTCTATTATGATAAAGATTTGTAACAATGTAGGTACTGCTAAGTTACAAACTGACTCTAAAGTCTAAATAAGTAACACATTATGGTCAAATATGTCAAGATTCAGGCCGAAATGATGATGTAAAAAGGCTTTTACTAGCCTTTATCTGTGTTGACCATATAATCCCAGAGGAACCAAACAATTTTGCGGGATAAAAAGTATCCTATGTCTTAATCCAGGTTATAAACTATATATGTTTGTAATTTCATCCAAATCCGTTCAGTAGTTTTTGCGTGAAAGAGTAACAAACATCCATCCGTATCCATATTCACAAACTTTAAGTAGGATATTTAATGTATGTGGCGTTGATGAGTCGATTTTGGAAAATCGGCGACTGAAAACACTCGACTGTTTTTAGGTGCGAGATGCCAAAATTTTTAACTTCACTAGGCTATGTGAGCGCGGTACATTAATTATTTTGGCTTGAATTCTATCTCGTTCGCTTAAAGTCAATATAAGTATACCTTATACAATTTATGGTTTGTGTTCGATCTCGCTCGCACACACAATTAATAGTTCTTTGACATTGTCAGATTGGCGGAAACAGCAATCAAGTTCTCTAGCTGTAGTGATGTGAAGGGAAGGAATAAGTGACGTGTTCGTTGTAAGGAAGAGCGTGCACTGCATTGCGTTTATCAGCCGCACATTCTGTAAAGTATCAGGGAGTGTCGTAGAAGTGCGCGGATGCGTTCATGTCACCGCAGTGCGCGCACTTCTCTTTCACTCCATACTGCACAGAACGTGCGGCAGATAAACGCAAATCAGTGCGAGTTCGCCCTAAAGGCCATGTGTAGCGTGTCACAAAGATACAAAGGTAGCTGTGATTAATAAAACAGGTCGATTCTGTGGATTTTAATTGTTTACTTTTTGTTTTGTTTCCAACTACTTCCTTGTTAACGAAATAAGGATAATTTTGTCATATTTCTGGTAACCTAGAATAGCAGTAGCTTTATGTTCTTAAACTTGTTTGCTTTTGACCTCTACATACAGATACCTACATCCACTTCAATTATACAGCTATGGTAGAACTTTGTACAACTAACCCTTTAACTGCTTATCTATCTTACAATAATATTATAAAGAGGAAAGATTTTTATCTTTGTATTTTAGTACGTAACGAATAAACTACAGGACCGATTTTAAAAATTCTTTCACCAGCAGAAAGCTATATAATCACCGAGTAACATAGGTTATATATTATGTTGCTACGCAGGCCAAGTCGCGGGAAAAATAGTCGGTTAATATCCACTATCATAAGATGCGGTTACATCGACAGCGTAATAAATACGTTCTACTTTAGTAGCATTAAACAATTTAGGCACACTCCGTACAGCTTTTATTGACTATAAAGCGACGTAATAGCATACTGAATAGGCTATACCTACCATGGAAGATTCTATACAGAAACAAGATACAAAAAAAAACAAAGCACTCTTATTTTCAGAGAGAAAGGCCGTAATAGGATTTTTCATTAAAAATCTTTAAGAGAAATAGGGCGCAGTGGATTTTCCGTTAAATTGGAGCTGCCCGACTGGGTACTATATACCTCCACCGTACAGAAGATTTCAGTCAAAGTCTACATAAAATACGACTTACAGATTGCAGTCGAATAACTTTTCTTTAAAGTAGTGTTGTGTTTTTACGGTGAGTAAGGTTTCCGGGGATACGTTGTACATTCACATTTTTGTAAAAAAAATCATATACCTGAGATACAGGTTATTCCTAGTTCAGGTTTTTTTTAAACTATCCCTCTTTATAATAAGGCTATATTATGTAAAATATGAACACTTATTCCAATAAAAGTTTTATAATTTATTTATTTATTACATGGCATATTACTATTAGCCGACGTATCCGTATACATTAATCGTTTGATTGACATGACCAAAACAGTATGTTACGCAATGGTAAACACTGGCTACCTCACACATAACCCCACCATACAAGGTACAACAAAGCGTAGTAGCCGTCATTAGTAATGCGCGCCTCGTGGCGGCGATTAGACAATCACGTTGTATTGTAATTAGCCGTCAATGGCGCAACTAAGGTATGTAAAAAGTTGTCTTAACAGGCAGTTTGGAGTCGTCGAATGATTTAATTCACAAACAATAAAATAGAGGTAGGTTGCACAAACGAACTGTTAGATGATTATGTTCTTTTAAACCGGTAAGCAAACATGATGGTAATCGTTTACCTTAGCCCAGAGGCTGTCAAACTGGTTTTCCTCGTAGACCCCTTTCAAAATGTTACTGGCGTTTATGGACCCCCTGCTGCTAAATTTCTATCACATTCCCAAAACTCGTCACATTATGTGAAGATTAGATCTAACGATGGAAATTCGCAGCTGAGTTTTAACCATAAATTAAGAGTGGTAAAAATAATTGTAAAATTGTGTTTCAATTATTCCCAAAGTGGTCCAGGTAGGGGTCTACAATTTTCATGGACCCCTACATACAACTTGAGAGCCGAAATTTTTCTTTCACGCCAACGTATACGCCCGTTGAGTTCCAGTGGACCCCTGGGGCTACACCTGGACCACTTTGGGAATCATTGTCTGAGCCTGTAGACGATAATTAATGGGGATAGCACTAGCGCGTTGCTTTATCAGTACAGAGTAGTCAACAGACGGAGTTATCGCTAAAGCGATGTCTTACAGACAACCTCACGGTGCACCAAAGGTGAGAAACTAATGTTTATTCCTGAATAATTCTTTTTTTTTAATTAACTGAACGTGTTTTGGGTTTTTTTAAATTATTGTCTGATTTATGCAGGGATGTAGGTTTTTTTTATTGAAGTCTGTCAATCATTATCAACTACAACCGCTAGCTAGATAAACAATCGCTATTCTAATAAATCCACCGCATCACAAATCACCTATACTTTGTTTTTCCCCTTAAAAACTCAGACCAGATAAAAAAGGTAGATGAAACTTTGCTAACCACGAAGTGACGCCGGTTTTTAAACATGTAGTGCATGGTCAAGGCCTAGTTTCATTGTATTAGTTGTAGGCGTGTACGTGTAATTGTGCATATGTACACTGCAAGGCGTAGTTTAAACCGGCGTCACTTCGTTGTTCGCGAAGTCCATCTACCTTTTTAATTTGGTCTGAGTTTACAAAATACATATTACAATAAAACCACGTATCTTAGGGAATTCGGCAAGTGCAGGAAGTATTTTCCTACGTGCTTCCGCGACCTCTCGATGCAGTAGGTATCTCGGCGACGGTAATCGATTCGATACCAGTATTCGATACTGATATTAAATTGCGCAACACTAGTTGCTCAACGAGTGATGTTCTTTTATGTAGCGTTTTTGCCATTTGCATATTAAAATCGAGCGATCTTAATGTCGGTCAAAGTTTACGTCAAAACTTGTTTTTTGTTGTGTTTGCTTGTACCTGATTAGCTAGAAATTTGTCGCCGTCAGAAATATCTAGGTATATAGCGCAGGCTGAGAAGTTCATCTTCCAAATTTTGTAGGAAACAAGGAAACAATAAAAATATTCGTTGGACGGCGTTATGAAATAATGCAGTTCGATTATATGAAACTTGTACTACTTGTCAAGTAACTTATTTTTGTTAATTTATCACTTTTTAATAAAAAAAATACAACTTTATAAATTTCTATGCTCACTAATTGAAATTTCTAGCATTGATGCCCATATTCACGTAAACGTCGCATAATCCATTGTTACATGACGCCATCCAATGGATTTCACATAAAAAAAATTAGGAGCTATCCCCTGGAAACAGGTAGCTCTATGAAAAATTTCCATGCTGGCAACACTTTTCCGGGTATAATTCATACGTCATAGCTTGCCACAGATGACAGAACAATAGTGATGCACATGCCCGATATGAAAAAAATATAATATGTTATCTCTGGTGGTACTGACCGGCGCCGGCGCACAGAGCATCTGTTGATGAGTTGATATATCATTGAGTGAGGTCAGGGACCCAATCAATATGTTCAATGTGACTGGATTTACCCACTAGGAATATTTACTTACAATCAGTACCTACCGACCTACGTATGTATATTCGATTCTTTGTAACCGCCGCGTCATCTGCTGCTACCAATCCAGAATAATAAAAAATATTGAAATTATCGATAAAATAAGACTGTTTATGCAACGAAAATCAATTTTGGAAAGCGCCCGCTAAATGAAACGATCCTAGTTGCTTGCATTCGTGAAAAATTTGAAAATCACTATCATCACTAAATAGTATAAAACAAAGTCGCTTCCCGCTGTGTCTGTCCCTATGTATGCTTAGATCTTCAAAACTACGCAACGGATTTTGATGCGGTTTTGTTTAATAGATAGAGTGATTCAAGAGGAAGGTTTAATTGTATAATGCACCCGTGCGTATTAATAAGCGTCCTATGTAATGTAACAAATTAAAGATGCAATTTTTATGTTAACAGTAGACTAGGTACGTACAAATAATTAAAATTACAAATAGTTTTTAATAATCATGAGTGTAAAGAGACACACACAAAGAGAAATAATTAACAACTACCCAAATATAAAAAAAAGAACTAAATTTCTTATGATAACATTTTGTAAACAAAATTTACTTTTCACTTTTTGTTTTTTTTCAAAAAGATCTTTATTTGACTAGACTTTACAGGCAAGCACTTTCAAATCGTCAGAATCTACCACGGGAAATTTTCAGGGACAAGTCCATTTTGACATCTCACTTAGGATCAATGTTTGACAACTCGTTTCTGTTTTAGTGGCAAACAAACGCTGTTGCTAACAGAATTGAATATTATTATTTGCAGTATACTTAATAGTTGTTGAAATCATAAACGGTTGCAAAGACCGAGTGAGTACATTGTCGCATTAAGGATGTGTGTCAAACGTGCGTAATTGGAATGGAAACGCTTTATGTGGAACTATGACAAGGTGACTGATCAAGGTAAAGGCGAGACACGTCGGGCTTCACCTCGGTACTAATGGACACTAATATAATTTCAGGAAATATAACATCCCTATTCAGTCTCATATTAATATACTAGCGACCCGCCCCGGCTTCGCCAGCGTAGGCCATATAAGTTAAATACCTACAAAACACAAACGAATTACACATAAATGTATTTAAAAAATACCAAATGCTAAGTACATTTTCGTTTGATAAATATAAATACACAAGCATATACCAATACATGTTTAATGTATATTTGATCTTGAAATGGTTTTCATTTCTGGTCAATACATTCATAACTTTTTAATTAGTACATAATATTTAGGATTATCAAATGGCGGGGGCAAAGTGACTGTGTGAAAAGCCCCCTTTCTAAAAATAAAGATAAAAATAATAATTCATAACTCTCTATAGGACCGAAACTGTTTTTTTCTTCTTCAATTGGATAACTTACAGCAGCAGTTAATTACAAATTAAGTGCTAAAATACATTTGTGTACAAAATATTCCTTATTTTGTATTTTACAACGTTTCAGAAGTAAAATTATAAACTGTATTTCTCAGAGAACAACCTTCAAGCCTAATGAACCATAGATAACGACAACAAAAAGAACATATTTCTCTCTTGCTTGAGTTAAGATCGACGAACCATGCTACGTCTGCATATTAAAATAAAATAAAATAAACTAGTTTTTACAAGGGATAAGCCTTCACGGTGGACAGCTGGTGGGTCATAATCTTTGTTGAAAATAGGAATTCAAAATAACCAAAACAAATGAAATGTCCTGTAATGCCCATTGGATCTTTGGTGCCATAGTAATAAATGCTTAGACGGACTGGACAAGCTCTAACAGAATATACAAAAAAAAAATGTTGGCCGGCACTTTCAGACCTCTCTAAGAAATATGGATGTCCTAAAGGACAATTCAAACTCAAAACAATTCTGCAGTATTAAAATACTGCAGAATTGTTTTACAATCTGGAGGTATCAAAAACCGCTATTGTATTATTTTCGGGGGATGTCTAATTAAATTAACAAATTTGACATCTCGAATCAAAACTTAATACCGATTTCCAAAGCTGTTTTTTAGAGCGACCCGTCATTTGCTGGCAACCTATAACAATTAGTTATCGAAAAACCATTCATAAATAAGATCCGTTAGGTATCTTAGTGACACGGCCAATATTGGCTGTGCCACGTGGGCGAGATCTCGGGATAACCGGTTCGACTCCCCGCTGACCCACTGCACCCAAAACACGTCATGTAAACATGCTTTCGAGAACACATTAACTGTTCACAATTAACAATGGTTAAATGTCAACATTTGACAGTTATTCGTTAAGATAAATATTTTTTTCTTATAGCTTTGCGTTCGGCCAGTGACCTCTTTGTTTCGGTCGTACGGGAGCGAGTTGGAATTAAAAGTTGTGGTAACGCAAACATTAAAAATGTCTTAGTTCAAATGATAGACCGAAGAGAGACATGAATAGGAGTTTTTGGCGGGAATCAGGCGGAGCGGTTGAGATTTTTCCATCGTCGTAAATTGTGTTATAGTGATCTTTAATGTGTATTTTTAGTGTTGAAAACAATATTTCCCAAATTTAAGCTTCACTATTTCTAAGTAGCATTGCTATGGGTATTATGATATCCTATTTCTACCAGAACAATGTCACGGGAAAGATGCAGTATAGAATACTTAGCAAGAATTAGCTAAAATCCAAATTTTAAAATCATGGTTTCACTTTTAAACAAGTTTCACTAAGTACTGACACCAGAGCTCAAATCGCTCAATATTTCCTTACAATTATCTGCGGTGTCTCAATTCATTTGAATTGTTGCTAAAGCAGATTAAAAAACTAGCTAATTTAAAATAAGAACTATGAACAATACACGTTATAAGATATTTATTTCGACCTTCACGGACGCTGATCTTCCATCCGATGGCTGAATTAGGCAAGGAGACAACGCTCTGATGGAGTTTTGATGAAAAAATAACCTTTCCTTGTGCTTTACGATTCAGGTGAGTGCGTGCGCTTGGGTTTTGAACGATTATGATGACACAGAAGCCTGACTATTTTTGGTTACGTTGGTGAGGCCTTATAATAGACAATATACAGGTACTAGCTTTTGCCCGCGACTTCGTCCTCGTTGAGCTTAGAATCCCAGAGGAACCTAACATTTTCCCGGGATAAAAAGTACCCTATGTGTTAATCCAGGTTATAAACTAAATCTAAATCTGTTCAGTAGCATTTGCTTGAAAGAGTAACAAACATTCATACATCCATACAATATGGTTGTATAAAAAACAATTGTAAAAAAAGTTGCAAAAAAAAAAAGTTGTACAAACTTTCCTATTTATAATATTAGTAGGATAGTCCGTATTACAAAACAATAATGAACTTCAGACATCATTGGCAGTATAATTATTTCTAGCAGTAGGAGGACAATCCGAAATTGCTTTTTTTCGAAATAATATACAGCTGTGTGATCCAAAAATAAGCCTTAAAATAAACTTTATTTAGTTACGTGTACAGCAATTATGAGCTTACTTATTTCGTGGTATACTTACATTACTTGTATCCACAAGGTTTTCCTTTTCCTTTTGAATAAGTATGAAAGAGACTGCTATAGTCTACGGTGGTATATGGGTTTTCTCCGAGAGCTTCATCATTATTGTCTTGCCCTTTTTTGACCTCCGACGCAAAAAGAGGTGTCAAAAGTTTTACGTGCGTATTTGTGTTTCTGTCTCTATTTGTAATTCTTAAACGGATGAACCAATTTAGATTTTTTCGTTTTAAATGTGATTTTATCGAGTGTGTTCTATGCTAAGTTTTTAGAGGATTTGGATTTGGGAGCGTTTTAAATTTTAAAGGACATCATGCCTTTTGTCCGAATCTGAAAGTGCCGGCAAGCGCAATATTTTGTATATTCTGTTAGCACTTGCCCGTCTGAAGATTTATTACTATGGCAACAAAGTTGTAGGAACATAGTCGTTGATTTTATTTTTGTGGAAATAGGAATTAAAGATAACAAAAACAAATGGAATGCTCTATAATGTCCGACTCTGGTGCCATAGTAAGAAATGCTCAGACGGACAAGCTCTAACAGAATATACAAAAAAGTATTGGCCGGCACTTTCAAATTTGGACCAAAACTCTATTAAACATGGATAATGTCCTTTGGGTTAGTTATCTATACCATTTGTGGTCGGTGGAACATGCCTTTTCGATTCCTCTCTATCAGCCGTCGTATCTGTATTCAGTTCCTTTCTAGCCTTGTCATCAAACACAGTGTAGCCATCTTTTCTTACGTCTGCTTCGACCCATCCATTTTCAAGCTTCAAGCTCTTCTTACAACGTTATCCTCATTACATCATAAGTAAATTCATTTTTATTTTTATCTTGAAGGTAATTTTATTGACACAAAACAGATTAAACTATTTACAAAAACAGAACTTAACCTACTTACTTATAGATAAAAGATCTGACCCAAACCGGAATCATGCGGGAGCGTGCCAAGAATGCTGGCAGCATTGCCACGCTGGATAGCAATCCTGATTCTCTGAGCGAGATATGATCCAGAACATTTATATTGTTTTCTTTCGACTTTTTTGCAGCAGTAAATCCGATGATGTACTGTCACAGTAAAAACTAAAAAATAAAAGCAGAAGTCTAAATTGATCTAAGTACTGACAAAGGACGCAAAGTCCATTGCAAATCCAACTCTGTAACTATGGGATACAGCTTCAAATCGAGTGTAAGAGTGCGAGACAGGATTTGAATGGTCTTTAAATAAGCACGGGTATTGTACACGACTGAATGTCGTCTGACCTTACAGTCAAATACATTTAATATGCATTATAATTCGTGTTCTGCTCACTGGATTGCAGTACTGTATCATTTAACCGGAAAATATCTGGTCTAAAAAAAAAGGAAAAAACTAAAGGACCTTTGTTCTATGCTTTATTTGTCATATGAATTCATAGCTAAGACAGGACTGCCCGCCAAAAACTCCGACGTTGTCCTCAACATCGGAGTTTTTGGCGGGAATCAGGCGGAGCGGTTGAGATTTTTTCCAGTGTCTCGTAAATTGTGTTATAGTGATCTTTAATGTGTATTTTTGGTGTCGTTATGTTCAGTAAAGTTTCATTTAGTGACTATAAGAACATTAGAAATAATGCCATAATGCGACTTTTGGGTTAAGTGATTTACCATTTTGGTCAATAGTTTACCCCTGACCTAAAGGCGTGTTACGATCTGCTACTACCGTGGATTGTCTCCAGAAACTCCATTAAGCATTAGAATGCATGACACTAGGCATTTTAATGCGGCAAATACGAGAAATTTTGAAACTTGATAATTCTCTGAAACTGACACTGGCCCAAATAGTCCCTGAAGGGATTGATTGCCATACTTAGGAAGAAGAAGAAGACAACGTCTGTCGGGACCGCTAGTTTGATATACTTTTTAGTTAGTCGGGAAATGATGTTAATGTCATAATTTCCCGACGTGTAGTTTACTTAATCTCTCTGCTTGGGTAGTTGTCGGTGTAACAGCTCTGCTGTGATGTAGTCTTTATGTAACTTTTCGGACCACATCCGAGTGGCGGTAATGTAACTTACTTTGACCAGCTGACATCCATTCCGATGTGGAAATCACGGATCGTCGAGCAACAAACCTTTTTTTTTACTTTTAGGTGGCACACAAGCATACGTCCCATCTGATGGTACGCAGTCACCGTAGCCTATTTCCGCTAGCAATACCAGGGTATCAACTAACGGGTTGCCAACCATGTTGTTGATGAGGACTCACTGTGCTAGCAGCATTACTACTATCCCAGCGTATCCTCGTGGAGCACTGGCAACCTTACTTACCGCAGAAACAATACTACATCAAGTAGTGTTATTTCACTGCGGTCTTCTGTAAGGCGGAGGTACAGTCCCCAGTCGGGCGGCTCCAATTTTGAATGCGAAGACCCAAGGGAAATCTCAAATCGGCCTACCTCTCTTTTTATACCACTAAGGTGGCATGTATGCATACGGCCCGACTGGTGGTAAGCGGTTACCGTAGCCTATGGACGGTTGCAACACTTGCGCGTTGCCGACCTATTTTGAGAGTTCGGGCACATCGGGACTTCCTTTCTTCTTCTTCTTCCTAACTATGGCAATCATCCTTTTCAATGTCAATTTTTTGCCAGTGTTAAGTGTAAGAGAATTATCAAGTTTCTCAGTATTCATTGCCTGATTTCATGCTTAATGGAGTTTCTGGAGACAATCCACGGCAGTAGCAGATCGTAACATGGTTTTTGGTTGGCTGAAATCCCGACCAAAAACCAGTTTAGTTTTGTCACAGACGAAAATGAGATTGAAAACGGTTTATATACCCAAGCCTTCCAAATAGGGTCCCCAGGGACGAGGTAGGCAGAAGTGTTACAACACCCACATCCCACCGAAGATAATTTGCTACCAACGTGACAGATGGTAAGTGCGTCGCCGTCTCTCAGGCACTACATACGTCCTTGAATTTCTTCTCAGACGTATGCCGGTTTCGCACGATGTTCTCCTTCACCGTACTTAATTTTTAGCCCACAGTGTATGAGTGAAACCATTTCATACGTAACCATACTGACACCTGAGTTTTCTCTTGAAAATTATGGCACATGTTACATTTCTACACGTTATCGGGAAAGCTCATTATATGAATTACTAGCGCCCCGGCTTCGCACGGGTAGACATTGATATCAAATATTTTGTCTACCCGTGCAAAGCCGGGGTGGGCAGCTAGCCTATGTTACTCAGTGATAGTGTAGCTTTCTAACGGTGAAAGATTTTTTGAAATCGGTTCAGTAGTTTCGGAGCCTATAGACATTTATATAATATTTTGTCTACCCGAACGAAGCCGGGGCGGGCAGCTAGTATAATATATAGCCTATGTTACTCATTGATGATGTAGCTTTCTAATGAAAAAATAATTATTAAAATCGGTCCAGTACTTTTTGAGTTTATTCGTTACATACAAAAATACAAATCTTTCCTCTTTAGAATATTAGTGTAGATATCAATTACCGTCGTCCGTAGAAATTAAGTCTTTTTCTATCGGTTATTTTCCAACGCATTTTGTAAATTGACTACGCGTTGTATGCGCCTGTTGTAAGGCTCGCTCGTATTTAATCTTGGTTTCTTGATTTTAATCTCCTTTAAGAGGTGAGTTTCGATCACTCGGAACAATATTGTTCGCAGACCACGATAGTGGCGGCCAGTTAGTTATAATTATGATTGTTGTTATCAGTTTACATATCTATAGGTAATAACTGCAATAAATTATTGGTTAAAATTCACAAAAGTGTGATAAATTGTTGCGATAATGATCCTAAAATCATAAAACGATTATAAATTACATCAATGATATTGTTACTAAAATTTTATTTGTTAGTAAAAATTTAGATAAATGTGCTGGTAACCGCGCTCTCTCTCCCGCCAACATCAAATTAAACAAGACGTGTGCTGCTAATTACATGAGTTTTAGTTAAAACACAGCGAGTTATCCAGCCGTATGCAACAATCCAACACACTCAACACCTTCTCCCCGCCAAGTGGCGCGATAGATATACGTAGTTGACAGTTGTGTTATAAATGTGCGCTACAATTACTCGCGGCCCCACATTTTACTAAAAGTACAGAATTTCATAAAAAAAAAATTAAACGGTAATATGGAATTGTAAAGGTAAAGAGTACTCGGAACGAGCGGGCATGTATAAAGATTTAGTAGAAAAGATTAATTAATGTAGAAGAAGCAAAAGAGGTGTGTAAGTCAAGAGTGGAATGACGCTCTATACTTTTGCCTACCCCGTGACACTTGGCGTGATAAAATGACATACATACATACATTTTATCAAGCCAAGTCCCTCACATATTAATATTGAACATATAATATAGCCTATGTTTGTTTAGCCTCTAATACTAGTTGATTTTTTTACAAATACATAGTGATGTGGCATACGAGCGTACGGCCTCTTTGGGCACATAAAAAAAAATCCGTAATCTCTGTAGTGACAAAATGAAATGGAATAACATTTCGTAACTAAAGCAATTTCCATGCGTTTCTAATAAATCAAGGGCTGTAAAAAGTGCCCTATATATAACTTAAGAAAGAAGCTATTTATAAAAAAATACAATTGGAGAAAAAGTGGCGATCGCAGCGCATAATTTTAGCAATGTTAATTTCACGGTGAGATTGGTCGCAGCGAGCGGCGAAGGTCGTCGTTGCATTATTTAGAACCACAGAGTACATAATCACTACGTTAGAACACTCAGATAGGACGGATACTGAAGGTATGCTGTGTATACATACATATAATATCCATAGTGAGTACATTGAAATTACACGCTACACATAAAAAATTAAAACCTAAAAGAAATTTAAGAGAATCAAAAAAAAAATCAATTTGATAAAAAAAGAGAATCTCACAAATATGTATCTGACTTAGGTACAAGTTATTGATATTTACACATAAAATTCTTTTTTTATTTTATTCCCACTACATCAATACATATTTCGATTACGTAACAATTTCGCTATATTTTTTTAGCGCAGAGCTGTGTTTTGGATAGGTTCACAGGTTTGAATGTAAGGGGCGGAATATTTGGGATTTTTAATTCATTTGCCACAGTCTTACTTAAGTATGATAGGCTTGTAAAGGTAAACCAAGAACTAGGCTTGGGGCAAAAAATATCGATATGACGAAATATCATAAATGGCGATGTATAATTTTTATTTGCCCTACTTGCCGTGAAAAATATGACATACTAAATAACGATCCTGCTATTTACTAGACGGCTCAATTGTCAAAGTATCGATGTAACGAAAAATCTATATTTTTCAATAGCGATAAATAGTTTATATCGATGTATGTTTTTAATTCCTCTACTTTCCGTAAAAAAATAACCTAATAAATCATGGTCCTGCTATTTTGTAGTCAATTGAAAACGAAAGCAGACTATCACAGGTACACCTGACTGTAGTTGAGGGAACTTTCAATAATATCAACTATAAAGCACTCAAGAACTTTACTGTGTGTGACCTCAGTGCCCGTAGCATGAACTTTTTCGACAACGTATTCGAAAACGTAACTCGCGAAATGTCAAAATTGTCATACTAATTTTTAGTTCCACTTTTCACCGCCGCAGCGCCGTTCATTTTCCAATACAAAAATAGTCGAAGGCGATACGAAAATGTTGTCGCAAAATATTCATGCTAGCCCTACTGATCTACAGATCACGATCGTGACGAAACGAAACGTGTTCCTCTAACCGGTTCAACATAGACTATGCTACGTTGTACACTTTAGTAAAGGTGGTATTTTTGTGGTTATTTTATTTTATAGAATTCGGGACTATACGAAATAAATTATCATCATAAATTGTATGTTACTTAAAATCATAATAATATCTTAATTTTAAATGTAATTATTTGGCTTCTGCATGAAAAAAAATTTCGTTCTAAATTAAAAATTAAATATACTATTTGATATACTATGCATAAAGATGTTTATATAATTATAATTATTATTCATACGTCGGTAATTAGAAAATAAACTAATATTTATTGAAATGAAGAAGTAAATTATTATATTTTAGCGTCGCCGTACTAAACACTTTTATAAGAACTTAGTGGCAAATAAATTTATTAAAAGCAATTCACTACATTTATGTAGAGATGTTTATAAATACTGATTAAATATGTGGTAAAACTAAATTTAAAAGAAGAACGAGAAATATTTATCATTCTAATTTTGAAAAGTTTACTTATTGACATAGAACGTAATTTCTTCATTCAAGCCATCTAAAGACGCTACACGCGTAACGATATTTTCCTAATTTACTTAAATAATAAAATTTATAAAAACATAAAACAGCGAATATGACAGTGCAGGCCCGATATGGATGGGAAAGCTACAGATGTAAATGCACATAGCTGTTTGATTTCTCTAACCGCACGCTACAATACTTGCGTGCAACAGTTTTCTTCCACGAAAACTACGTGATTCAGGAGACTTTATTTTTATTATTTCTAACGATAATAAAAGTAAATTAAATACCAGTAAATTTCAAATGTGCTTGAACACTTGTTTAAAAATATTTTGTCAAGTTTTCCGTTAGTGTTTATTCTGATGGAAAGCTGTTACCGTAGGATACCGACGCTTGCAACACTAGCGTGCTGTCAATCTTATTATATAATATTTTATCAACATCAGGGACGGGCTTGTTCCCTATGACGGTTGCAAAAATTTTTACGACATTTCAGAAAAAAAGTGAAAATTTATGATTTTAGTAACCAAGACCCACTTACGTCAGTGCCAAAACCATATTTTTTATGTTCCTGCTACGCCAAAATTAAGTCAGAATTTGTTCGCACCTGTTATTATAGAATAAGCTGACAAGTCTCCAAGCTGCCAGTACAGCGTATCAAGCAGCTCTGCTAGCCTTAATCACCATTAAGAAAATAACTATCATATACGGTTCTTTCAATGAGAGCCAGCTTGGATGCCGTAATTGTTACATATACCTACTTATCATAAGGGTGAGTCGTATACTTTTTGCTTCATTAGTGAAAAATTAGCTTGCAACAAACTAATTTCATTCTGAAACACCCACGTGTTAATAACATGAGTTCAGGCACAGACATGAAAAACAAAAAAGCCAACATTACTGGCTGATTTCGTTAACACGTACACGCGAAATTTCGAATATAGAACAGGCGACTGAACTCGTTTACTTTGACGTTTGTATGCGAACAATCACAACTTGTCACATTTGACATTGACAGAAATTTTTGTGTCAATGTCATTGAGATCATTATATTTTTTATATTTCCAGGTTTAGATAGTTCGTATTATTTTCTTGCAAGCTTACATAAACTTCCAGTACTATATTATAAATTAAGCGAAATACTATATTTAATTAATTTCAAAATTAACGCTAAACAATTTAATTTTACAATCAAACTACATCCCATCGCGATCGCTTCAGCTTTATTCCGCCTTTGAAAATTTAAGCCAACCTCTTTGATCAATCTAATAACGAAACAGTCAATTTCTGTACCGCGATGATGACTTTGTCTGGAATGAATAATAATTATAATTTTAAATTATTTTATTATAGAGATTAGTTTATAGGGCGCCATTTCACTCTTGACTTGCACACCTCTTTTGCATCTTCTCATCAACATGAATCATTCTTTTCATACAAACCCCCGGTTCTGAACGAACAATTAGCCCGTACGAAAGACATCAACGCTTTCTAAACTAAGATTGCAATGTCTTTTCCCGCAGCGTCGCCTGTTGGTTCTACTATCTCTCGGGAACCACTCAATTTTCCGGGATAAAAAGTATCCTATATATTAATCCAGCTTATAAGCTACCTCCGTTCGAAATATCATTCAGATTTGTATGGGTTACCATTATGTACTCAAGTCTCTGGTATAGAGCTCCCAAAGGATTACAGCATGGGGTTCTTCAAGAAGGGTGTGAAGAAATTTTTGAAAGGTCGGCAACGCGCGAGTGATACCCCTGGTGTTGCAAGCGTCCATAGGCTGCGGTAACCGCTTATCATCAGGCGGGCCGTATGCTTGTTTGCCACCATAGTCGTATAAAAAAAAATTAGTTAATTATGTGTGCTCAATAGCCGCACTGTTTGTGTATAAGAAAAAGTCACAAATTCTGATACCTTTTACTATGTGAAGGTTATTGGATTGACAATTACAAAACAGTTGGATGAGGTACTAGAGGCGACTGCCTGAGGGGTGATCGGGGACAGTCGCATGCACATCGTATCACTATATACCAAAGTATACATAGTTATAATATGCCGCTACACATTCATTCGGCCGTTGTGGCGTGAAGAGGGTACAAACACACACACACAAACTAACGCATTTATAATATTGTGATTACCAACACCGAGCATACATCACGAGAGATGTTTCCAAATAGTAAAAAGCGAATGAAAAGCAACATTATTTCGGAATGAGCTGTTCAACCGACCGCGGAGAGTCATGCTTCATTGATTGATGCTGGCTACTGTACCTGAAACTATGTAACGAGAATTTATATTTAAAACACACTACTATACTCTAAAGCCGTGGTGGCCTTGTGGTTGAAGCAACGGCCTGTCATCTGATGGGCCCAGGTTCCTATCCCGGCCTGTACCAATGAGTTTTTCTAAGCTTAAGTACTGTGATTAATCACACCATGAGCTTTTAAAAAGAGAGGTAGGGCGATTTGGGATTTCCCGTGGGTTTTCCCATTTAAATTGGAGCCGCCCGACTGGGGACTGTACCTCCACCTTACAGAAGACCGCAGTGAAATAACACTACTTGATGTAGTGTTGTGTTTCTGCGGTAAGTAAGGTTGCCAGTGCACGTGGATACGCTGGGCTAGTAGTAATGCTGCTAGCATAGTGAGTCCTCATAAACAACATGGTTGGCAACCCGTTAGTGATACCCCTGGTATTGCTAGCGGCTATAGGCTACGGTGACTGCATACCATCAGGTCAAACAGGTGGGCCGTAAGCTTGTGTGCCATCTTAGTGGTATAAAAAATACCCGTATACAATTATGTGAACATAAAAAAAAACTACTATGTTTACTTTAGATTCATCATTCTCCTACCCTTATCCCAATTTATTTGGGGTCGGCGTAATATGTATTTCTCTTCCATCCTTCTCTATCAGCCGTCATCTTTGTATTCACTTCCTTTCTGGCCATGTCATCTTTCACACAATCCAACCATCTTTTCTTTGGTTTACCTCGACTCCTGTCCCCATCCTCATATTTACTTTTGATTATGCATATTTAATTTATTAAAGTGTTTTATTTTATGAATCAAGTATTTACAATAGGCAAGTCTCTTCTAGGGTAGGCAGAAAGAGCAGAGTTTCACTGTTGCCTTACCCTTTTTAACACCCGACGTAAAAGAAGGATGTCTGTATGTGTCATTGTTTATTTGACACAGCAGGTAAGTAGAGCACTCATGGCAAAGGGCTGCACAAAAGATCCCAAGGGTCGAAGTGCTTCTGGGGTAACCTGGACCTGTTCAGCCTACTAATAAGATGTGTCATTGTAGCTTCTAAAGAGATGAACCGATTTTGATCTAGTTTTTTTGTTTCAAAGGTGACTTAATCGAGAGTGTTCTTAGCTGATGATTTGTAGAGGATTTTGAGTCGGGGTTGTTTTATATTATCATTTTATTTTAGTTATGCTTATTCTACATTCATCAATCTTATTTACGCTCTCCTGTTTCGAGTCTCATATACACTTATACGATGGCGTTAAAAAAAATCAAGTGTTCAATAATAAGTTCAATTAAATAATTACTACTATATATATATATATATAGATTACTGTTTAATAGTCCATTGTTGAGCCAACCAAAGATAACGATGTCGATTCTGTTGTTAAAAATTACTAAACTTAACTAATTTGACAGGTCTAAAAATATTGCCATCCTTATTTAACCCCGCACATGAGAGAGGGATAGCAAGACTTTTAGACCTGCCAAATTAGTTATGTTTAGTAATTTTGAACAACAGAATTGGCACCAATAACAACTTATTTAGCTCAGCTAATTTAGAACTGTAACAAAAACTATCGCCTCTGCGTTATTGCCTATTAAGAAACAACCTTGCTTTTTGTACCTAACACAATATTCAGCTTATTGCGGTAAAAAATAAATCAAATGATGATACTGACAACTTAGCACTAGTTTGATAATTTTCTGATATTTACGTGCTATAAATGATTTCGTCTGTTCCTTATATAACTTACTAGCTTTTTCCACGCGGCTTCTCCCGCGTTTAATATAATATATAGCGTATGTTACTCAGGGATAATGTAGCTTTCTTACGGTGAAAGATATTTTGAAATCGGTCCTGTAGTTTCGGAGCTTATTCAATACAAACATACACACACACAAAAATACAAATCTTTCCTCATTATAAATATTAGTATAGATTATTGGTTTAAGCGCATTATTATTATACCAACTTAGGTACTTAGTAGGTATTTAGACAAATTGTTCAGCAGAGCTTAAAGTTTAAAATTTAAAATGACAATAAAATTATTACCTATATCCTTTTTTACTTAATGGATTTTTTGAAATGTCGTGATCTTCGATTGGTCTCTAACCTATACAGATCGGTAGAGGATCCAAAAATCTATCGAACTGCATATAAAACTCATTTTCGAACAAAGTGACTTTTCATTTGTTTTTCCTTTCCACCATCACAGTTATATATTATATAATATAACGAAGCGAATGTATCCTTAGAAGGCTGGTAGCTTTGCAACACTTTTGCGATACTGATTCTCTACAAGCCTTTCGTTAATTCATTATGCATCGCAATTGATTTCCCAAACCGTTTTAAGAATGCATTAATGTAACTTAAATAGATTTCTTCACAAAAAGACTACAATAAGTTATGTATATTGAGAGATAATTTTATTATGTAAATCTAATTGCATGGTCTATTTAGTTTCGGGACAAAAATAGTGAACTTGGCCCGAGTAAATAATGTATTATGTGAGTGTCGGCGAGCTGTTGCTAAATTGATTTTGTAACCATTGTGTCTCGACTTAAATAGATTTTTAGAATACCTACATTGATGCAACGTAGTATCAGAAATTGAGCCGGTAATAATCAAGGTAGAGCGAGATTTTATTTTGTTCGAAGCTTTCAGATCATAATTGTATTACAGTTCATGTTAAAAAATAATAATTACCAACTTGTTCGAAAGATACAGTTCCCAATGCGAATTTTAGGATTTTTAAGGTCTTTTTTCCATCCACTTAAATGTTAAGCTCCAAATATTGGGATTTAAAAAATAGTACCTAAACAAAACAAAAACTTACAAATGATTTTTGAAAAAATAAAAAACTTTGTTAACTTCAAAAAAAGTCCACCATTGTACTGAAATTCTACATAAAGTTTTAAATATAATAAATGCTACAATACAGGTTTTTACGTGTTTCTCTAAGTAATTGGGGCACTTTAGAGGATTTTGTCATTAGTTTATGGGAAATAGTTTTTGAGAGTTGCAGTCCTGTATAAGCTCTAAGTTACATCGGTGTAGAATAATAATGTAATTATTGGGCATAAAGATTCATTGTAAGATTAATTAAACAGAATAGAGTGACGTGGTGTTATAAAGAGACAATCGACAATGGCATCAATTCGAATAATTTATTACAAAGTATGACAGCAAAAGAAAGTCGTAACGAATCTTAAATCCAATTGACTTCAGTCTAATGCCGGAAGGGGCATCCAATTGAGCTGGACACAGAAGAACGCGGTTACTGCAATGACCACTAGTTACTTTGTACTTATTTATGTGGGCTTCTACATAGGTATGTATATATTTATTTTATGTCATGATTGTTACATGAAAAAAAGACGGCGCACTGAGTTTCTTGCCAGTTCTTCTCAGGTGGCAATTTTTTCGAACCGGTGGTAATTTAGATCTTCATAAGTGCCTTATTAGGGCCTGAACTAAATAAATCATTTTTGATTTTGATTTATACATACACGTATATTCGATATGACGCGACCGCCGGTCTAGTGGTTAGTACACCTGACTGCTACGCTAGAGGTCGCGGGTTCAATTCCCGCCGGGGCTAACATTTATGTGACAAACATGTTTGCCTTGCGTCTGGGTGTTTGGTATGTATTATAAGTATTTATTTACAAAAAAAAAGTATATAAGTATTATATCAGCTACTGGTTCCCATAGTACAAGCTATGCTTGGTTTAGGGCGACATGGCGCTGTGTGATAATGTCCAAGCAATATGATTATTTATTCTATATATTATTATTATTATATTTTTTTTTTATACCACTAAGGTGGCACACAAGCATACGGCCCACCTGATGGTAAGCAGTCACCGTAGCCTATAGCCGCTAGCAATACCAGGGATCACTACGGGGTGCCAACCATGTTGTTGATGAGGACTCACTGTGCTAGCAGCAATACTACTAGCCCGGCGTATCCTCGCGTATATTCGTGTTATTGTGAATACATTCATACTACCCATACTAATATTATAAATGCGAAAGTAACTCTGTTTGTTTGTTACCTTTTCACGACTAAACGGCTGAACGGATCGTAATAAAATTTGTCGAGGAGATAGATTATAACTTGGGGAAGGACATAGGCTATCGTTGTCAGGAACCCCGCGGGCGAAGCCCCCGGCGTAAGCTAGTTACGTATAATAGTTTTTTTATGTTCCACTTTACAGAAGACCGCAGCCAAATAAAATTACTGCTTCTGTAGTTTAACTATTGAACGAAAAAATGTTTCAATAAAACCTTTTACCAATAAATAAACACAGGGTCGTTCACCTTCCAAGTCCAGTCCTTTGTCCGTCAAAGCCTTACCTACACATAGATGACACGAATATGCACCTTAGAACCTAGAATACAGAACTCATTTTCATTGAATTCAAATGTTTTGTCCTGACCACTTTAAAATAACTTCTGTAAATATGCTATTGGAGTGGATTGATAGGTCATTTGTAACTGGTGATATATGGTAGGCTTCTGACATTTTAACTATCACGCGATGATCGAGGATAATCGGTGTTATTAGTCCTGTGATGATCATAAAAACGGAACGTTGTCTGTATGCAAATATTAAAGGATTTCAAATTACAGTGAACTGTTTACAGTGTTGCCATGTAACATTCGCTTACACAGAACTGCATAAAAAAATAACCTATTGATTTTTCGACAGTATTTCCACATTTAAGAAGATCACAGTCAAATTAACTTTATTATTTTTTATACCACTAAAGTGGCACACAAGCATACGGCCCACCTGATGGTTGGCTGTCACCGTAGCCTATAGCCGCTAGCAACACCAGGGGTATCACTAACGGGTTACCAACCATGTTGTTGTTGAGAAGTCACTGTGCTAGCAACATTACTACTAGCCCAGCGTATTCTCCTGGAGCACTGGCAACCTTACATACCGAGGAAACAACACATCAATGTAGTGATATTAAATGTTCCTATAAATCGGTCACTAAATGAAACTTTACTGCACGTGACACCGAAAATCTCAACCGTTCTAGCTGATTCCCGCCAAACTCCCTCTTTTGCTTCTTCTACATTCATCAATCTCTTCATATATGGCCGCTGGTTCCAATTCTCTTCATTTAAAGAAGATTTTAATAATGTTGTCGGCAAATTCGCCGAAGAAATTGTCGTTTACCCATAACGCGGTTACTTTATGGTGATATTAAAGTTAACGTTTTTTATCTCTTAATTGTGTGGTTCCACAAAAAATAACTGTAAAATCATTAACCTTGATCTAGATTTTGAGCTATCCAGTTGTAACTGGTTTTCAAAACATCGCAGGAATTGTAAACAAATAGATTCTAGTTATTTTTAAATCTGTTAATAATAAATTTATGAAAACATACAGGGTTTGGTAATAATAAATTATTAGTCACGCATCGAAATGTATTAATCCTGGTGAGCCTCGTCAGGATATTTGAATCAATTTATGAAATCAAGAACTTTATTGTCATCGGTCCGCAAATTTTAAATAATTTTTAAAGTATCTATATGAAAGATATTGATAAGAGCCAACCTAATTTGAACTCTGCTTCAAATGGCAGACGATCTCTTCAATCTTCAGGTCGGATACCTTGTAGTCGTAGAGAGTCACTAATAGAGGCAATACTGCCAATTCTGTTGTTAAAAATTACTAAACTTAACTTATTTGACAGGTCTAAAAATATCGCCATCCTTTTTAAACCCGAACATGAGAAAGGGATAGCAAGACTTTTTACACCTGTCAAATTAGTTAAGTTTAGTAATTTTGAACAACAGAATCGACACCAATAACACTTCTGCTCTCCTCACACACAAAGAGAAGGCTATATACGGTACTTATGTACAAGACAAGGACACAGCTATACAAATTTTGTGCCGTACCTAGGATTTTTCACGTTTCGTAAAATACTTTATGTAAATTAACCTAATTTTGGGTAAGCTAAGCGGGAGCAGTCGCTTGTGTGTCAGAACTTTACGCACACCTCCGTGTGCACACATTGATAACTATCTCCTATTCTTTCTAGGGCACGTGGTCTATTAATTACTCAGTCTACGCATACAGTGCATTTTATTCTTATAATTTTAATGCTAATTATCTTTTGTTTGTTACAGAATCCATAAAGGAGAACGAAAGAAGAATAAGGTAATATACAATCTTTTTTTATACAATTTAAATCTGTTCATAGACAGCAATACAATCGAGTCTAAATATTTATTACCAAATATATAAAAAAGAAAGAAAGAAAACAGTATCAAGAAGTCCAAAAAGAGACCAAAAAAAGTTATAAAGAAAAGAAAACTTTTCATAAATGGGCAAAGACAAAATATTTAAAATATATATTCTCTTCTGCTTGTGACTAGATATATTAAGCTTTCAGTGTAGTTTAGAGTTTAGTGTCACGTGATCGATAAAAAAGGTAACAGTAACAGTACGAATTTTTGAAAGTTTTTTTTGTAATTTTTAACTGAGCTCGGGTAGTAAGTTACTTCTACTATTCTTATAATAGTGTTATTTCAAAGCGCATGTGTCGCCATTTAACATATTCACAATGCATCCACATAACACAAGATGTGCGGAGCATGGCGTGACTGAGAGGAATGGCGCTGGAGAAAGCGCCCGCTGGACCGAGACTGCTCAGTATGGGAGTACATCACTAGTACACTAGGGCTGTGCCTGTTCTCATCCTTGGAAACTTATCGGAAAAATTGGGCTCAGATGTCATAAAAGCAAACATTTTTTAGTAAAAAAAGCTTTTATTTGGGTATCAGGCCCATTAATTTGATATCCTTCTTAGGGGTTACTGTGGAAATGATACATATCTATTTTGTGACGTCCGCCATATTGGATTAAAAATGCCGGCATTAAGTAATCGTGCATTTTTACGAGAACCAAACGTGTAAGCGCCAAATTTCAGCTCAATCGGAGACTGACAAGTAGGTCAAGTGTAACTTGCAAGATTTGATTACACACACACACACACACACACGTATACACCGGATAGGTGTCACTCAATAAAAGCTTTTAAAGTAAGCACCTATACTGAATATTATATTTATGGTAAAAACTTAGTTCCAAAACGAAACGGTATTATTCTCAATGTGTGCAACTCTTAATGGATTCACTCCATAATAAGTGCATGTATTTAGTAATATATTCATAACGCCGTTATGTAATGTATAAGTATTTTGGCTCAGTAACGTATCCACTGTTTGAACTCACTTACTTCTTTTATAGAACTACCTATCTGGTGATCCTAATGACTGCAATCCGTTTTGCGACATTATTTTAATCGTCTTTTAAATACATACCATCACGCCAAGTCCCTCATGGGGTAGGCAGAGAGTATAGAGCGCCATTCCACTCTTGACTTGCATTCTGCAGACCTTGCTTCTTCTACATTCATCCATCTGTTCATACTCCTTACATTTTTATTTGTTACCATTCCAGGTCATAGAAAGTGAAGGCAAAAAATTGTAGAGCATCAAAATTGAGAGGTACATGGGATACGCTTTATTTCAATAGTCTAACAATAAAAGGGTGAAATGGGGTAAACGTTATGTCAAAAGCTTCGGATGAAACGGTAAGATGTGGCGAAAATTCGGGTTAAAATTTGGGCGATGAGTCGTGGTCGACAATTGATACCACAGTGTTAATTCGAAAACAGCAACGAAACACTGCGGTTTTCCGAAGGAGTGTTTATATTCCTATACTTTAATCTTAAGACTGTTTCATCATTCTCCTGCCCTTATCCCATATTATTTGGGGTCGACGCCATATCTATTTCTCTTCCATCCTTCTCTATCAGCCGTCATCTCTGTATTCACTTCCTTTCTGGCCATGTCATCTTTCACACAGTCCATCTACCTTTTCTTAGGTCTACCTCGACCCCTGTATCTCTGTGTGTGAATCTTAAGACTGTTTATTCCTAGGAATATATGTACACTCTAAGACTGTAACATTCCATACGTGCGAAGCCGGCGGGCGGCGGGCTCGCTAGTTATACACATGTCCTTTCGCTTTGTCTCAATGTTAACCTCAAACAAGTCTGCATACTTATAAGTACATATATCTCATGATAAACATAAATGGTCAAAAATACTTCTGCTAAAGTCCACGGTCACCGGCTCCTTTCACCCGAGAACGGGGTATCGTTGTCGTCGATCTTCGCAAACTAGGTTACTGCATCTGACGTCATTGTGTATGCTCAACAAATCGTAATGCAATTAGTGCATGGCTATTGAGAATTTTCGGCAAATGCTACGTTTATAGACGTATACTTTTAAATTAGTTTTATGTGAGGTAGTTTAATCTCCCCTTTTTTTGGTGGTTTTTATTCTTTCATAATTTTATGAAATACCTTACGTGTTATATAAATTTCAATTGATGATCATTTCAGACGGAATATACAAGAAAAATAAACAATATCAAATTAAAATCTTTAAACAATCAATCAATCACTAAATAGCGCCAAATTGGTACAATTTTGTAAAAGAAAAATACATTACAATCGTATTCTTGCCCGCTCTTTTGTTTGGCGTGAAGGCATAACCTTTGGCGTTACAACAAACAAATTTTTTATTACAACAATAAGATTAATTTTGATGAAGTTTGATAGTTAACTACTGGCTGACTACGAATATTATCATCGTTTTCTTACCTTTACGCCATGTAATTTGTGGTGGACGTAATATGATTTCCTTGTCCATTCCTCTTTTTCAGACGTAGATGCTTCCTAGCGATGTCTCTTTCACAATAAAATAATAGTCTCTCAGATCTTCCTCAACAATTGTAACCATTAAGACTATTACGGTTTTGATATTTTATAAGTGAACAAAACGTTTTGTTACACAACTAATAAAAATACACAATTGTATTGCATTAAATAAAACATTTTGTCTCGGTCACTTTCCCGCGGCCCGTCAAGAGCGCTGGCTGCCACCATTTTGACTGTAGCAGATTTTTGATTCTCAGAGAACGTTCCAAATTTCAAATTGAAAATAGAACCATGATATTTTTTTCTTTGCTAAAATATTTTTAACTACAATATAAAGGAAAAAAAAACATTGTCAGTAGGCCTACCGAACTGATTAAAATATGTTTACTTATAAAAGCTAAACCGTTTTCGAATCGATTCGTTGACGGATTAAACAATAGTGTACTTTGATTAGTAGCATACGTTTATTTATTTATTTATTCAGGAACAAATGAGGAATGATGAGCTAAGTACCTAACAATTAAACTTTCTCTTGAAAGTTCAGTTTCTTAAAGTTCATCTTATCAACGAACTCATAGATTTGGACATAAATCTTTTAAGCCGTATTTCACCTAAAGCAATTGTAATTTTGAAGCAATTCGTAAACTGTACTAAAACAATTGAAAAGGTAATCGTAAACCCATTGTTCCGGAGAGGAGAGGACTGAAGCAATCGATCATTACGTAAGATATTACGAGAAGATTCAAATAACTTCTATGGCGATACGATGGCCGATTGGCATGATAAAGCGCAAATGGCCATAGATGTCATAATATAACTCATAGACAATAGATACCACAGATCTTTAGAATGGCTATATAATATAATATAAAAATCATTGGTAGGTACGGTACGTTAAATAAAGTGATTCGAATAATCAATTTAAAATGACTACGCAAACAAAATCATAGATGCAGTTTCTTTTAATTTCTTTGTATGCCGTAATTGATTAATCTGTGGAAGTACAATACGGAAAAAGGAAACTTAGGTAACCGAATAAAAAAATAGGTACTAAGATGAGAAGGTAAAGGGCACGCAAACGAAATCGCAGGTAGAGACTAGTACAAGTGCTATAGGCGCGCTTTTTTGTAAGGCAACTCATATTCATTCATAAACACGAAGAAATGTAGAGAAATCTTCTAATTTAGATCACGTACATATGCATTGCGTGATAATGGCGCGTAATTTAAACTGATATCGCCCGTGTAATACAATTCGCCTGTAGTGAAACAAGCAGCAGTCGCGTAGTAATCGAATGCGACCACATTTTAGGAATAAAAACAAACTTTGACATGACATTCAGTAAGACTTGTGTCAGCATTGTGTGTTAAAAGCGTGGAGTAGTGTTATTGATCTGACGTTGTCCTGTCATAGGAAAAAGGACGTTTAGAAAATCCCGACATTAAAAATGTACCGGTTTTTTTTTTCAAAATTTTCTCTTTATAAGATTCTTCTCCTGGTAATAAAAACACAAAAAAAAATTTAGTTAAATCGGTCCAGCCGTTCACGCGTGATGCCGTGACCAAGAGAAATAGGGACTTTTTTTATTGTGTATATATAGATTAGCGTTCTTACTCCTTTTACATATAAACTTAAACTGTGACAAGTTTCACACTCCTCCATCCGTGCAGTTTTCGTAAAAAGGATTACAAAGTATTTTGTTCACGCAATTCATAACAACAGAAATCAAACCGGCGCACGAACCATCTCGAAGGGAAAGTACTTCGAGTAAATACACTCAACTAATAAGGAAATGACACTTGCGCAAGCGCAAACATTGGTCTATTTGACACACGTCAAATTTGTACCACTATTGCTTACAAACATTGGTCTGTTACATTGGGGCGAACATATTCTTGGTAACATGACGGCTGCGGTAATGTTTGTGTTATCAAAACACGTCTCTTTGAAATATAATGTGATGGTCTAAATGACGACGAGACCTGGTCTGGTGATAAATAGCTGACAGTCACGCTAGGGGTCGCGGTTCCAATTCGCACCGGGGCAAACATAATATATCAAAATAAAAAAACATCATTTATTCAGTTTAGGCCGTTTATACCCAACATTTGCGTACAAAAATAAAATCAGTGATCGAGCTGACGCTGACACCTAGTGTAGCAGATAAATTCACCAACCATAAGATCAACAATGTCATAAAAAAAATCATTCCTATTTTATATCTTCACGTCCTTGAATTTTTTCTCGGACGTATTTTTCTTCATCGTGATTAATCACTGCACAATAATTAAAAAAGACTCTTTAGACAGACCAACTTGCGTCGCTAAAATATCAGGTACCTAACGCTTCATACGACACGGCCACGGCTTTCGTGTACGAACACGTTTCATGTATTCCTTTTTTAATATTTATTTTTATATAAACAAAAAAGCAGAACCTACAATACTGCTCCTATTCCAGAATTTAAAAATGGAACTATGTTTTCCTTTTTTCTACAAATGTTTCAAGCATTTAGCCCGCCAATGGTCGACACCCGCCATGACGCTTGCAGGACCAGGGGTGTTACTCACGCGCATCCGACTGATAATAAATTCGATCGTATTTTGGAGGAAACCTACTGTAGAAAAACAATAGTAAGACCGTAGACTCCCTAGAATGTTGGTCAAATTTACTCTACTTAGGATGGTAACATAGGAAGGGCGTAGAAAAAGACAATGATAAATATATAGATTTTAAGCTTGAGATCAATTTAGCTGTAACGATCTGTGACTGTAAAGCATTAATACTCTTTGTTATACATAAAGGTCCTTAGTTGAGAGGATTGATTGCCATAGCCTGAAGAACAAGAAACGTAGTCAAGTGCAAGTCGGACTCGTGCTGAAGGGTTCCGCACCATCGTAGAAGATTTAAGAAGACGTAACATAAAAAACCTAAAAACCACTTTTAAATACCTTTATATTTTAATTATCATTAATTTAATTATTATTTTTGTAAGCGGCAACACAAATACACATTACGAGAAAATTCCAACTGTCACCCTAT
Source organism: Falcaria lacertinaria (assembly GCA_951449985.1). Lineage (NCBI taxonomy): Eukaryota > Metazoa > Arthropoda > Insecta > Lepidoptera > Drepanidae > Falcaria > Falcaria lacertinaria. Next base: position 8,772,596 of record OX602124.1, read on the forward strand.
TATGTATCATGAGATACAACCGGCTGACAGTCGGACGGACGGACAGTGAAGGCTTATTAGTAAGGTCCTGTTACCATACGGGTACGGAGCCCTAAAAAGGAGACAAGACAGTTGATATTATAATAAAAACAAAAAAAAAACTGATGCTGCAATTAATACTATTATATTCAAACACTGTCCATCATTAGGTGAGTGTATCCAAACAACTTTTCGATAATAATACATGATAAGCGTCGTAGAACTTTAGACTCTATTGTAAACTTAATACTGTCTATTATAAAAGTTTATCGATAGTTTGTATCGTAATCTAGGAAAGCCGCGGATATCGTGTGCCATAGACCACACTTTCTCTCTCAACGCAAACATTACGGTTATTGAACTAAACTACTTGCATTATTATGACTGGCTATTGTTCAGTATGAGCCATTTTATGAAGGCGAGGTTTCACTACCTTGACTCACCTTTTTTTTAAAGCGTAACGACATATTTAGCTACAAACTCTAACCCACAATTACGTGGACTTAGGACAGAAAATCGCTATTTTAAAACTCCTGTGCTTAGTTGGATAACCTAGATTTTGTCGAGATAAAAAGTTGCCTATATTATTTATGAGAGCAAGTTGCTTTTCAAAAAAATATCTTAATTTTTGAGTATCAATAAACAACAAATATTGAATAAAGATTCATATAAAGATCGATTTGATAAGTTCAGCTACGTTGCAAGAAATTAGTCGGATGGTCGAAAAAAGAACATTTTTTCTATTCAGTGGTTGATTCTAAATATAAAAAAAAACTATTATTAAAATCTTTGGTCATTTTATTTACAAGGTTCCCAGTCTTCTAACTTTTCTTCTAATATAATTGAACATCGATATTGATACAAATTTACCAGTTCCAATCTTATGGTGAAACGAATTAGCGGACTACAAGCTATCAGACACTGACCATAGATAAAACAATCTGTCACCAACAATGTACTTTATCGTGCAGTGTAACCTGAGTACAGGAACGCCCACCCAGTGACGTATTTGGTATCGCGTACTCCGTATTTATTGATGTAATTTTATGTTACAATTTGTTTAAGATCAAAGGTAGACGAAAAACAAATCTTTTAAATTTGAGTGTATGATTATTTCATAAGAGTTGCAACTTTATAAAATATTATAATTTTCTTTAGTTTAATACGTAGTCTTTGTTATCGCTAAATATTTTTTGAGTTGACAACCCTAACAAATTCGAAACATATACCTTGAAGGCCACACATAAATACTATTTTGTTCCGTCTGACAATCGAAACACTGACCTTAGCGGAGACAGGAAGCGTAATGTTATTGATCTATAGTTTTTCAAATTTTTTGGACAGACACATACAATGCTTCTCTTTTAAATCCATAATGCTTATTCTCAATCGTCTCGTAGATTTAAAGGAACTATGTTAGAGATAAAAACCTAATGGGAGAGTTTTTGGCGGGAATCAGGCGGAGCGGTTGAGATTTTTTTCCAGTGTGTCGTAAATTGTGTTATAGTGATCTTTAATGTGTATTTTTGGTGTCGATATGTGCAGTAAAGTTTCATTTAGTGACTGATTTATAGGAGCATTGGAAATAATGCCATAATACGACTTTTGGGTTAAGTGATTTATCATTTTGGTCAATAGGTTACCTCTAATCTAAACGCGTGTTACGATCTGCTACTGCCGTGGGTTGTCTCCAGAAACTCCATTGGGCGTTAGAATGCATGACACTAGGCATTTTAATGCGACAAACACGAGAAATTTTGCAACATGAAAATTCTCTAACACTCGACACTGGCAAAAATAGTCACTGAAGGGATTGATTGCCATACTTAGGAAGAAGAAGAAGAAGAAAACCTAATGATAATTTTCTGAATAATCTTCAACAAACGCAAAATGATAACTCTATAGAGTGAATTATTTTATAATATGTAAGAAATATGCTATCATTTTGTAATTAAACAATAAATGGTCTCATTTTCTTATGATACGGGGTTCAACGGCAAAATATATTCCAAACAAGTTCAAAATGGAAATTTGTGGTTCGATTTTCCGCTACACATGGAGGTTTTTAAAATCTTTGAATGAAGTTTTCCCGTTGATTTCGATCTATACTATTCTATATTAATATTATAAACAGTAAATATTTGTAACTAGCGCCCCGCCCCGGCTTCGCACGGATAGACATTTATCAAATATTTTGTCTACCTGTGCAAAGCCGGGGCGGACAGCTAGTATAATATTTAGCCTATGTTACTGAGTGATAATGTAGCTTTCTAACAGTGAAAGAATTTTAGAAATCGGTCCAGGAGTTTCGGTGCCTATTCAATACAAACAAAAATACAAAAACTCTATTAAATATTATTAGAGATGAATAAACTAACAAACTTTAAAAGATTTTACGGGTATAATGCTCCATTATTATCAATTTATAACAAAGGTATGAAACATTGCATTGCATGTTAAGCAGTCACCGTAGCCTATATCCGCTAGCAATACCAGGGGTATCGATAACGAGTTGCCAACCATGTTGTTGATGAGGACTCACTGTGCTAGCGCTGCGTATCGTCGTGGAGCACTGGCAACCTTACTTACCGCAGAAACACAGCACTACATAAAGTAGTGTTATTTCACTGTGGTCTTCTGTAAGGTGGAGGTACAGTCCCCAGTCAGGCGTCTCCAATTTAAATGGGATAACCCACGGGAAATCCCAAATCGCCCTACCTCTCTTTAAGAACGTTACGTAGGCGAACTTGCTGGAAAAGTTATTCTCTAGTAATTATAGTTCCACAATTACCAGTCGTAGTGAGTAAAAATTTATTCAGTTTTTATCATAGAAAAGAAATAATTCGGTGCGTAATTTTTTAACAAACACGTAATCTTGAAACTACAGGCAGTAATACAATGAAGATTACGTTATAACGTTTAAACGTTTAATAAAACGCTTACGTAACGGTTATGTGCAATAAAATAATTGTTCTTATTAATATCATAACGATATTACACCGTTGAATATTTAGAGTAATATCAAAAATATGAATTGCAAATGATACTTTTACTTTCGCTAACTATTCGTTGGAAGAAAGCAAACATTGCTACTTGGACCCACCAGACCGTGGCATATTCGTTAGACGTTTTTGGTCATTTAATTACCTGCTATTCTGATTATGGTCTTACTCATAAATCTTAATAGACTTCGAAAAATTACTGTCTGTGTTTCTTCCTCATGCTATGTTAAATTCAGTATTATGCCTATAGCCCCAGAGTAGATAATGCCCTGCGTTCTTAACATCTCAGGCTCTAGTTTGGGATCAATTGAGATTAATAATAATAATATCTTCACGCTTCCCCACAAGGGGTGGGTGTTATAAGCCCCCACTTTTCACCGAAGATAATTTGGTGCCAACGTGACAGATGGTGAGACTGTCGCCATCTATTAGGCACTACAAACGTCCTTGAATTTATTCTCAGACGACGCAGGTTTCCTCACGATGTTTTTCTTCACCGTAAAGCTCGTGGTGTGACTAATCATTGGTACAGGCTGGTGGGATTCGAACTAATAATGAATTAATCAAGAACTAGAAAACGCTAGGAGAGTTTTCTATACAATTAGTTTATATACAAGTCTCGGAATAAAAATAACTCTGAGTTTTCTCGGCACAACACCCGCCTAGCTGAAAGATCTTCCCTTTGTGGCGGCTGAGCATGATCACCCACTCCACAGTATCATACATACCAGCCTCCTACTAGAACAGGCAGAGCCTTGTTCCCCAGGCACAACATCCACCTTGGAAGTTCTTCCCTTTGTGGCGGCTGAGCATGATCACCTCGCTCGCCCCACAGTATCATACATACAGTCTCCTACTACAACAGTCGGAGCCTTGTTCCCCAGGCACAACATCCACCCTGGAAAGTCTTCCCTTTGTGGTGGCTGAGCGTGATCACCTGTTCGCCCCACGGTATCACATATATATTTAAATTGTCTGACTAGAACAGTCGGAACCACGGTTCCTCTAGCACAACACTCCCTGGCTGGAACATCTTTGTTTTGAGGCGGATAATCACAAGTGTTTTGTCATATACATTCACTGGCAGCTCTCTGTATGTTAGTGTCCCTTCCGCTTGGTCTATGCTCTAGACTTCTGGGTTTTTAAGTCTAACACGCCACTATTTACACTAATAGAACATTTTGATGAGCTCTGTTAGTCTGCAATGCAACAAGTTCCAGATAGTGATGCAATATTTATTTATAAACTGCTCATAATTTAGAAATATTAATTGAACGAATCAATTTCTTGTGGATTTAAAATAAATTAGCCTGACTAGGCTCAGTCGCTGTCATTGTTGCGAGAGGTTCATTTAGAAACCTAGGGTTTCCACTGCGTTGCATTTTCGTCGAATTGTGAAATTTCGGATTTGAATTGTATGCCTAATTATTGGTTTGGTAAATTAATCAAAGTAAAACTTTAAATTGTCGTCAAGGTTTCATTTGAAAAAAATCTTAGTCGAGTTTTGTCATCCGTAGAATCTGATTTTACGTTGCGTTGCACGAACCGGCGGGAGGCATAGTCGGCGACCTTACCGTTGCGACAATGAAACTATCAGAAATTCTTTGTTTGTTCAGCTCACCAGTATCTTAAATAATGGATTGGATGGAATTAGCATTTTTTACTAAACTGGTTTCTTTAATAGAACTTCTAGAAATAACTTGGCACATTTTGCCGAATTCAATATCGCCAAGTCATTTTGGGAAGAACGTAGTAATCATCTCAATTACTTCATGTTAAATCTTACCTACACATTGAAAGTTACGTTGTTCTGTAAGTGGTTGAGTTACGTTTTAGGAAAACGTAGGTAACTCGCGAAATGTCAAAATTTTCAAAATATTTTTTAGTTCCACTTCTCACCGCCGCAGCGCTGTTCATTATTCAATAAAAAATAGTCGAAGCCGATACGAAAACGTAGTCGCAAATTATTCTTGCTCCATCTACTGTACTGATTTCTAAAACTTTATGGAATCATGGCAAAAAAAAAACATGTGGATAATGGCTTTAAAGCCATTATCCACAGCTATTAAATGATGTCAAAATGGCAGCACGGTGTAATGTGTTTTTGTGTAATTTGCCGTGTAGTTCTGTCACGTTACCAGTGCACGACTGGTAAATTGCACCAATCTGGAACGAACATAACAAACGGGATTTTAGACGGATGAAGTTAAGTAGTCTTGTTAACGTCGTTTCATAAATAGTTCTCTTCACTTTTTTTATACCACTAAGGTGGCACATAAGCACGGCCCACCTGATGGTAAGCAGTTACCGTAGCCTATAGCCGCTAGCAATACCAGGGATATCACTGACGGGCTGCCAACCATGTTGATGAGGACTCATTGTGCCAGCAGCGGCACAATGTGTGGAGCATTAACAACCTTACATACCGCAGAAACACAACACTACATCAAGTAGTGTTATTTCACTGCGGTCTGCTGTAAGGCGGACGTACAGTCCCCAGTCGGGCGGCTCCAATTTAAGTGGATAATCCACGGGTAATACCAAATCGCCCTACCTCTCTTTTTAAAAGCTCATGGTGTGATTCATCACTCTACTTAAGCTTAGAAAAACTCATTGGTACAGGCCGGGGTTTGAACCTGGGCCCATCAGATGACAGGCCGTTGCATCAACCAAAAGCAACCACGGCTTTTTTAAGATTGCTCCACATTTTGGCTACAAAGATATTGATCTATTCGACATTCACCGGTTCTCGTGGTCCATATGTTTATGGTTTTCAAATCACATCTCTCTGTACAATAGAGATGGAGCAGGTTTTCCTAACAACGTTGGAGCTGCTGAACTGGGACAGTACCTCCACATAGCACTTATTCTTAACACAACTCTACATGAGTAGTGATAACAAAATGCGATCTTCTGCAAGGATGAACTGTCACTGTTAATGAAATCCTATAACGCCCAATCCTATAACGCCCTTCTTTTTTACGTTCGTAGTGTGATTAATCAAAGTTAAAGAGATGACAGCTGATAGAGACGTATGGAAGAGAAATACAATATTGCGCCGACCCCAAATTATATGGGATAAGGGCAGGATAATGATAAGTGTGATTAATCTAAGTAAACTTAGACCAATTAAAATTGGAAGCGTTTTTTCTCTGGAAGCACTAGTAATTCAGTTTAATGCTAAGAATTTTACGTCATAAATAACACAGATCATAAACTTGCGGCTCTGCTGATCTCCGTAGCGGTGTTTGTCTTAGGCTGTTCGTTTCTAAGGCCTTGGCATGATTGCAACACGGCTTATTGTAGCGTCGTAAGGGCATGCCATAGGAGTCGTGTGTATACTCAGTAATTGCCGGACTGGCTGGACGAAAAGTGGAAATAAAAAAAAAAAAAACTAGCCTTACAGTAGTTGCATATGTTGTGCAACGTCAGCTCATTGGTTAAATGAAATAGCGCGCGCTTCCCCAGCTCTCTGTAACACTCCCGTCGTCGTTTTGCACGAAACCCCTTCCACAGATTGCATAAAAAATAGAGCATCTTTAATTTGAGCGTCGTATTTTCACACGTAGATATCAAAATCATCCTCCTATCTTTGTTTATACTCGGAACAAAGTCTTCGACAAATTACAAACTATATTTGCGGCCCTAAAAACGAAAGCAAGTGTTACTGAAGCTCAAATAAAACAGACAAGTCATACATAAGCATATTTTGTACGTAGTTTATAGTTATTATATAGTCTGAGCGCTTGTGCCACCGAGTATACATTACGCAGAACTTCGGTAAGACACTGCTTGGGATTCAACTCGCGCGCCCGACACGTTTGTTCTTTGTCCGCGTAATTTCATTCACCCTAGTGATGTGCCTTATGCGAAGAGTTTATCGATGACCTCAATTCGAATAAAATACTCTTTAAATATATATATATATATATATATATATATATATATATATATATAAGATCAGGAATTATTTTTCTTATTGAAGCAGAACACAATGTGATTCATCTTAAACAAAGATTTATTTATAAAAATACAGATAAGTTTTATATGGAATATCAACTAATGAAATACTTACTAACCTAAAACAAAGAATCGACAATTAAATGTTCATGCTTTACAATTCTTATTATAAAACCTTGAATCGACTTTTGCACTGTTAAATTTTTGTATACTCCTGTTTTTTATATACTCCTGACTGGTGGCTCCCTCTTATGGCTGAACTGATACATCCTCAAATGTCATGTCAGTGTCAACGTCAACACAAAGCTCACATCACCCCCCTTTGAAAAGCAATTTTTTTCAACTTAAGTTGATAAAAAATTTGCTGAGAAATCTAAACATCAACAAGCATAGGAATGAGCTTTGTGATATGATATAGTCCAATAGATCTTGTACCACGACCGGTATTTATTTTAAAAACTGAATCCGATATTTTTTCTTCAATTTCAAAGGGACCACTTCTAATCTCATCCAACTTTTTTTTGTTTAATTTGTTTCCATAGTCAACATATACCCTATCTCCTTTTTTAAATTCATGTTGTAATCTATTTTTGGCAAATAAAGTTTTATTATATTCGTGTGATTTTATTGACCTTTGGAGTGCTAGTTTCCTGTCTTCTTCCAAACTCTTTGTTAATAACTGTTTTTCTTTCAATTCATGTGGTAACAAGTCTGTAGACTCACCAGATAGCAAATGTTTAGGAGAAAATCCTGTTACAGAATGAATTGTTTCATTGTATATATTTCTACATTCTTCTGCTATTTTTGACCAATTACTTTTTCCTTTTGATTCATTCATTTTGCATCTTATTTTGTTCACAATAGTTTGGTTTAGCCTTTCATTTAACCCATTTGAGAACGGTGCGTCTACCGCTGTAAGTATTAATTGAATATTTCGGTTTTTAAGGTAATTTTTGAATTCAATCGAATTAAAAGCTGGATATTGATCAGAGAGTAAGATGTCTATTGTTTCTTCTTTAGGAATTTTCTCTATAAGTTTGATGAAGTCTCGAGCATGTTGATTCTTTGAACACAGGATATATGCATATCTAGTGAAGTGATCTACTAGTAGATGTAAATATTTTTTTGTTGATCTTTGACCCCCAAATCCTCCTATTGTGTCCAGTGACATTATTTGAAAGGGTTTATTAGCTGGGCCTAATTGCGACATAAACCCATATTTTCTATTTAACCTTGTTTTATGTTTTATGCATATCTCGCAGTTCTTACATATATATTTTATATTTTCTGATAGATTCGGTGCAGTATAAAAGGGTTTTATTTTGGATTCTGTTTGATTTATTCCAGTATGACAATATTTTTCATGGGTCTTTTTTATTATAGTTTTACTGTAATCTTCACTTAGAACTATTTTCTTCCTATTTTTCTTACTTTTTTTATAATAAATTCCATCTTCTAAAATAATGTTCTTTTCAAGTTCTTTTATTTGCAAATTTTTTGCTTGATCCTTTTTTATGTCGTTAATATCAATAATATTTTCCGTTCTTAAGTTATCTTCATTATTTGCATCAATTTCCAATACTGGGTTTCTACTGAGACAATCTGCTTCTGTATTATTTTTCCCTGGAAAATATTTTATTTCACAATTATTTTGTGACAGATAATGTGACATATCGCCTAATTCATCGTCAGGTCTGTTCCTTATATTTAACTTCTCTAGAGGTTTGTGATCTGTATAGACAGTAAAATAGTTTCCAATCAACCAATGTTGCCAAAACTTTATGCTCTCTTTTATGGCTAAACATTCCAAAAATATGGCTTTTTTTTTTGGGATTCATTTTTTTTTTTTTTTTCTTCGTCCCTTTTTAAAGCTAAGGTAACGGGTGCCGCAAACGGACTGTAAGATTCCTCGATCAATTCATGTTTTAAAAGTTGTGAGACTTGATTTTCTATTTCTATCTTGTCTTGGACTGAACATCTATATGGTCTTTAATAACAATATTTTTCAACTTGCAAATCTATACAGGCTTCATACTTCTTCACTTTTCCAGTGTCATATTTATTTTTAGCAAAAATTTCCGTGTAATTATCCAATAATATGTTTATCTGTTCTCTTTGCTCAGTATTTAAGTATTCTGTATCGATATTAAATTTGTTTGTATCTATACCTTCATTAAAGTTTACTGCATATTCTTTTTCTTCTATATTTATTTCCATATTTTCAATATGTTTATCTTCAAACATATTTTTACTATTTATTTTGAAATTTTCTGTTTTTTGTATTTGAATATTTAAATTCTCATCATGAGTCAACCCAAATTTATGTATTGAATCTAATCCTAGTATTAGATCATACTCAAAATTTTCATTTTCAAATATGAATGCATTTATTTTAATCTTTTTATGCAATAACTCCGCATCCAATGAAATTAACCCCTTAGTTTTACCCCCTCCACTTATTGTTTTTATTGTGTTATAACAATAATTTGGCTTCATATTCGTAACCTGAACTAATTTTGAATTTATTAATGTTATTCGTGAACCAGGGTCATACAGCCCTTTGGCTTCCAATGTATTATTTAACATCACCCTAATCTCAATCAGTGGAGGGAATTTTGGTTTTTTGGATCTTCATTACTTAGTTCAACTTTTAATATCGAATTAGAATTAAGGTTTTTGTCAGACATTGTTTGTTTTTCATAGTTATACCAGCAAACATTCTCTGGATGAAATCTAGTTAATTTTCCTTTACTCTCACAAATCCTGCATGTTTTTTTTTTCGTTTGTTTTATTTCTTGTTTATTGTATTTATTTCCTGTGTTTAAGTTTTTCATGGTGTCGTTTTTCCTTGTTAAGCTTTCTCTGTCTATTCTATCCATTACGAAGTTTGGTAGACCGGTAGCAATCAAGTAAATCAGGGTTTGTGTATCTATTGATTTGTTTATTTCTAGTAATAGCCTCTCTTTTTTTAAAGCATATTCTAACATTGATCCTTGTATATATTTAAAATTCATGGCGTACCTGATTGGTGACCAGCCTTTATCAGCAAATGTTTCACTTAAACTTTTCTTCCATACATACCAATCTGAATCTATAGTATGTTTGATAATCATTGAGGTGTACCAATCTATACATGTATCTTCCAATAGTAATCTTAGAATTTCTATTTTTTGTAAATCTGTATCTATTTGTAAACGTGCACATTCACTTTCAAACATATTTAACCATTGTTTAACATTTGTTGTACTCCTTGAAAACTTCTCTATTGAAAATTCTGCTACTAATCTCGTCTTATTTTCTGTTTTTTTTAACGTTGGTTCTGTTAATGACGACTCCTGACTTTGTTCTAATTTTTCAAGTAAGAACCCATCAAATTGTAAGTTGTCATCATCTAAATATGTTGATTTCATTTCCTCGGTTAATGTAATCCAAACCTGTCTCTTATCATGCCTTTTCTGGAGAGATTTTTTTATTTTGCCAAATATTTCATGCTTTAATATTTCTTTGTGTAAATTCACAGATTGATACTCTTTAGGCACAAGAAAAGTTTGGTTCTGGGTATCCGTGATAGAGGTTATGGCATAAATATTTGACTTATTATCATCTGGTTTGGCTTTTATTACAAATTCAAATCTTAATTTCTCCATTCTATAGGTTACAATTAACAATTTTACTTTTTTCACATGTATATGAATTGTCGATTTATAAGATCAGGAATTATTTTTCTTATTGAAGCAGAACACAATGTGATTCATCTAAAACAAAGATTTATTTATAAAAATACAGATAAGTTTTATATGGAATATCAACTAATGAAATACTTACTAACCTAAAACAAAGAATCGACAATTAAATGTTCATGCTTTACAATTCTTATTATAAAACCTTGAATCGACTTTTGCACTGTTAAATTAAGGTAAATTCACAACACAACTAAGTTTTAAATAAATTATTAAACAACATATTTGTAATTTAAAAGATAATATTCGATTGAAAGAAAACAACCGTTTTTTATATACTCCTGACTGGTGGCTCCCTCTTATGGCTGAACTGATACATCCTCAAATGTCATGTCAGTGTCAACGTCAACACAAAGCTCACATATATTTAAATCAGTAAGCGTCAATTCATATAATTTAGGAATGTGCCGTTCATAATCGGTATCGTTATCGTGCCGATAATATAATTATCAAATTCATTAATGATTTTGTGAATGTATATCTGTTATTCCTGAAATATAATTAAAATATGTTTAAAATGACAATATAATTTACACGACCCTGCGCTAAATGTATCTTATAAATAAACTTTATATTACATATATTAATTTATTGGCCTATATGACTAATTTATTAGGCTGCAAGCAGTCAAAAGATTCAAACCTACTACGTTATTGCTGCACTGTTTATTTACTCCGCTGTTATAGATGTGAATCGAGAACTAATCGTACTTTGTTTAAAAGACATTAGAAACCTCAAGTAACAATTTGCATGATAAGTTTACATTGAAAGTGAATCACATAACACTAACGCATACAGATTGTAAAAAGCGTGTTTTTTTAGCATGTACACTGATAGCGGTCATGCTTTTTCTGTTTTAATACGTGTAATTTAAAATAGTGATAATATCTAAGCAATTATGTACCAGTATTATGACCGAATTAAGTTCATTCAAACCGACTTTAAATGAACGAATTAACTGCCTTTATGAGCTGTAAGACAATGTAATTTTATGTGGTAATGTTATAAGTTGGAATACTTCACTTAGTAATAAAATTGTTTAGTAAGAAATAGATACGGAAAACGGGTAATAGTAAACTATATTGCTACGCGGGTGAAGTCGCGCGGCAAAAGCTATAATCTATAAAGTGATTTCCCGTAGACAACCTAATAAAAAAGTTGAAATATTTTTTCGTTTTAATGTTTATTTCGTTTATGATGGTTATATTCGCCGTGACAATTATTGAGATTTCAATGTGCAACTTGACCCTAAACGTCGAGGTAAATATGTATAATTTAATATCGCGATTAAGATCTGTTCTTGTGTCAATATTATGTGCTTAGATCGCAAACATTTGAAAAGTACTATAATACTTACTGTTTATTTATTTAAGATGCAACATATTGGTGCCAATTCTGTTGTTCAAAATGACTAAACTTAACTAATATGACAGGTCTAAAAATATTGCCATCCTTATCAACCCCGCACATGAGAAAGGGATAGCAAGACTTTTAGACCTGTCAAATTAGTTAAGTTTAGTAATTTTGAACAACAGAATCGACACCATTACCGATATAACTTTATCGACAGCTGAAAATACGTATCTATCCGCTGCACTATGCATTCGAGTCACAAGCGCATTCTATCACGATCTTGGGCCTTACTTCATGTTACTGCTCTGCTCTGTTAGCAACTTAGCACTATTGACTATAATATCATTATAATGATTTATTTATATAATACAATATAATAATATAATAATGCTTGGACATTATCACACAGCGCCATCTGGCCTCAAACTAAGCAAAGCTTGTATTATGGGAACCAGTAGCTGATACAATACTTATATACTTTTTTTTTGTAAATACATACTTATAATACATACCAAACACCCAAACGCAAGGCAAACATATTTGTCACATAAATGTTTGCCCTGGCGGGAATCGAACCCGCGACCTCTAGCGTAGCAGTCATGTATACTAACCACTAGACCAGCGGTCTCGTCAATTTATACCTTTTTTATCTTATAAATACCTTGTTAATTTAGTTAACAGTAGGAAAATTACAGTAATGTTTAAATTTGGTCTGTAATTAACTGCGTTTCCAAAGCTTTGATATTGTAAGGCTTGAACCTCATTCGATACTGTATCATTTGTAATATACAAAAGGCATACAATTTGAATCTACTAAGAAGGTAGTAGTGTGTTTTGTTTGAAAGACTTCAATATTGTGTTCGGCGTCAGACAGTCGCATAAGAATTCATGTCAAACACGCCATAGAAAAACCCTTTAGTTTATCCCGAAATAGTTTTTTTTTTTTTCTTTTCATTAAAACCTCCTTACAAAATCAAATAAATAAGAGACCAAGGGAAATAGGGATTCATTTTTATTTAAACATATATATATAAAGTTTTATAATAAAACCCGGCGCTCACACCCTACGCCCCCAAAATACTTACCGAGGAGTATTTATTGAATTTCACCATAAAAACGTTTATCATATATTTTAAAACCAGTTCTAGTAGCAAGAACCACTTTCATTATATTCGAAAAAGTAACTCCAAAAATGTCAAAATTTTCATAACAATTTTTAGTTACACTTATCGCCGGCGCAGTGCTGTCTTTTCTCATACAAAAATTGACGAAAGTTATTCTTGCTAAGGCTACTGGCACGAGTAAATGTACTGCTTTACTTCATTCAAGCTTCAAACCAATTATTGCAAATGGTAGTACAATTGTGCAATTGTATTTATTGCATTGAATTGCTAGCGACAAAGTTAATCGTGGGAACACCCTGTAGACGAAGACTGAAAGTTAAATATTTGTCATAGACATAACTATATAATATTTACAAATTGCGATTTTCTAGATAATGGCCACATTCTGATAGTCATTAAACTCCGGGATTCACTCAAGATATATCGACGAAAATATTCGATGGAAATTGAATCCATAGCAAAATATTTATACAGACCGAAACAGATAAATGTATTATAGACTAGCGGCCCGCCCCGGCTTCGCACGGGTAGACATTGATATCAAATATTTTGTCTACCCGTGCAAAGCCGGGGCGGGCAGCTAGCCTATGTTACTCAGTGATAGTGTAGCTTTCTAACGGTGAAAGATTTTTTGAAATCGGTTCAGTAGTTTCGGAGCCTATAGATATTTTTCAAATATTCTGTCTACCCGAGCGAAGCCGGGATGGGCAGCTAGTATAATATATAGCCTATGTTACTCAGTGATGATGTAGCTTTCTAATGAAAAAAGAATTATTAAAATCGGTCCAGTACTTTTTGAGTTTATTCGTTACATACAAAAATACAAATCTTTCCTCTTTATAATATTAGTGTTGATAAATTAATGTAAGTTTTAGAAGGTTTTTAAAATATTCCGAAATATAATCTCTCCTTGATATCTGACATGCGAAAATTACCCTACATTTTGACCCCTCAAAGCTAACACAGCGAGAACTTACAACTTCAAAACATTAATGTGAAAATAAGTAGTGGAATTGCTCTAGGTCACATGAGTGACCAGTGCCGGTAGCATGAACTTTGTCGACAACGTTTTCGTATCGCCTTCGACTGTTTTTGTATTGAAAAATGAACAGCGCTAAGGCGGTGAAAAGTGGAACTAAAAATAAGTATGGCAATTTTGACATTTCGCGAGTTACGTTTTCGAATACGTTGTCGACAATGTTCCTGCTACCGGCACTGATGTGGTACATCATTATAACGTGTCATTACGATTGGTGGCAGTGATAAAGTGTTGTAGGTCACTCTAGTTTGTACGAAGATAATATCTTCAAATTTATTATAATATCTTCAAAAAGCCGTGGTGGCCTTGTGGTTGAAGCAACAAGCCTGTCATTTGATGGCCCGGCCTGTACCAATGAGTTTTTCTAAGCTTAAGTACAGTGATCAATCACACCATGAGCTTTTAAAAAGAGAGGTAGGGCGATTTGGGATTTCCCGTGGGTTATCCCATTTAAATTGGAGCCGCCCGACTGGGGACTGTACCTCCGCCTTACTGAAGACCGCAGTGAAATAACACTACTTGATGTAGTGTTGTGTTTCTGCGGTAAGTAAGGTTGCCAGGGCTCCACGAGGATACGCTGGGCTAGTAGTATTGCTGCTAGCACAGTGAGTCCTCATCAGCAACATGGTTGGCGGCACCCCGTAGTGATACCCCTGGTATTGCTAGCGGCTATAGGCTACGGTGACTGCTTACCATCAGGTGGGCCGTATGCTTGTGTGCCTTAGTGGTATAAAAAATAAAATAAAAATCTACTCTGTAGCTACATCAAGAACAACTTCCACTACGTATTCGTATCGCTTTCGACAATTTTGTATGGGGAATGAACAGCGCTGCGCCGGCGAAAAGTGGAACTAAAAATTCGGTAGAAAATGTTGTCTTTTCTTTTTGAGTTACGTTTTCGCACTATTTTCTTGCTACCAGTACAGAGATCAGCAAAAAAATTTTAACGTCGTTAGTAAAATAATAGTTACTCATATTACCTACAAACATTTAGAGCTTGTTTAAATACACTTCAATTTTTTTTTAAATTATTATTTACTTATTTTTGTTTCAGAAACGAACCATGACTGAAACGAGGTGAAAACTACTTGAGAACATTACTTCAATCGACAAAATGAAATAAAAATGGAGTCGCCAGTGAGAATATGTTTAGGTATGTATTATTAATGTTATATGAACTACAAAACTTACCTACACGTAAAATAAATGTCCTGAACCACTATCACGGGGAAGTGTGCCAAGAAGGCTGGCGGCATTGCCACGCTGAATTGCAATGCTTAGCCTTTGGGCCATATATTCGCCAGCCCTCTTCTTAGTTTAGTTTATTTAAAGTTTTAAATTCCTTGAGATATTACATACAAACGAATGTTATATGATAATTTATTGACATATAAGTTGTTGCGATAACAGCGATAATAAGAAGATTGAAGAAATTGAATAAACTATTTTATAAACAAGTTTGCATAAGGATTAAATTCATGACCTACAAATAGGATATCCTAAACAATTACACCAAAACTTCCTTATACATATTAAGACCAAAAATGTAAGTACAGATTTTTGGTTCAAGTATAACTCTTGATTCTATTTTAAACTATGCAGTCGAACAAAAGAAGTAAAGATGATTAAAATGTGAAATATTGTATTCCAGGTGCAGCATTAGTAGTAAGCATACTACTGTTAAGCGGCGCTACAGTGAGTAGCAATGCGTTACCACTCGAAACAACCTCCTCGACGACTAAAGACGAGAGAACACCAAGAAGTAGGGTAAACGCCACAGTATGGACCATCAAAAGTAAAAAAAGGACCCCAGATATCTCACTTAACGAACTAAACACCAAGGAGTCTATATCGGAAGAAAATACTGAAAGAAACTCCAAACTTAGCAAGTATAGAGGAAGGGTCAGATTTCAACCTCAGCTAAAATCTACGACAGCAAGTTCACTAAGAAGAATCAGGTCTACTGAAACATCGCACCTAGTTATAGTGACGCCAACGCCCGAAGTCAAAAGACCAGCTGAAATTATAGACAGCATGAAGACGTATATGAAGACTAAAATGCCTGTACTAACCTCTAGTATCACTCCAGTGATAGCCAAGACGGAAGCACAGAGTACAGAAGAAGAGTATGAGGATGAGGAAGAAGAGGAAGATAAAGAATCTTTTGAGAAGTTCACTTCTAGCAAATTCCATGACAACAATTTCTTTACTATACCTGGCTTTGGTGAAGATGGATTCGATTATGAATCTAACGGCGATACTTCTCAAAAGAATGAAAAACTTAGTTTTAGTAGCCCCTCGTATAGTAGTTTTCCTAGCTTTTTCCCGGAAGATATTTCATTTGGATACAAAAATGAACATGACTCTTATAATTCTGAGAGTTATTTTAATTTTGATAGTGAACTAACTACACCCAAGAACGACTTCTTTGACAAGAAATATACCAAAATAAGTAAAAGTATAATAACGAAACTAGACTCTATTAAAGCTAAGACACCACCAGCTAACACTACTAAGATACTAACGCAAGGAAACCTAGGCCTTGAGAGGTTAGCCAACAATACGCCTACCAACAAATCGACAGTATTCATTAAAAATACCAAAGAAATTCGTATGTCTGACAACGATAAGGCTAGTAGTGATAATAATAAAGGGTTATCTGATGTGCAGGGTACAAGTATTTATTATGAGATGTCCGTTTTGTCTACTGAAACGTATGCTATAAACTCTGATGATGATTGTGACAACGATACATTATTGTTCGATCCAACTGTCAGTACTTCAGCGGAAGAAGAACTGGCGTCATTAAGAGCTACGCAATTACCATTCCCGGAAGCAACCAAACCAACTTTTCCAGAATTCACAGAATTCTACATGCCTAAAATTAAAAAATCTTATCAGGAAACTACAAAAATAACTCTACCTGAAACAACGAAAAAGGTGTATCCAGAGACAACTAAGCAAACATTCTCAGAATCCGCCAGACCCGCATATCCAAGATCGACTAAGACTACTAATACAAAATGGACAAAAACAACTCATCCACCATCGACGAAAAATACGTTTTCAAAACCACAAAATCAAGAAGAGGTATCTGCGACCAAATTTTCTATTCCAATCACTTCTATTGAACCGTCATCTTCTGAAACAATCTCCGAGCCACTATCTACATTCTCATCAGATTTCTTGCCAATATCGAGCAGTTTGCCTATTTTCAATTCTGTTAATTCAGTACCAATATCGACACAAAATAGTGTGACGTCAACTGAGAGGATCACTAGAATTTTCTCTAGTAGTTTCAGCAGGAACAGAAGCTATTCTAAAGTGCTAAATTTAAATGGAAACAATGATTCCCCTAACAGCGTTACGAATAATCCTGAGATGTCGTCGACTAACAGACCTCTCACGCGCAAGTTCCATCATACAACTCCAAAAAATCGGCCAGTTTGGATGGCTCCAAGGCGAAATGCGACATTCATACGCTCGACAAGTCCTAGAACAATATACTCCGAACATTTTAACATTAAGGATAAGTATACTACGACTCCACGGATCAAAACTGCGAGTAAAACGTCTCTGACAACGGTATCTTCAGAAATCGACCCTGTCTTGCAAAGTGAAGTGAGTGGAACAAAAAAGGTTGTTCTCTCTCCGTCTATAAATGACAATAGCATCCCATCTTTATGGAAACGTGGGTCGACTAGGTTCAAGACATCGACAGCGACATCAGCAGAAGAGGAATCGGAGTTTACGGAAATGGAGATACCACCAACGTCAGTGGCGTGGGCGCTGGTTAGTTTAAGGAGTCCTCCAGTGCTGTCGAAAACTATAAACGCGACGGGGTCGACTCAAAAGCCTGTTGATGAAAACGAACTACAGAAAGTCGGGGAACTAATAGGTGAGTGATTGAGTTAATCTATTTTTACAAAAAAATCGTTCATTTTGGTAATAAGTGTATACTACACAAATCGGTACACAGCTTCATACATCATTCGGATTAGTTTTATAAAATATCATTTTTTTATATTCGTTTATAAATCAATCTGATGAAAGATTATGACTTTCTTTCCCAATAAGGGATTATGAACTTGTACAAATATGTCTCTGTATATTGTCTGTTGTAGAATAAAAAAAAAGTAAATATTTTTATCTGATTGTTTTTACTTCAAATTTCAATTATTTTAATTTCAGACACGAAAGAAACAACCACGGGCTCAACACCTACAACAACGACCAATCTAATAAGTAATGATATAATTAAAAAGAAAGTAACTGAAGTTGACCAAAATCGACTACCCTGGCAGCATGTTTACGCTCCTACTTCACCAAGTTCCGACGTCATGAACGATACAGCTCCAACTGAAACCAAACCTGAAAGATCACCTGCTGAAAATAATATACAAATACTAAGTAGTGCAGAGCCTTCTACTACTGAAACGATTAAGAATTTGAGTAATTCAACAACAGTTACTAAATCTAATCCAGTATTTATAAAAGAAATAAGGCCTCTTTGGGTTCCAACAAGCATTGTTACGACAACTGAACCGACAATTGAGACAGAAACAGAAACCATTCTGCCTGTTGATGCGACAAAGTCAACTGGTTTTGAATCAATAACGAAACTTCCATCAGATGTCACAACGCCTTCAGATGAAACTGTTGCTGGATCGGAAGTCAATCAAACTGTTACTGATGAGAGGCCGGAAACTACTACAGACTATACAATAACAACTATTAGATTCTCATATGTTCCAATGGAATCCGACACAGAAACAACTGCAGAAGATAATGAGCCCACAACAGCAAGTATCTGGCATCCCGTTTTCCCGACTAGAACTAAAGCAACTACTATCAAAGATGAGCCGATAACTACATACAGACCCATGTATATAACTACTAATGAACCAGAAGTGTACACTACGATTGGTGTGGAGACAACACCTACTTTAGAGATATCCTCTCAAATTATTGATAACGCCACGGAATCACTTTCCGAGTCCACGGAAATTATTATGGATATAACAACTACCGAAGCACCAATTACCACCACGCAAGCTACCACCACGAATACACCGATAACGACAACCATGACTACGACAACGACCACTACTCAACCGACCACCACAATTCCTACCACCACACTTCCTACCACCACGTCACCAACCACCACGCCACCTACGACCACAGTCCCAACCACAACAGAAATAGAAACGACAACAATCATAGTCGAAGTAGTAACTGAAATAAACTCAGAACGAGCTAAAATCAACTCTACTAAAGAAACGCCAGTTGAAAAGACTACAGAACCTGTTTTTGCATCTGAAGAAAATAGCGATAGTAATGAAGTAATCACGCAGGACAGTGTTAAAACAACAACAACAGTAGCATCGAGTACAACTGAGGAAGTGACAACACAAGCTGCTAAAATTACCACCCAAGCTAAAGTGACGACACAGGAAACTGCTAGAATCTTTGAGACTACTACTTTTGAATCCAAGGAAACGACGACGTCTTTTGGAACTAAGGGAATAAGTGATCTGGAAGACGTGAGTTATGCAGGAGACGTGACAACCAGTAGTTCTCAGATCGTGATAGGAGAGGAAGAAGGGTCGGGAGCGGCTGTCGCTATCGCAGTTAGCACTATTGGAGTCATTGCCCTGATTATGCTCATTGGATTGTTGGTAAGTAACAATTGTACGTAGTCTCTTATAAATGAAATAGTTATAGATACCTATTTATTATATATATATTTATCTACCTGCTACTAGTTAGCACTCAAAAGTACGTAGTCTGGCGAAAAAGAGTAGAAAATAATAGGGGCGCCACTGTGCCGTTCGCATGACAACCCGCCGCAGCTCGTATAACATAAACCGTCTTGATTGGTTTGTTTACAATTAAAGTCAAAACATGAATTCCAAGTGAAGGTTGCCAGAAGCCAAAAAAATTGTTTCCGGACATTTTTGCCAAGCTATAGTGCCATCTCCTGGGGAATAGGCGTCAAATACCGAGTAATACCATCTATCGGGGAGAACCATTGCTACGACCTGTTTGAGATTCGCTTACAAGCCAGTCTGAGCTGCAAGGTTCGAGTGTAGTTGAGAATATTCCGTAATTGCTTGCAGAGGTATAAATACGCGCGCACGCTACATTCGCATATCAAGTGTGCTCCAAGCGATAACCGTGATGTGTTTTGGGGCGATAATTGATTTCTGTATTGTGGTTCAGTGAATTTGTACCGGACTTTTGGACTTTATCCCCAAATCCAGCTCGTGACAATATTTTCTTTGACTTATGTAAGTGCAGATTGAGTTATGTAATTATAGTTTTAGATTGCCTACTAACATTTACATCATTTCAAAAGCCTTCCCTCAAAGCCTCGTAAAGCGGACACACCAATATTAAAAACTTGCTGTTTTCCCCGCGACTTCGCCCGCGTATCAATATAATATATAGCCTATGTTACTCAGTGATAGTGTAGCTGTCTAACGGTGAAATATTGTTTGAAATCGGTCCAGTAGTTTTTAAGTTTATTCGTTACATACAAAAATAAAAACATGTCCTCCTTATAATATGTGTAGTTAAAGATAAATAATTATTAACATGATATGAACCCTTTCAAATATTCCGTAGCAAGAACAACTTTCTGCTACGCATTCGTATCGCTTTCAACTATTTTTGTTTGTGAAAAATAACAGCGCTGCATCGGTGAAAAGAGGAACTAAAATTTTGACACTTAAATTTTCGAATACGTAAATTAAACACAGCGAAGAAAAGTAATTCAATTTTCTTCGAAGTTCTTCAATTTATTCTTCTCCAATTCTTCCATTCTGCATCGATGATAGTTCACGCAACATATCCAAAGTAATGGGCATAATATCTATTGATGATCTCACGATAAATTACGTTCACTACTTTGGAGGACATTGCTGAAATTACTGCAATCACAGGATATCACCGACCTGGAAATATTGCATGATTGGTTACTACTTTAACAGGTTAAGGGTCGGCAACGAGAGAGTGATACCCCTGGAGCAAGCGTCCATAGGCTACGGTAACCGCTTACCATCAGGCGTGCTGTATGCTGTTTCACCCCCGCGTGAAAACTTTAGCTACAGATTTTTCAACCGACTTCCAAAAAGGAGAACGTTTATGTATTCACACCAACTGTGATCAACGACTTCAACGAGACGCTATTTATGAAATGAAAATCTTCACTTACACGAATATGTCCACCGTTTCGTAGTCCATCGTAAAACTAGCTGCACTGCACCAAATCTGAAATTAAGATGGATTAACGTTAAAGAAAAGAAAAAAATACACGAATATCCTTATGTTGTTAGGGTTGATACCTATTTGGTTCAGATTTAATCTTAGAACGCAAATATTTGAATTTGGAATATTTGAATTTCTGGGTGGACGGCTTTGAACGGGCTTTCACTCGCGCTTTTTTATTTTGGAAAATAATTAGTCTTCCGCGCAAAATAAATAAACCCAACAAAATCGGATTTCACGCGTCCCTTGGGCACAGCTAGTTCCAAATAAAATTGATCTTAGAACCAGTGACCTAGTGCTTAGAACGTAAATAATTGAATTTGGAAAAAATATTTGAATTTCCATTTATGGAAATTGTCAAAGGTCTGCGGTACTCAACTTTTTTTAATAGGGTAATTTTTTTTTCATATTCATTTCGTGGATTTTAAACGGATTCATCGCGTTGTTATTGTTAATTTTTCGTGTTTTTAACATTAAGGTGGCACATTAGCATACGGCCCACCTGATGGTAAGCAGTCACCGTAGCTAGCAATGCCAGGGATATCACTAACGAGTTGCCAACTCTGTTGTTGATGAGGAATCACTGCTAGCAGCATTACTACTAGCCCAGTGTATCTTCGTGGAGCACTGGCAACCATACTTACCGCAGATACACAACACTACATCAAAGTAGTGTTGCGCGGTCCGCGGGCCGAAGGTTGAGTATACGTGGTCTAGATAGTACCTTAACATGTATGTACCTAATACAAAGCGCTTATCACACCTATAAACTAGTACCCAGACTCAGAACAAATGCCTGCAAGCAATTTGATTACGCACCGAGTTCATTCATGGATAGTATATTATACTGAGCGCTCTAGCTCGCTATCTCAAGCGTATTCCCATACTAAATACTTTAGGCTACATTGTAAGCCAGTTTTATCAAAACATCCGCTCAATATTGTTCTGATAAATAAGAACCTTGTTTAGTTGATTTGGACAATTCTAAGAAGCGTGATTAGGCTTTACTAAGTAGAGCATGGCGTAACTTTTTAAATTTATTGTTCTATTCTAACAACCGATTTTTATGCGAAGGTGCGTTCACACTGCCGGCGATGTTTGCATTCAGATACGTTATTGTAATTATTGAAGTGATGTATACAATAATTTAAAAGTTTGAATTAAGAACTAATAATAAATATTTTTTACAAAATACTATGTAGCTGGAGACTACAATCAAATACAAAAATTAATTTAAATTTGGAAAATCTTAAGAATAATAATCAGTGCCGGTAGCACGAACATTGTCGACAACGTATTCGAAAACGTAACTCGCGAAATGTCAAAATTGACATACAAATTTTTAGTTCCACTTTTTACCGCCGCAGCGCTGTTCATTTTTCAATACAAAAATAGTCGAAGGCGATACGAAAACGTTGTCGACAATGTTCATGCTACCGGCACTGATTCTGTTATTTGCATCGACTGGCTCAGCAAGGCAAACTATTACCAATTCGTACTTACTTTTTTAAACATTAAACTTGTTTTTGAACATAAAATATAATTTTCAAATTTACCTATGATTCACTTTACGGTTTTCTTATGCAAAAATATTGTAGAGGCAATGCCAATGCGTATTTGGTTAATAAACTACACCTTCTTTGAGGATCATAGCAAAATTAACTTTGGTCCATAGCAATGAGTTGTGTGATAAATGTAAATTTTCCTTGCGTTTGTTTGGAATTCGTCGAGGCTGCGGTGACCGCCAGTAATCACTTTCGAAAAATAATTACAATTCTAAACATCGAAATGTCATCAATTAATTCTAGCTGGGATTCGAACTCGCCGCGCCGAACACCGCAGAGCCACTAGACACTAAGTAAATAAAATAATAACAATACATACCTATTCCAGTAACCGTTTTACTGGCCGTGGCTCGTCTGCCGATAAACATTCCACAATGCAACGCGACTCGGGCCATCCGACACCCAGAATACGCAGATACGGTTATCGTCTGTAAGAAATGACAAACGTGGCCGATACAAAATGTCGGTCACAGGATTATGTTATGTATAGTGTAGGGTTAAAGTTTACAGTTACTAACTAATAGCTAAAACAGTTAAGAGGCTTGGTCATGAGAATCTATTTGAATTTCGAAAATAGCGTTCATACCGCATAATTCGTATAGTTAGGAGTCATTTGAATTTCGAATATAAGGTTCTTAACTTCTACAGTCCCAATAATAATAATAATAATAATAATAATAAATTCTTTATTGACATAAATACAGTTACAAAATAATCGAGGCCCTGGTTCCGGAGGTAGGTATGAAAACCTGAGTTTCCGAAGACAGTGTCTTCTTCCACATTTTATAAAATATTATATTTATGCAACAAGATAAAATGTATATTAATTACTAAATTAATTACTAAGATGCGCATTTTATGTGAATGTACGTGTGCATGTGTGTGTGTGTATGTGTGGGGGGGGGGGGGGATGTGTGTGTGTGTGTGTGTGGGGGGGTTATGTGTGTGTGTGTATGTGTGTGTGTGAGAGAGTGTGTGTGTGTGTGTGTGTGTGCCTGTGTCTGGATTTAGTCCAATTGTTTATTTATGCCAGTACAGCCTCAGTTGAATTATAGTCCTGCTTCATGAGCCAATTCTTTAAGACATTTTTACATTCTACGGTTGTTAGGGGATTTATATTAAAATTTACATTGAGTCTGTTATATAAATACTTGGATAGGTAAACCCGTTGTCTTCTAGCGGATGCTGAGAGACATTTGGGAGGTTGGCATACATTTCTTATGGTTCGTTTTTCCGTCATTGCTCTATTTAAGGGTGTGATGGTGTGTTGCTTACTAACGAGCCTCAAGATATAAATCTGTCGTACACTTAGAACTTCACACTCCCTATACAGAGTTGCAGTTGAGTATTGGAAAGGTTTGAAACTCATCACCTTAAGAATAGACCTTTGAACCCTTTCTAGACGTATCATGTGGATTTTACAAGCGCCACCCCACACCGTTATACAGTATCCCAGCACTGATTGCACCAGTGCACAATAAACTGTGCGTAATGAGTTGAAGTCGGCTACTTCATGTCGTAGTTTCTTGAAAGCCCATATTAGTTTTCTGCAACGTGTAGTAGTGAGGTCTATATGCTGTTTCCAGCTCAATCTACAGTCTACTACTACACCTAGGTATTTTACACAACTGGATTTGCTAATGGCAAGGCAAGAACAATCTGAGCTTTCACAAATTACGTTGCATTTATGAAATAAAATATTTATATTATCTGCTTTTATTTTGGAAAAACTAAATAGCAAGCACGTTGATTTTTGAAGATTTAGAGTGAGTAGATTTAAACTAAGCCCATAATAATTGTTTGAATTACGAACATAGGTTCCAAACGCTTAAAGCTTGTAAGTAATAGGTATGTATATTGTATAGTCAAGAAAATAATTTAAATTTCGAAAATAGAGTTATTAGATAATACAGTCAAAATGATTATTTGAATTTCGAAGTAAGGTTATTCAATTTATAAAGTCAATAGAGTTCATTTGAATTTTGATTATAAAATAATAAATCAATAATTATTGGTAGGTAGGACAGTAATATCACATAGACTCGACTCAAATCACTCAACTAAGAAAAGCTGTATTATGGATTCAAGGTAATTGAAAAATAATACTTTTTTGTTACTAAATACTTTAATGCATACGAATCGAGCCTCAAAGGTGTCCAAGACAAATATAAACGTCGTCTCTTATACATGCCGTGACGCGGGGATCAAACCCGCGACACTTGACAAGCAAGGTTAGAAACTAACGATAAAAGTGTTAAGTAAACTTTTTTTTATACTACTAGGGCGGCAAGCAGGAATACGGCCCACCTGATGGTAAGCGGTCACCGTAGCCTATGGACGCTTGTAACACCAGGAGTATCACTCGCGCGTTGCCGACCCTAAACCTGTTGAATTTACCTACGAGTCAAATTAAAGTGAGATGGTTTTATCAAAGAATGCCTATCCTGTAGTTTGACATTTCGCAACAAAAGTACCGTAGCGAAATCAGGTGCTGAAATCAAAAGTTGTTTTTTGTAGAAAAGCACTGCAAGCAGGTAAAGCATACGAATATTATAAATGCGAAAGTAACTTTGTTTGTTTGTTACCTTTTGAGGGCTCAACAGCTAAACGGATCGTAATACAATTTGACAAGGAGGTAGATTAAATCCTGGTGAAGGACATAGGCTACTTTGACTTTAAACAAATGCAGACGAAGTCGCGGGTAACAGCTAGTTAATTATAGTTACCTAAATATTTGTTCAGAAATTGAACCCTAGATAGGCGCAGCGGCTTCGCTGAGCTACCGCGTCGCATTGTACCGAAAGCTTAGGTAAGGTGTATTCACTTTACATTTGGTAGGCATTACATATATATCATAATATAAAGCGTGTAGGAATCCGCCAAGAAAATATTTAAGAGGCAAAATCCAATTCTAAAATCAAAAATAAAAATTTTGTAGTGCGTGAGCAAGGCGTAGTTTCATTGTATTCGTTGTAGGTGTGTATATGTATAATGCAAGGCGTAGTTTTAACCAGCGTCACTTCTTATTTGCAAAGTTCCATGTAACTTTTTTATTTGATCTGAGTGGGGTATCAAGTTTGTAATCAGGGGTGAAATAGAAGGCTTAGCTAATATTACACACATGTATAGATACTGATAAAAATATATCATCAAGAAATTATTTATTTCGAACGGGAATTGAACCCGGTACTATCAGCGTAGAAGGCCGGCCTTCAGTCAAAGGAGGTTAATTCATTGATTAAAATAATAAGTTTTTCTCCTAAAACATATTTTATTATTGAGATCGACAAATTGCAAATTAAATTATGATCAGTTTTTACCAAACCAAATTAAAGACTTCTGACGAAAGCTAAAATGGTTTTGTTTCTATTACTTGAAATCACGATATTGACAGCATCAAACATTAATATGATATAAAAGTAAAATAATTATTTAAAAAGTGTTTTAAGCGAAATATTTAATATCCTTTCAAATAATATTTAAAATTCTCAAAAGGAAAATGAAAGAAAAATAACTCACCCGAATATTCCGCGTTATTTGAATGCACTATTAAAAATAAACTGTGTTCTGAACTTGGTCATTTGTTTAAAAAGTCAAAAAAGTTTAATTACAAATATGCTGAACAATTAATAATTGGAACAGGAAAGTAAATTTGCGGAAATATTTTTTAAAACAAACGTTGTTCGTGATTAATTTGAATTTAGAATGTAGAACATAAATATGAATTTCGAATGATGTGAATTGTGATGAATGAAATGACCAAGTTCAGTGGCTCGCGCCTCGCAGGCTACCACCGCCGCATACGTCACAAGAGTGTGTGGTTGAGTTGCGCGACAGGGCAGGGCCACACATTCCGCCACAGGGCCGGGAAATTACTCGCCAACTCCTGCGCACGGTGCGAGAAAGTGCTCACTATACAATATTTTTATTTCATTAAACTTGATGCCTGGTAAGCCGGTCAGTCTCGTGGTGAAGCGATTTGTTTTAGGTGCTTAGGGTAGCCGGTTGGATTCCCATTAAGAAAAAAAAATGCTTTCATGTGTTTGACAGTAAATATCATTGGTTGAATATAAGTATGGTAGCATTATGGTTCTTTGATCACATTTGCAGTGAAATATTGTGTATTTCGTGTCGCAGCCTTTTTAATAAATTATTGGATTCTAAGAATATTGGAAACTGCTACCAAAGAAGACAGATTTATACTTTGGGTACCAGTTTACTGATATAATACCTATATACATATTTTTATGCATAAACGAACAAACTTAGTTATGATATTAATCAAATAATGGTAGAGTCATCGGGAATTAAACCTGTGACACCTAGCGTAGAAGTCAGCTTGACCACTTTTAATTTAAGTTTTTCGACACCAAATGTATTTAGTATAATATTAAATTACGTAATTGTAAAACCCTTCAATGATAGTGGTACTTTCTGCCGGCCGTACCTCATAAGCTGCGTTCCTAGTAAAGTGTAGGTGTAGCCGCAGAGGATGTTTTTACAATTCAAATTATAAACAAAAGTCGCTGATGACGGACCTCAGGAGCGCGGCTCCATTGTTAAAGGAATTGACTTCGACGTCATCTCATGGGTGCGTTTTTGTTGTTTTTAGGATATTATAACGAATAACGTTGTTGCATTTTTTTATACCACTAAGGTGGCACACAAGCATACGGCCCACCTGATGGTAAGCAGTCACCGTAGCCTATAGCCGCTAGCAATACCAAGGGGTGCCAACCATGTTGTTGATGAGGACTCACTGTGCTAGCAGCAATACTACTAGCCCAGCGTATCCTCGTGGAGCACTGGCAACCTTACTTACCGCAGAAACACAACACTACATCAAGTAGTGTTATTTCACTGCGGTCTTCTGTAAGGCGGTGGACAGTGCCCAGCCGGGCGGCACCAATTTAAATGGGATAACCCACGGGAACTCCCAAATCGCCCTACCTCTCTTAAAATTGCATTATTAATCCAGGCTATAAACAATACGTGTCCCAAATTTTATACAAATCCGTTGAGCCGTATTCAAATAGGATACTTTATCCCCGGAAAATGTTAGGAAAATGTTCCTCTGGGATTCTAAGCTCATCGCGGACAAAATCGCGGGCAGAAGCTAGTATACATATAAATTATGACGTCAGTGCCGGTAGCAGGAATATTGTCGACAACGTATTCGAAAACGTAACTCACTAAATGTCAAAATTGTCATACTAATTTTTAGTTCCACTTTTCGCCGCCGCAGCGCTGTTCTTTTTTCAATACAAAATTAGTCGAAGGCGATACGAAAAACGTTGTCGAAAAAGTTCATGCTACCGGCACAGGTAGCGACAACGGGCACGCACACTCACTAGGGCACATCGTAAATTAGGTTTCAAGTGGTCGGGTCCTTACTCCAACCGTCACCTTCTTACTTACAAATAAATGTCGAGTCCTGATTATTTCGCACTTATCGATTCTAAGTATTGCCAGCAAAAAAATGCTTCGACACAATTTTGAGTTAAAATGGTACCTACTTTAAATTATTTACGGTTAAAAGTCAAGTTTAACTATGTTCTGTGGCATTTTAAGTGTATTTCCCACGTACACACACACGGCTTAAGTACCGTGGGTGCAACACATTTGGCACAATACCTACAAGCAGACAACTCTGTAAAAGAATAGCATTATTTCACATATATACAGGAGTGGTGAATAGTTATAAACTGTGATTTTGGTGTCGATTCTGTTGTTCAAAATTACTAAACATAACTAATTTGACAGGTCAAAAAGTCATGCTATCCCTGTCTCATGTGCGGGGTTAAATAAGGATGGCAATATATTTAGACTTGTCAAATTAGTTAAGTTTAGTATTTTTGAACAACAGAATTGGCACCAATATAGAACTAGCGGCCCGCCCCGGCTTCGCACGGCCACCGTTAGCCATATAAATTTAATACCAAAACACAAATGAATTATAAATCAAAACGTTCCTCTTGAGTCATTCTATCATTTAAAAAAACTGCATCAAAATCCTTTGCGTAGTTATAAAGATGTAAGCATACATAGGGACAGATTGACAGCGGGAAGCGATTCTGTCTTATACTATTTAGCAATAATTATAGGCTACAAACCGCAATGAAATGCGTTATCCAAGTATAGTGAATTTTTTGACATTTGCTACGATTAATGCCGAAAGATTCGAATATCATGACTTTTCAAACACGCGATTAATTAAAAGAAAAAAAAATATGGCTCATATTCTGTATTAAATTTGTAATTATTGTGACGTCATGAGAGGTGGCCGTCACAACAATATTATTTAGGGTCGGCAGCGCGCGAGTGATACCCCTGGTGTTGCAAGCGTCCATAGGCTGCGGTAACCGCTTACCATCAGGCGGGCCGTATGCATGTTTGCCACCACAATGGTATAATTTTTTTTTTAAAAAAAATTGCACGTAGTGTATTATCTACTCTGAGGTATTATTTTACTCTGAAATTTTTTTTAATAACTCACAAGTCTGAGTTAGGCTGTCAAATTAATGTTCACCCAAACAACGAGTGAAACCATATAGTACTGCTAGTTAATTAATGAATAATAATGAATAGCCACTTGTCTGGCGACGAAATCCGACGCCGGAGAGTAAAGATAAGCCTTCAAGTTCCGCTGATTAAGTTATAGTACTCAAGTCAAGTTATGTGCTTAATGGCGAGACCGGAGCATACGTTATAAGTTCGTAGAAAGCCAGTGTACACTTGGCAACAAGGGCTTTTGTATCCATACTAATATTATAAATGAGAAGGCCGTGGTGGCCTTGTGGTTGATGTAACAGCTTGTCATCTGATGGGCCCGGGTTCAAACCGCCGCCTGTACCAATGAGTTTTTCTAAGCTTAAGTAGATTAATCACACCATGAGCTTTTAAAATGAGAGGTAGGGCGATTCGTGATTTCCCGTCGGTTTTCCCATTTAAATTGGAGCCGCCCGACTGGGGACTGTACTTCCACCTTAAGACGACCGCAGTGAAATAACACTACCTTGATGTAGCATTGTTCTACAAGGATTCGCTGCGCTAGTAGTAATGCTGCTAGCAAAGATCAACATCAGGGTTGGCAACCCGCTAGTGATATCACTGGTATTGCTAGCGGCTATCGGCTACGCTGACTGCTTACGATCAGGTAGGCCGTATGCTTGTGCGCCTCCTTAGTAGTATAAAAAAAAGACATCTACCAACAGTACCATACCAACCATACCATGTCCTTCTAAGTAAATATAAGTAAGCACGTTATCCATTGCAGCTTGTGGTCCGTCGGCGAGGGCGGCGAGGCATCTACGCGCAGCGATGTACTCCGGTGTCCCTGGATGCGTACAGCTTGGACAGCGTGAGCGTGGGACATAGGAAGGGGAACCACCGTCTCAGGGCCAGCAAGAGGAGCTTCGGGAACCCAGCTTATGATGATGAGGTTTGTGATGTAATAAGAAAAAAAAATCAACTAGCGACCCGCCGGTTATAAGCCTTCCTCTTGAATCACTCTATCTATTAAACAAAGCCGCATCAAAATCCGTTGCGTAGTTTTAAAGATCTCAGCAGATATAGCGACAGACAGACAGCGGGAAGCGAATTTGTTTTATACTATGTATTTAGATATAAATTAAATAAAAAACAGTATGACAGAAGCTTGCAATGAAAATTGTAAAGATCATTTTCAACCCTCAGCGTTATTAGTGTGTAAATATGTGTCTGTCTGTAGCATTGCAGCTCCTAAATATGTGTTTCTACCTGTTGTAGCGTAGCTCCTAAACGGGTAACACATTTTTTTACTACGATGGCTACGGTGACTGCTTACCATCAGGTAGGCCGTATGCTTGAGTGCCATCTTAGTAGTATAAAACCACCTCCACTACAAACATAAAGACAAAAAGATATAACTTCAACATGAGCAGTAATGTTCGAGCGATCTCAGTAGAATCCCCTGCAATTTGCAATTCCAGGTGACTTCCCACCCGATGCAATACGCAGCTTTGGCGAACTTCGCACTAGACATCGAGTCTATTACGGCGGAGTTCGCCGAAATCCCCTCGGTGACCGTCCGCCCCGAGGAGGTGCCGCCAGGGTGCGAGGACAAGAACCGCTACTCCAATGTCCTGCCCCTTCCGGAGACCAGGGTCCCTCTCAGCAGGATCGGGAACGATCCTACCACTGAGTACATTAATGCTAATTATATTACGGTGAGTATTTACAGGACTTTTCAGAGGTAAATTAGCGATAAGTATGATAATATGACCAGGGCCGGCGTCAGGGGGAAGGAGCGTGATGGGGCGACGGCCTACGGCGCCAGACGATAAATATAAAAGAATAAACAAAAACCGGCCAAGTGCGTGTCGGACTAGCGCACTGAAGGTTCCGTACAAACTTCTTTTTTCGTAATATTGTTATAGTAAAATCGCTTTTGTTATTAAACTACATATTCACGGTTTTCAGATTATACCCCTTATGCTGCAAGACACTGTTTCTTGCCAAATTTCAGGATTCTAGGCCAACGGATACAATATAATAAAGTGATCCTATAAGGGCGCCTTTTTACCTTTAGAGGTACGGAACCCCGAAAAAAAGCATGAATTCCAAAACTTTCTACCCTCGTATCGTTGGCTCCGAGTAACGCATAAAAAACATTAAATTCTCTATCAACCTAAAGAATTCCATATCTAATTGGATTTCGCTACTTAATGGTTTATTTGGAGGTTTTTCATATTTTTCCTTTTTTGATACCACTAGGTGGCAAACAAGCATATGGCCCACCCGATGATAAGCAGTCACCGTAGCCACCTTTCGCGTTGCCGACCCTATAAGTCGAAGGGTACAAAAAGCAATTTGTTTGACAATTTATCATGAAGTTTGTATACTATTGATGATGTTGGAAATTATCCCTTATAACCTTAAGCTAAGGTCGGATGTTTATTATTATTTTTATATATTTTATATATCTTGGGTACAGGGTCCAGGCAACATCCGCAACTACTACATAGCGTGCCAGGCGCCGCTGGCCAACACAGTAGTAGACTTCTGGCGCATGATCTGGGAACAGAACAGCCGCCTGCTCGTCATGCTGACAGAGTACATGGAGAACGGCGTGGTGAGAAAATATTTGCGATAAGTGTTGCCAAAAAAAATTACAATGTCCCGCGCAGGCGTACCGTTCCCCGTTTTTCGGGGATTGCCATTTTCAGAATAAATGTAAATCTATACTTTTAATATGTACCTACACATATTATATACGTATATCGATGTTTGAAATAGACGTTTTAACTGAAGAAGCTGACAACGCAATAAACAAGCCTATATAGAATATAGCCTAAACAAGTTGATGGCATAGTCCGGTGTTGGTATATTTGTCACTAGTTGTTTCCCCGCGACTTCACCCGCGTATCAGTATAATTTCGTCGGTCCAAAATGAAACTAGCCAATCTGCAAAAGTCAAATTGTTGGGAAAATCGAATTGAAGTTTGTAATTGGTACTGTAAATCAGCGTTTTAACATATATTTTTCTTTTTAAATAATTTATTAGTCTAAATAAACATCTTTAAAGATATATTATAAAAAACTAATATTTATTACTATTTTAGGAATTAACGCACATTAGCGTATTTACTATGGTTAGGTTAAGGAGAGCTTAAGCATTTTTGACGTATGAAAAGAAGCCAAAGTGGTAGATAGATAAATTGACTGTGGTGAGATATACCTCATCACATGAGTTTATTTACTTTAAACTAGCCTAACTGTACCCCAACTATAGGATTTATTATAATTACTTGTATTGATGCCATTGATTTATTATGACAAACAAATTTAAATGCATATCTAATTGCAAAAAGTTTTATTCTTAAAATTTGCTGTGCCCGTCCGCGACTTTATACGCGTCGAATTGACTTTGTTTACGAATTCATGGATTTTTTTTGCGCGCAGCCCTATTTATTTTTCCAAAATAAAGGTAACCATAGTGATGCCTTATAGCATCAGCTATCTGCAAGTGAGTTAGTGATGTGCCAAGCACCGCTTGACTCGAGTCAGACTCGATTCGTGCTTTGGACTCGCCTACTCGAGTACCAATTTATACGATTCGAGTACGCCGCACTCTATTCCGTTATTCGAGTCAGGAAGAACCGATTTTGTACTCGCTGATTCGATTCTATTATGGCGAGTCCAACTGACTAGAGTCTTGTATTAGAGTCCCATTTGACTAGAGTCTTGTATTTGAGTCCTACTGACTCGAGTCATGTATTCGACTTATGTTGAGTCACTCGTATTCGGTCTTGGTTTACTTCGTTTCTTTTTATGGTGTACTAAAACAAATAGAACTTGATCTCGTTTCTGGTTCCTAGATACCTCCTTAGTATGTTATGTAATGTTTACAAACATTTTCATTAAACATTATTGATTTAATATGGTTGTCATTATGCTAAACCTACATGTTGTTCGAAGTTTACTCCTTTTTGTTCTATAAGCAGTAGTTATGGACTCTTATTTCTAAATTCGAGTCCTGGACTCGAATTTCTAGACTTGAGTCGATTCCAGTCTCAAACATAGAACTGAAGAAGGTACTAGGCTCGAATAGCGGAATCGAGTCATGATTCAAATACCGTATTAACCGACTCGAGTCACCGAAACAGCGATTCAGCACATAACAAAGTGAGTTTCGTTCAAATCGGTCCAGCCGTTTCGGAGATTACCCAGAACAAAAATAGACAGACAGAGACATAAAAAAAAGTTTATTCGTTATTAGTATTCTATTTACTTGCATATGAATTTAGTAAGAGCTGTTATTTTAAGATTACAGACACTTCAATTTAATTTATTTGCATAGATGTAACTTTTTGATTATATACCTCCTTGATGTAGGTAACAACAAACACGAAGCATACACGATAGTGTGCATGCCAGATGAGTTATAACTGCTATAAGCTCAAAGTTATTTGAACATCTTACTGAGGGTTGTGATGCGGTAATTTCTGAACTATGAAACCGATGATCTTAAAATATGTTTTGACCAAATTTTAAAGTACCTCCTTTCTAACAAATAAAGGATTCAATGAAATCGGACTATGAATTAATAAGTTACAGCCAAGGTTTTGACTTTCATCCCCTTTCTCAAGGGAACCGTGCAGAATTTCGGGATTAAAAGAAGCCTATGTTTTACCTCGTAGTTAGAACTTTAATTGTGCCAAGTTTAATTTAAATCCATTCAGTAGTTGCGGCGTGTTGCGCGGCCAAGGAACAGACAGACAAATAAAAAAACAGCTTGGGGTTTAGTATCGAATATAGTGCTCTCCAAAATTGATTTGAACTTGTTACAATTTTATTATAAGAACAGACGTATGTAGATACCACATAGATTAGTATAATATTGTAAGGTCAAACATTTTGATTGCTTAGCAAAGCAAGGTAAAGTATTCAATCTGCTACTTAGGCTAGTACAAAGGTAGAATACTGTGAAGTTTAGTGTTCCTGTTGCTTTTTGAACCACGGTAAACTATTAAATGTACCACATTGGCCAGTAGAATATTATGAGAACAAACATTCCCATTGCATTGCGAACCAAGGTAAAGTGTTCAATTTACCACTTAGGCTAGTAGAACATGGCGATATTTTTGAGGAGTAGTAATTTTCGGTGTTGGTCAACTGAACTATATTCACGTAGACAAGTTTACTTTTGGACGAAGTTCATTTTTGCAGATGTGGAAAAGGATTACATGCATATATCTTCTTCATTTTTAATGATATCGATTTAATATTTTACCACAATGTGGAGCAAAGGGGAACTTAAGTGATGTCATATTTAACTCAAAACTGCCAAAATTGCAGTTTGGCTAGTTTACTATTGGGCCGACGATTTATAGCCTATGTTACTCAGTGATAATGTAGTTTTTTCTTACGGTGAAAGAATTTTCGGTCCAGTAGCTTCGGAGCCTATTCAATACAAACATACACACAAAAATACAAATCTTTCCTCTTTATAATACGTTTATGAGTGTAGATAATTACATTCTACAAAGGTACAATCGTAGTATGATCTACTCTGAGGTTCAGTATAAGTATTTAAATATAGCGCCTGCACTTTTTTAACGTAGTTTGCTTTGTAATTTTTAAGGGTATAAAAATTTCAAAGAAAAATCACAAATTCCAGGAGAAGTGCTACGAATACCTCCCGCCCTCGGAGATATCGGACAACAAGCGCATATTCGGCGACTTCAAGATTATTCTGAAGAAACGGGAACAGCACGACAAGTACGCCGTCTCCAGTGTTCAGGTCATCAACCTCACCACACGTACTTGGCGGGAGGTCACTCACCTCTGGTACTTCTGGCCGGCCAAGGGCGTGCCCGAAGACTATGACTCCGTCATCGACTTCCTCGGTGAAATGAGGAGCTATATGAAGTTAGCACAGACTGCCAAAGAATATGATGAAGAAGGTAAGATCCCGTAGAAGGAAGAAGTAAGGTTGCCAGTGCTCCAAGAGGATACGCTGGGCTAGTAGTAAAACTGTTAGCACAGTGAGTCCTCATCAACAACATGGTTGGCAACCCGTTAGTGATACCCCTGGTATTGCAAGTGGCTATAGGCTACGGTGACTGTTTACCATCAGGTGGGCCGTATGCTTGTGTGCCACCTCAGTGGTATAAAAAAACCCAAAGATTGCTCTTTATTCAAATCGGCAGGAAGAAAAGTTCTTCATTGTAATTTAATTGTTAAGGGAGGTAGGACGTAATGGCTTTTCTCGTAAAATTTTGACTCTGAATGGGAACTGTATCTTAAGGTTAAAGAAGATCACAGTCAAATAGCATAGTGCTGTGTCTGCGGTGATGAAGGGTGCTAAAGAACTTCCGAGATACCTACGGTGTGCTGGCAGTAAGAGTACGCTGCTATATCAAAAATAATACGGTTCGCAACGCGTTCTTTTTCGATCCACTACTTTCGACCATCAGTATCAGTTAGTGCAGTTGATAAAGATCTAGCAAACCAAGCCTCACCATCTTAAAACCTCACCTTACATCATGGAATCATCATCGCATGATTGAGATTTGCTAAGAGGAAACGCTAGAAACGATAGACGAAATGAATAATAATTGCAATTCTCTCTTCCACCTTCTGATGGTTTAAAGTTTCTGGATCGTTCAGACGCGTTAGAAAACCTTTTTACTGACCTGTTGTGTCTTACCTTATTAGTATTTACCTCGAATTTCTCCAGGTGTAGAAGTAATCTACGGAGACCAAAGCCGGTCTTCGTTCAACAACTTGTCGAAGCTTCGCGAGGAGAGTGGTTCAGGAAGCGGTGTGAATGTGTACTCTCCCGCTAAGGCCGAGGAGCAGTTGAGGAGGGGGGCCAATAACGGCACCTTGGGAAGGATGAAGGCAGCCTCCGAGATAGAGGGTGAGAAAATACTTCTCTATTTTATACACTCATTGAGAAGACCAGAATTTAAAAGCAGTTAGATGGGTCTAGTAGACGGGTGATGTGTTTTGGGTGTGTGTAGGCTGAGAGTAGATAATATACTACGTGTGTAGGTATCCGGCCGTGCGTGGTTAGCAAAGCTATGATTAGATCTAGGTGGATGACGTGTTTGGATAGTGCGTCATGTGTATTGGGTAGGTATCCGGCCGAGCGTGGTGAGGTGTAGGGTAGTGTGTAATTTATGATGTATGTAGGTATCGTCTCTCTACGCGTTACGATGGGTGCGTCTCTCCGCGCTTTAGTGCGCGGGATTTTGTGTTTGGGTAGTGTGTGACGTGTGATGTGTGTATCCGGCCTGTAGGTATCCGGCCGTGCGTGGTGACGTGCGCGTCGGGCGCGGGGCGCGCGGCGGCGGTGGTGGCGCTGGACGTGTGCGCGCGCGCGCTGGCGGCGGGCGCGGCGGACGTGCCGCGCGTGGTGCGCGAGCTGCGCCGCCAGCGACCACACTCGCTCGCCAACAGGCACCACTACATCTTCCTATACAAGGTGCGTATATACAGTCTACACACCAACACAACTTTAATTTCTTCTCACAGGTGTGCTGGAAATTATTTATTTTGAAATAAACAGTATCTACCCTTGCCAATCTATAAGAACAATATCACAGGAAGGAGTCCTTTCTGTGATATCGTTCTTTGTTTATACGTGTGTGAAAATAAATTATAAATAAATAAAAAATAATTGGTCGGATTTTTGGCGCCCAACATGTCAATGGTCAAACGTTGGCGCCCAACATGTCAACACGTAGATTACACTGTTGCTTAACATCAGTCGAGGTGGCAATCAAACGCGTCATTTAACAATAAAATAAAATAGTTAATGACCCTTTGAATATGGAATTTAGCTCCAGTAGTCAATAAAGGTCATGGTACCTGCGGTTGTATAGTTGGATGTCAGATGTCAGATGTTACAGCAGAATATAAGACTATAGTAAGGCTGCTTTAACCAGTGTAATTTTATTCGCAGGTGCTAAGCGAGTACGGTAACAGGATGATGGGTGGAGGTGTGGACTCCATTTGAAGCTTCTTCGAATATCTTGTTTAACTCTGCTTAAATTTACCATGACATAAACTAGTACACGCTTGCCTTGTACGTATAATTTTATACCACTAAGGTGGTGAGCGTTCGGCCACTTGATGGTAAGTGGTTAGTAGTCTATGGACGCTTGAAACAGGGGCATCTAGATGCCGACGCAGAAATCTTTTCGCTCCCTTCTTGAAGATGTTTTTTGATAAAGTCGAAGGATTTTACTATAAGTTTTAACATGAAAAGAATATATCTGTGTATATTATATCACCAAATAGGTCACTTTTCTACAATCAAGAATCCAGAATAATGAAATATTTTTAATTATTAATGTCTTTGTAGTGCCTGTATTTTTATGTAGTAGCAAAAGCGTGTGCTGCCAGCTTTAAAAATATAAAAAAATACTATTCGGAATATTACCAAAGTATACCTACTAGATCTCTAAAATTGATCGCTCAAAAAAAAAAAGATATTATTCCCTTGCATAATATTATAAGTTTTAATTTTACGTGTACGACATACATTTGTTGACTCTGGCATAATTTTATTGTAAGAATAGAAATAAATATTGTAAATAAGATATTTTATTTTTTAATGTTAATTTACGAACAATTTTATTTTTTATTTATTTTAGATGACCATTCCACTAGTCTACTATTTCTATTATAAAAATAATAACAAAGTATCCTTCCCTTTCTATTTGACTAGGGTCGGCTTAAGCATAATGACTATTGCAATAACTTGAAGTAATATTATTATGAGATCTGCTGTGATTTCTACTAACTATTTAGACTAAAATAAATATCGGCACACTGAACACACAGACATTTTAATTTTATTTATACCTTTCAAAGAGTACATTGAGTAAGGTAAGTAACACACAAAGACAATAAAAAAAAATTATACCTTTAAAAAGTACATTGAGTAACGTAAGAACGTAACTTACGGTTCAGTGTTGCCAGTTAATATAATTAGGTACTAAATTTTAAATAAATTATCTGTGCATATTTGTGATTTAAAAAGTATCCTAAATCTCAGTTTTATTTTTAATGTGTTATTGTTATTTAATTCCATAATCATTATTTAATCAGATGATAATCACAGAGTTATTTGTGTGTAAATTAAAAAAAGCATTTAAATAATACTTATAATTATATTGAAAGCGCACTGTTTTATCCCACACGTTTTATGTTTTAAGTTTAGTTTTAACTATAAGTATCTACGCTACGTTATAAATAAGTGTAATAAAATATATTTGACCAAAAAATACATTATATATGTTTAAAATAATATCATAAATTGTTTATGTAATACATTATAAATATATTGAAAATATGAAAGGCAGTTTTATTTTGACACCTTTATTTGATGAATAATTTATAGCATAGGTTCTCAAAGTGGGCGGTACCGGCTCCCAGGGCGCCGAGGCTTTCTGTGCCAGTAGCAGGAACATTGTCGACAACGTATTCGAAAACGTAACTCGCGAAATGTCAAAATTATCTTACAAGTTTTTAGTTCCACTTTTCACCGCCGCAGCGCTGTTCATTTTTCAATACAAAAATAGTCGAAGGCGATACGAAAACGTTGTCGACAATGTTCCTGCTACCGGCACTGGAGGGGCGATTGAAACGTGTAATATTGGGGGCGCTAAACATTACGAAATTTAAAATGCGAAATGTAAAAAAAACTCCACCGTAACCGTTATTGTTTATCCCTCTACAATTTTCATTGGGGCGCGTTGGACATACCTGTTTTTTCTAAAGGGAGCGGTGCACCAAAAAGCTCTGTAGGGCAAGCATGAATTAATTGCGACATTTTTTGTATTGAAAAATGAACAGCGTTGCGGCGGTGAAAAGTGGAACTAAAAATTAGTATGATGATTTTGACATTTCGCGAGTTACGTTTTCGAATACGTAGTCGAAAAATATTCCTGCTACCAGCACTGATCTAAGAGAGACATAGCCATAAAGTAAAACACACTCACTCATTACGTGATCTATAAAAAGATGCCCAATCTAACTTTCTCAACGAAGATACCAACTAAGAACGGATTTAGAGCCAATTCTATCCAAATTTGTAAAAGAATCGAGGCTAGTTATTTATAAATTATTGAACTTTTGTAAAAAGTATAGAATATTTAAAGACTAATCTTTATTAGTTTAGTTCCATAAGACCATTGATATCAAAGAGCTAATTTAACATCATTACTACGTCTATTAATTCCTGTATTTCAATTTACATATCGAATTCATCATCAATATCACTCACGACCTCTTCTTCACTCAAAACGATATCTTCAGGCAAATGCTCACTGAGATCTGATAGTTGAGACCCTGTGTCATCACTTGATTCATTGTTTCCAGAAACATCTGCAGTTCCTCTGTCTCGTATAGCTAAAGTTTTGAGAACTGCTCCATCTAGCTCATCGTCTCTATGAGTAGTATAGTCATAGTTGCTGTGTTCCTTCTCTGGTAGCTCTTCTAGGTCTGATAGAGTGTCATATCCATGGGCACAGTACGGAACGTGCTTTGGAAGATGTATCAACGACCCAGCTAGAGACACTGAAGATGCTGAGTTTATACCTAGAAGTGAAAGCTTTTACACTGACCTACACGGATTTCGGGTTCGCGTTAATGTACAAAATGAGAAATAAAACAATCAACCGGTAAATTGCTTCA
This sequence comes from Falcaria lacertinaria, assembly GCA_951449985.1. Classification (NCBI taxonomy): domain Eukaryota; kingdom Metazoa; phylum Arthropoda; class Insecta; order Lepidoptera; family Drepanidae; genus Falcaria; species Falcaria lacertinaria. The sequence continues at coordinate 8,812,859 of OX602124.1, forward strand.
ACAAGCAAATAAGCAGAATTAAATTGTGCGATGATGAGATAAATCTGAATTTGGAATGCTTTAGATTTTTTATAATTATTGTAATATGTGTATACAAGTTAACAATAGGTGAGCTCCGGACCTTTTTCATGAATTTCGTATTAAGCCATATTATTTCCATGTATTAAAAGGTTTTAGCTCGAGAGTGGTTAACATACTACGTACAAGTTTCCTATTTAAGTGTATAATTATCTATGTAAAAGTTTATGATTCTGATTTTGAAGCGACTATTATAGCGCTGCATAATCTCAATGTAATTAACATATCGTACGATAGATGGCGCTATTCATGAAAAAATATAAATGATTTCTAAACGGGGATTACTAAATTTACGAACAAACGAACATCAATCGTGCAAACTGGGGATTTATTTGGAGCCTTATTATACCTAAACTACCTGTAGGCCCAGGGTACTATCGGTAATGAAATAAACGATTACCGCATCCTAAGCCTACCTACCAATTCATTTATTTATTGCACATTTTTGTTACAATTAGTTACAATGGTACTAATAACTATTGATATTATAACAAAAACCCGGTTAGGTTTTTAACTTAAGGAATAATAATTGGTTAATATATCACAGTTTCTTATATTTATGTATGTAGGTGTGGGGACGGTGTTTTATTTATGTTTGTCATTTATAAATTCTTGTAAAGCGTAGCAGCATTTCTTATGTAATAAATCTTTTATTAGTTTTTTATATTTTATAGTATTATTTTCTTGTCTTATAGTTTCAGACTTCTAAAATGTATATGCTTGGTAAAGTGATGATATTGTATTTTTTAAATATGGGCTTACAACTATCTGTATTTTTAATATTGGCTATAACACGAATGAGTCTTTTTGGAGGGTGAATAATGATGGCGCGTCTGAACTGTTTCCGCATAATAAAATACCGTACATGAGCCATGAGTAGGCGTATGCGTAGTATTCAATTGCCTTAGCAAGAAGACTATCGAATTTCGTAATTTTTTATATGGGAAATAAACAGCGCCGCGGCGACGAAAATTGGAACTACAAATTCTTATGATCATTTTGAATTTTTCAGTTACGTTTTCGAATAAGTAGTGGAAAGATATTCTTGCAACTACGTATTCGAAAACGTAACTCTCAAAATGTCAAAATGTTCATAAAAAAATTTAGTTCCACTTTTCACCGCCGCAGCGCTGTTCATTTTCCCATACAAAAATAGTCGATGGCTTTACGAATATGTAGTCGCAAGTTATTCTTGCTAAAGCTCTTAGTACTGGATCACTTCTTACTTTGATGATGCTCCCACGAAGGCCCTGGAACGTTTGCCTACGATGAAAAAACCAAGTTAGAGTTCACTGATACTTCCCTTATTATCAGAAACAACTAAGCTACTGCCTACTGCTAGACGTGCTTTATAGAGGACTAGCGTCCCGCCCCGGCTTCGCAAGGGTAGACATTTATCAAATATTTTGTCTACCCGTGCGAAGCCAGGGCAGGCAGCTTGTATAATATATAGCCTATGTTACTCAGTGATAATGTAGCTTTGTAATGGTGAAATATTTTTTGTAATCGGTCCAGTAGTTTCGGAGCCTATTCGACACAAACATTACAATATTAGTATAGAGAAAGACAATAGATTGTTGCTAACTCTTGTGTAGTGTTGTGTCTGTGATCTTGCATCTGTGAAAATATATTTACCGATTCATCGAATGTTATTTTTCTCCTGTTCAGCTTGGAGACCGATGGGGATTTCTTTTCACGTTCTTTAACTTGTCGCGACACACCATACGCACGATAAGAAGCCTTGGGATATACAATACCAGTTAACATTACACAATTAATTCGAGACGTGCATTCGTGCACTTGTACCCTTTTGCTTATCATTATTGCGACAGGTTTCACAGATATGATGACACAAGAAATTATTAATTTATTTAATGAAGGATCTCCAACAGAGGATACGATTGTTAAGGTAAATGGGTTACTAAAAGTTTAGCATGTTCCATTGACTATAGTAATATTTTTGCCCCGCCGAATTTCAAGGCAATTGTCTTTTCTTACCACTAAGGTGACACACAAGCATATCACCATAGCCTATAGCCGCTAGCAACACCAGGGGTATTACTAACAGGTTGCCAACCCTGTTATTGGTAGGGACTCACTGTGCTAGCAGAATTACTGCTACTAGGCTAGCGTAACCTCGTGGAGCACGTGGGTGTTATTGGACTGCGGTCTTCTGTAAGGTGGAGGTACAGTCCCCAGTCAGGCGGCTCCAATTTAAATGGGAAATCCCAAATCGCCCTACCTCTCTTTTTAAAAGCTCATGGTGTGATTAATCACTGTACTTAAGCTTAGAAAAACTCATTGCAAATTTTGTTGACTTAAAAATATGTGTTCTAGGAAACGAATTCTCATTTTCAACAACTTCCACAAAGAGGACGCTGTAAATAAAATACCTGACTGCCTGAATGCTTGGGATCGAATCCTAGATTTCACTACTCAAGTGTCACCACGTAGATTTCGAAAAAAAATGCCTATGGAACGCGGTGATAGTCGAATCAAAATCAAAAAGTTTATTGATTTTAGGCCCTGGTAGGGCACTTATGAAGGTCTAGTCTAGCTTACCACCGGTTCGAAATAAAAGCAACCTGAGAAGAACTGGCAAGAAACTCAGTGCTCTGTCTTTTTCAGTCTGACCACTTGTCACGTTGAACCTAAAATATCTTCTTAAAGGTGACTAAGAAGTGACTGTTGACTAAAACAGCTCTGCGTACTCCCTAGGGTAGACTTTTGGGTAGGTGTGCAGATTTAGTACCTGTATCTTACGTGTCATTTGGTTATAGTCTTCCTCGTTGGGTCTGGTCTTTCTATAAACGGTCAATGTGTGCTTCGCTGCGTATTCCGATTCGTCCTTACCGCTGTCCGATGAGCTCTGAAATTTTATATATATCAAGCCAAGTTCCTCATGGGGTAGGCAGAGAGTATAGAGCGACATTTGATTCCACTCTAAATAGCAGCCCTCTTTTGCTTCTCTTAAATTCACCAATCTCTTCATACATGCCCGCCGTTTCTGAATATTCTTTACCTTTCCATCATTGATCATCTAGGATGTTAGACTTGTCACGATTTCTTCTTCTAGTCTAAATTTCATTGTATAGTTATTTAAAAGTTCTTATAAACGGGTTCTTATCAGTATAACCACTTAGTACCACATTCGTTTATATAATAGCTCAGAGTAGATAATATACTACGTACAAATAATAGTATTTTGGTCCAAATCTGAAAGTGCCGGCCAACGCATTTTTTTTGTATACTCTGTTTGAGCTTGCACGCCTGAACATTTATTACCGTGGCACCAAAGCTATTATAGGACCATTGTAGTTGATTTGTGTTCGAAAATCTGCATTTTTATACATTATTGTTGAAAATGCGAATTCATAAATCAATAAATGTTTAGATGGACAAGCTCTAACAGAATATACAAAATAAAATGCGTGGGCCGGCACTTTCAGATTTGAACCAAATTTCTATGAAACATGGATGATGTCCTTTGAATCAACGAAATTATGAAACCCGCATATGGTACCCTGTGGCGCCAATGTTACGGTAACTGCTTAGTGCTTACCTTCAGGAAGTCCGGATGTTAGTTTGCCAAGTCAGTAGTCTACAAATTTGCATATTTTGGCAAGGATACGACTAAAGAATTCGCAAATATAATTCCAAAGTGGAAGCATGATTTGCATGGGAAAATTGGTCTAGCCTCTTCGATAGAATTTAAACCAAGAGCGGTTAATGGGAGGTTTTAAGGGTTTAATAAATATATTTTATAAATATCTTTATTAAAGGTGTAAAGATTACCTCATAGATTATTAATCGGTTTTTTTGGTGTATCAAATAGGCTTTCCGTATAGCCATTTGTATTTGTGGCAGTATGTCCTCGTCGACACTTATCTTATTCAGCAGCTTCATCAGGAGGCTAGCTTCGTTCATCGGCACTGCAAGCAAATTTCATTGACCTCATAGTTTGGTGACTCTTTTTTTTTTGTGATTGTTAATTCTTAGAAGGTTCTGTAGAAAAGATATATTAAAAAAAAAACGCAACTTTTTTAGGTTAGATAACTAAAGGTCTTTTTTTGTAGTGTATTTGACATTTGAATTCATGTGTCGGTTCTCTTACAAAATCGCTTAACTAAAATTTGACAGGACTAAAAGTTGTTATCCCTTTCTTATGAGCGGGGAAAAATAAGGATGGAAATACTTTAAGTCATATTGTCAAATCACTTTAGTTTAATGATTTCGTCAACGGAATTAGCACTAATATCCATATAAAGTACGATGGATACCTTTATCTCCCTCAAAGTACTCCAAGATAAGTTCTTGAGCTACAATAGCTGATTCGTCGTCCAGCCCAATGAGTTTCAATTCATCTTTTAGCTCCGGTGTACATTGCTCGCAGCAGACCTCTTTGCATAGCCTAGATGCTACTGTCAGATTCTCCCGCGTAACCAGAAGTACTGACAGATAGTCTGCTATGAAGTGGTAGAGGTTCGCTGGCTGTGATCTTAGCACCTGAGTAAAGAGTGCGATGTGCAGTCAATAAATCTGCTGTAGATAGAATAATCTCTTCCACACATATTTTATGTACGAAATATTTGTATTTTTGTTTGTATGTTTGTATTGAATAGGCTCTGAAACTACTGGACCGATTTCAAAAATTCTTTCACCGTTAGAAAGCTACGTTATTACTGAGTAACATAGGTTATATATTATACTAGTTGCCCGCCCCGGCTTTGCACGGGTAGACAAAATATTTGATAAATGTCTACCCCTGCGAAGCCCGGGCGGGCCGCTAGTAATGAATAAACTCAAAAACTACTGAATCAATTTAAAAAAAATGTAAATTTATTAGAGCAACATAGGCTTTATTATTATATCGCTAAGCGGGCGAAGTCACGGGGAAAAGGCTAGTACTGAATGGGTATCTACAATTACGAGACATTCGTATTGAGAAAGCTAAAGAAGAATAAAACAAGAGTGCGCAAGAATGTGAGACAGACACGGCGTGGGTTGAATACTGATACAGTAATTATTACAATTATAAATAGTTAAGGTCCATATCAATCAATTCAATATCTGTTTAGAGTATATATGTGGTTCATAAGATAATATTAAAGGTCTTGATTTATAAATACCTCTCTGGATATGTCAGACATTAATTCCTTCAATCCACTGGGAAGAGCCAATCTACAACTATCACGAATTTGAGAATTCAATAAATCGTCCATGACTGTTTCAAATGTTTATTAAAATATACCAGTTTACAATACTTAGAAAATTATCTAGATGGCTTCGAAATCCTCAAAACAAAATCATATTCATTTTCATGAAATACTATTTGAGTTAAAACACTGATAAAATTTTGAATTTTTTGAGACAATGGTGAAAGATAGCAAAAAAATTACGAAAACAAAAATAGATAATAAAGAAATGTGGTTTATCATTCGCCCTCATCTTCAGTCGTATCGCCGCCGGTGGCTGTTGCATCTTCCACGTCAGTTTCAGGAGCTGAAGAAGGCACTGACGGAGCACTATTGCCATCTCCTTCAGATCGATTCTCTGTAAGATGTAACACACAATCATATTCGCTTGTGGACTGATAGTCTTAATTGCTTTACCAATTAAAATGACTGCTCATTGCATTGCACAATATTGGGCAAAAAAAGGTAATGCGGCATAAGAAAATCAAAATAAGTAAGCCGCCTTTTTAGCCGATCAATTTTTGTGGATCACACCGACTTTCTAAAAAATGGTTCCGGCTGCTATTTAAGTACTAATTTTGCCAATTCTCTAGTTCCTCCGACTAGACCAATACTGACCTATATACCCTATTTTTTGTTCAATTAAACTAAAAAATTCATCGGTTTTACAGGACTTAAATTGATTTGACAGCACTGGAACGTAATTTGACAGCACTAAACTAATATGATACTAAGCAAAAATTTTATAAATAATTTAGGTTAGTTACGAGAATTAGCACCAATAGCTAGTGCGCAATATTAAAAACCAAAATTTCCCAAATGGACAGGGTTACTGAAAATTCTTGTTTTAATGGAAGATAAAAATAGGTGTAAGAAGTTTTTTTTTTTTGTAATAAGTTTTATACGGCCTATGATGTTATATGTGTAAAAAGGCCAGTACGACGAGTTACATTCCTTGATACGTAAGATAGCATCAAATATGAAAAAAGCATTCAGAAAAATACCCGCAAAATCTAGGGCTTATTATTCCTGTTGTTAAGCAGTCACCGTAGCCTATAGCCGCTAGCAATACCAGGGGTATCACTAACGGGGTGCCAACTATGTTGTTGATGAGGATTCACTGTGCTAGCAGCAATACTACTAGCCCAGCGTATCCTCGTGGAGCACTGGCAACCTTACTTACCGCAGAAACACAACTCGACATCAAGTAGTGTTATTTCACTGCGGTCTGCTGTAAGGCGGAGGTACAGTCCCCACTCCCCAGTCGGGCGGCTCCAATTTAAATGGGACATCCCAGATCGCCCTACCTCTCTTTTTAAAAACCTACCTGTGATTTCCTCTGGCACTTCTGGTACTTCCATCTCTTCCTCAGCGGGTACTACCTTTGGTGGAGCCTGTATTTAGGAAGGCAGGTGATTAAAGCTACCTTCTAAATAAGTATTCTTGAAAGAATGTTTCCGAGGTTCGAAAAAACAATAAAAGTGATATGCTGCTGAGCTTACTTGGGAGAATGAAATTTTATGCATTTCGTTAGTCGGTCCTTTTTGAATCGGTCTTTCGTCATTGTAGCTTTGAGGGGTACTCTTTCGTCTAGTGTCTTCTATCACATTATCCGGCAGTTTGACTGTGCGTGAAACTGGGGAAAAATAATAAAATTAAAACTTACATGGACAATTTTTTTATAATTTTCTCGTAAGTTGAATATTTAATCACTTACAAATGATCATCATTGGGTGGATGTTGCGATGTTTGGAAACTATACGTTATAGATTTGGCGTAGAAATTCTATCTATCTATTAGAATATCCGATACATAGACCGTTGGAGTGCCCAACCAACATCCAAGACTATCTCATAAACAATTATTTGATAGTTTTAATCATTAAAACGACTTACCACCATCCTGGTCTCTCGTATCCAAGTGACTCTTGATGGAGACAACAGGACTGATGCTCAGACTCTTGGCGGTCTTCACGTCTTTAGTTTTGCTTTGAGCTCGACTTGTTCTCGGCTTGACACCCTGATCCTCGAACAGCACCTCGGTGTCTTCAACGTGGGTAATGGTCTTCGTTGGGTCGTATTTCAATCCCAATTTATTGCCAGCTTCCTCATCGAACATCACTCCGACATCGTCTTCACGCACTTTCAAGTCCTAGAAATAAATTAGGCAATTCCAGAGTCCATAACAATATGCCAACCCGCTATGTTTGAGCTGCGCTGAGTCTCGTCATTCTAAGCTATACTATGTTAATTGTCTGAAGTGTTTTCAGAAAGATGACATTCCATGCTTGAGGCTTGATCTCATAACATCACAAATTTATTAGAATTTATATAAATAAAACTTGGAGCTTGCGGTATAACTTTACCTAGTAAGTTCATACCTATATTTTGATGTCCACATGAATCAGATGTATATCCATGCATAAATTTCTGTAACATCAATAAAAATGTTCTAGAAGAGGAATATGATATTTAAGAAGATCTTACAAGAACTGGCCCAAGGTCAATTTCTCTTGAAGCTGCAATGTCCAGCGGAGGGCCAGGCAGTTCCACTTTGGGACCCTTCTTCTTTGGTTTTGGTTTAAGGTGCCGAAGGATGTTTCTGCGGACATAATATCCTCTATACGCTGCCTGAAAATACAACATTCAATTTTGAATTACAAATTGAAATGAAATAAATCTTTCAGTACATTTTATCCCTAAACTAATTCAATTCACCCCTAATAAGGCATTTCTGAACGTCGATAAATCTACCGTCTTCTGTAAAGAATCTGCAAGAAATTCAAAGAATAAAGCGGATGCACTTTTATCGCATGTAATGCAAATTTGTACTTGAATATATGAAATAAGATAATTACTGTTTAGACAGCTGCGGTTAATGTCATTAATGTAGCAGTTAAAGACTACTCGGAACCGGCGGGCATCAATGAAGAGATTGATGAATGTAGAAGAAGCAACACCTTTTGCTTCTGTCAATAGTGAAATTACACTTCTTACTCTGCCTATTCCGAAAGAGACTGTATGTAATGATATGTGTATGAAATTTTGATTACTCTAAAGTATTGTATGAAGCAGCAACTCCAACATGTCATTGTAATGAGTAAATAGTTATTTTTTCAAAAAGATCTTTATTTGTCTAGACTTTACAGGCAAGCATTTTCAAATCGTCAGAATCTACCACCGGATTCGGAAGGTCGGTTTTGCTGAGAAGAATCCGGCAAGAAACTCAGCAATTACGCTTTTAAAAACCAAAAGAATTACCTATTGCTCAAAATAATATATAAAAACAATTGATAATACTAAAAAATAATATCAACACATAGACAAGTGGTTCTTTGCGCTTTTGCTTTAGGTACGTACCTGAATCTTTTGCGTAGCTCTGGTCAGCTCAATGAATGATGGCTTAGTCCTCTTATATATCTCTAGGGTACGTTGGGCTGCAATCTCCCACGGCTCGTCCGGCACGACTTTCAGTGACTGGAAGATTATAATATATTGTTATCAATTCATTGTATTCCAGTCAGTGGCTGTGACTATTTGCGTGCCATTTATTTGTTAAAAACGCACTGCTATCAACATAAATTGCAGCTCTAGTCAGGGATAGTATAGCTTCTTATTTGTGAAAAGTATTTTTAATCTGTTCTGTTATTAACGGATTATCGCTTATTAAGGTTTTATGTATGAATGTGGACGGGTACAGGGGTCGAGGTAGATCTAAGAAAAGATGGATGGATTGTGTGAAAAATGACATGGCCAGAAAGGAAGTGAATACAGAGATGACGGCTGATAGAGAAGGATGGAAGAGAAAACATATTGCGCCGACCCCCAATAATCTGGGAGAATGATGAAATAACGGTTTATCGCATACATACGAACAAATCCTTTACCCGTTTGATAATAATGGTGTCGATTCTGTTGATCAAAATTACTAAACTTAACTTATTTGACAGTCTTAAAGTCTCTCTATCCCATTCTCATGTGCGGGGTTAAGTAAGGATGGCAATATTTAGACCTGTCTAACTAGTTAAGTTTAGTAATTTTTAACAACATAATTGGCACCACTGTAATATAAATTAAATCGAAATTACTCTATAAATGCCATTATAAATTTCAGTCAATCTGTTCTCCCATCAGGCATTAATTTACTACTTACAGGACTCAATAAGCCAATGTAAAAAATATTAAAACGATGCACACGCCAGGCTCTTACCAACACTATCGATGACATTTATAAGTCGTTCTTGATAAATAATATGTTGATGACCCCTAATTAGTAAAATATCAATATATTGTATTGCGATACACAGTGAAATCAGGTAAGGCTTGGAGATTTTAAAGAGTGTAATTATTATAATATCGTCCTGGCTTCGCACGGGTGCATTTAAGAAATACGTTATTACATTACATACGCTATAAATAGCGTGCATGACATGAGAACTAAGCGGATATACAAGGTGGCTTAAAAATGTTATAATAATTCTGTGAATTATTGTTAAAAACGCATTCGCATAATTCTGCTCTTTAGGACGGCGACGAATCCAATAAATCAGAAAGGATTGAAATCGGTTCAGCCGTCGTTGAGTTATAAATGGTGACACTACTTTGATTCAGCTAATTAAGATTTTTAATTTATTCTTTCAATGTATTCACTTCCTTTCTGACCATGTCATCTTTCTCGCAGTCCGTCCGAGTCAGCTTAGAGCTTCCTCCCGCGCACAATTAAACTGTGGAATGAACTCCCCGCCGTGGTTTTCCCAAAGGATTACAGCATGGGGTTCTTCAAGAAGGGGTTTCTGTAGGGTCGGCAACGCGGCTGCGGTAACCGCTTACCATCAGGGGGGCCGTTTGCTTGTTTGCCACCTTAGTGTTATATAAAAAAAGAAAGTCCTTCAATATTTTCCCAGGTTTTACATAACACGAATACATAACATAGTACAAAACTCATCTGTAGAGGTATACATTTGATTGGATCCTAGATTTAGGTTTATCACTAGTGGAACTTGTGTCTCAGCATAAAAAAAACTAACTAAATACCTGTTCCATCGTTTTCTTCCTGTACCAGTAATCTCGGTAGGCATTCCTTACCACTTGGCACACCTTAGCTGACATGTCCTCATCCAAAGCTGATCTTGTCAGTATCTTCTTCAGTATTTGAGTCTCTTTTACTTTCTCTGTATTTAATCGTAAAGTTTAAGGATAATTTGCTAATAAATATAAAATTCTTATCAAATTGCAGCCACCATATTGGATTAAGAATGACGTATCTTTATTTTCTGTTTAAAGCATAATCTCTTGCATTTGATACACAGATCATTGGGGTTACTGTGCAAATGATAAATCTCCATTTTGTGACATCCGCCATATTGGATTAAAATGGGCGGCATTTAAGTAATCTTGCATTGTCCTAGTACCAAACATTTATTAAGGGTCGGCAACGCGCGATATCACACCTGCGTCGCTCCTGGTGTTGCAAGCGTCCATAGGCTACGGTAACCGTTTACCATCAGACGGGCCGTATGAGTTTCAGCTCAATCGGACATTGACACACACAAACTAACACACGCACACTGTATAGGTGAAACTAAATAAAAGCTTGTAAGAATAAGTATCGTTTGAACACAACCCTACCTCTTCCTTCGACGGGCTCGAATCCCTCAATCTCTTCTTTGATAACCTGGGACAGGGCTTCAGCCTGAGTCCTCTCCATACCCAGCTGTATCAGGTGTTCAGAGACCGAAGGTCGGCAGTCGCAGAGATCATCCAGAATCTTGACAGCCATCACACCATGCTCCCGCGTTATTATTAGCACGGATAAGTAATTCGCTATGAAGTCACATACGTTTGGCGGCTGTGATCGTAGCACCTGACAAAAATGTTCATCTTGGATACCAGTCATAGAAACAAACAAACAGACTGTAGCGTTAGAAAAACCACTTTGTATCGTTTTTTATGGCAACCTAGCGGCCTGCCACGGCTTCGCACGGGTTACGCACATTTATGAAATATGTTGTCTACCCGTTTTTAGACATTACAGGCAATTTTAATTTTTTTTCTCTCCGTAAGAACCATCTTCGTACTTCAAGGAATATTCTAAAAAAAGAATTAGTGTAATCAGTTCAGCTGCTCTCGAGATTTGCGCGTAGCAACACATTCAGCGATTATTTTTTATAATTATAGATTAACGCCGGTGAAAAGTGGAACAAAACATGGAATGAAAATTTTGACATTTCGTGAGTAACGTTCTCGAATCTCGAAAAATGTTGTCTCGAAGTTGAAAAATGTTCAATCCTGTTACCTGCACTGTTGCTACCTTAGAGTGGCCTCCAATTTAAATGCGAAGTTGTCTTTGACGACTTTTCAAACAGTTACGTGGGTCATCAAACTTTTAATGCCGGTTCAGTATTTGGCCGTAAGACTGGTATTCTAAAACCAGACTCAAGTCTCTTTTGTTTTCACATATTTTCTTATACCACAAGCATACGGCTCACCTGATAGTAAACAGCCACCGTAGCCTTTAACCGCTAGCAATACCAGGGCCAGGTGTATCAATCGCTAACGCGTTGTCAACCCTGTTGTCGATGAGGACTCACTGTGCTAGCAGCATTACTTCTAGCGCAGCCTATCCTCGTGGAGCACTGGCAACGTTACTCACCGCAGAAACACAACACTACATGAAAGTAGTGTTATTTCATTGTGTTCTTCTGTAAGGTGGAGGTTCACTTCCCAGCCGGGCGGCTCCAATATTTCACCCTACCTCCATACGCTAGTACTAGTAGTAATGATGCTAGCACAATGACTCCTCATCTACAACATGGTTGGCAACTCGTTTGTGATATCCCTGGTGTTGCTAACGGCTATAGGCTACGCTGACTGCTTACCATCAGGTGCCGTTAGCTTGAGTGGTATAAAAAAAAAACTTGCAACGTCACGTAACATTGAAAAAAATTAAACTACCCTAGCTAATGTATAAAAAAAAATCTTACATAAGTGCTAATAACGTAACTTGAGAACAAATCAACAATAGAATAAGATTATTTAATAGTTCAAGGTTTTATCGCTTCGTTCTCAAGACTGTGTGCCAATACGAGCGGGACGGACAGTTCTCTCGTCTCTGTCTATCTTGCCAGTATGAGTAAAGTGAATGTGAGACATTTCGATAAATTACGTTTGACCTTTTGATGCGGAAGCGTCAAGTTAAAGCTGTTTATGTAAGAATGAAGACTTATCTGTGTAATGTGACTTTAATTTTTTGTTTATACCACTAAGGTGGCACACAAGCATACGGCCCACCTGATGGTAACCAGTTACCGTAGCCTATAGCCGCTAGCAATGCCAGGGGTATCATTATTGGGGTGCAAACCATGTTGTTGATGAGGACTCACTGTGCTAGCAGCAATACTACTAGCCCAGCGTATCCTCGTGGAGCACTGGCAACCTTACTAACCGCAGAAACAGAACACTACATCAGGCAGTGTTATTTCACTGTAAGGTGCAGTCCCCAGTCGGACGGCTCCAATTAAAAATGGGATAACCCACGGTAAATCCCAAATCGCCCTACCTTATAATAATCTAATACATATAAGGTAACGTAACATATAAGGCTGAGTACAACCATAATAATAAGTAATTCTTATGGTACATTATGTGACATGTACCCAATGGCAACCCAATGGTTTTGGCAACGCGCGAGTGATACCCCTGGTGTTGCAAGCGTCTATAGGCTGCGGTAACCGCTTACCATCAGACGGGCCGTATGAGTTTCAGCTCAATCGGACATTGACACACACAAACTAACTCATACGCACACCTATATAACCTAGTTTGTTTTTAGTACGGACCCTCGGTGTGTGAGTCCAACTCCCGTATGCCCGATTGTTGTTTATTCCTTCAACAGCCTATGGACTTCCTATGGATTGGACTTGGATGGTCGAGAACAATATTAGCTCCATAAAGCATTAGAATGTACTGTATATTTAATTTTTATGTAGCTCTAATATTGTAGCTGTGGTTACCTGTAATTAGGTGAACACTACTCATTATTATTATTGTTTACTAGTGGCCCGCCCCGGCTTCGCACGGGTAGACATTTATCAAATATAGACGACCCGGTGAACTTCTTATCACCATTCATCAAATGTTTGACAGGTAAGAACAGTTTGTATGGGAAAATAAATTTGTCGTTTTTAGTGTTTTCATATTTTTTCGTTTAAACCTTCCTTGGACTTCCACGAATATTTCAAGACTAAAATTAGCCAAATCGGTTCAGCCGTTCTCGAGTTTTAGCGAGACTAACGAACATCATTTGATTTTTATATATATAGATAGATATATTATTATATGTTGTGTAGTGTTTTCATCTGTTGGTGATAAATAAATAAATAAAAAACTTATAAAAAGTGTTTTAATGGTAAAGTTACATCAAGCAAGTTAGGGATAAGATAGCTGTCACGTCGTATAAAGAGGTTAAAGAACTGCACTGGACAGGGAGAAGTGGAGGGAGATTCATCGGCTGCACCGACAAAAGTAAAACTCTTAAATGAGAAGAAGAATACCACTTACTTCTCGACTGATATCTGCCATCAATTCCCTCAGCCCTTCAGGAACAGTAAACACGTTGGCACACCCATGTTTTTGCAGTAATTCGTTCATTACGTAAACATAACATCGACTTTTCTAATTAGTAATCTTCATAAGATGACCTTTTGGAATATGACTTTGCCATCTAAACTGACAAAGTCAGACTTGTAGACTTGTAATATTCTTTTTAAAGATCGAATGTTTTTGTGCTACGAAAAAGGATTGATACAAGGTCTATGAGGAAAATCTAAAAGAAATTCCTTAACGTATTTTATCCTTGTACGTAGTATATTATCTACTCTGAGCTATTGGTATGATAAATGTGGAAGTTTGAATGAATGGATTAATGTTTGATGCTTAAACTTAGGATGGAAATTAGAGCACAATGATGTGACGCCGGTTAAAACTACTCCTTAAAGGGTATATAAACAAAATGACACGCACAGACCTACGAAGAATAGAAAGTACGCCTTGACCACGCTCTCGTGCTTAAAAACACTGGCGTCACTTCGGTGTTCGCAAAGTTCCATCTAAGAGAGGAACTAGAGAGATTTTAAGAGAGGTAGGGATTTGGGATTTCCCGTGGGTTATCCTATTTAAATTGGAGCCGCCCGACTGGGGACTGTACCTCCACCTTACAGAAGACCACAGTGAAATAACACTACTTGATGTAGTGTTGTGTTTCTGCGGTAAGTTAGGTTGCCAGTGCTCCATGAGGATACGCTGGGCTAGTAGTATTGCTGCTAGCACAGGGAGTCCTCACCAACAACATGGTTGGCACCCCGTTAGTGATATACCTGGTATTGCTAGCGGCTATAGGCTACGGTGACTGCTTACCATCAGGTGGGCCGGGCCGTATGCGTGTGTGCCACCTTAGTGGTATAAAAAAAATATCTAACTATTTGTATATTCCGGTTGCATAAGGTCGGTCTTAAGATAAGTATTTTGTTTTTAATTTTTCAAACCTGTCATTCATAGGTAGGTCGAATAATTCATCAGATAATTCGAGTAAAAGCAGTCTGGCCCGTTTAGTCAGACACTTGTAGATTTGACCGCTTAAGAGTTTTGCCTGTGCATATAAATCGATGATAGAACACTAAAGACTTAATAAAATAATTTGGCATCAAAATGAACATATTTCTAACCACAAAATTATTCACCGATCGACCGAATTTGTTGTTTGGATCGTCATATAAAAACATTGATATATTCAATAATATAGCTAAAATATTCAAATATTCATCCCAAACTGATAATGTCACTAATAAACAGATGGACGGACAAAAATAGAACTGGATTAGTAATCAAAGTCGAATTGTTGTTTAATTATTCGTTGTCATGGCCAAATTACTCAGACCCCTTATAAGTCACAGGCTTCTTGACTTTTGTTGTTATTTTATAGAACGCGCGGATTGGGGTAGGTCTTTTAATACTGGTCGTTATAACCTCATTGCACAACATTACGTATGCAGTTGTAAGACCAATGTGCCATTCTAATTTCATTCCTATTTTGTTACAGTTAAGGTTGTTAGTTTAAGATTGGAATGGGTTAAAGAATTATGGTATAATTTTAACTGGAGTGATCACTTCATTCTGTCGGGTTGTTCGAATCGGATGCGTGTGCGCAGCGTATTTTTTGTGTTAAAGTTTTGTAAACATTGACTGATAAGGTTACAAATGCGACATTTTAGTGCAGTGTGTGATATTTAAATTATTTATTTCAATATCGAAAGACATTTTTGGTAAGTTGGTTATTAATAGAATAGCTACCTGCAGTACATACGCTTCTTAAAATATTATGTATCTAATTATTTGTTAAATTTTATTGTGACACAATAGAACCTTAAAATCATCCTTTTCGAAGAAGGTACTTAACTGAGTGCGAACTTAAATGCTTTAAGATGAACATATGTATATTAGTACATAAGAGATACAAGGAACAAAGTAGATTTGTACAATATTGTAAGTACAAAGAAAAGTTTGAACAAGTGTGTAGAGTAGAACAATAATATTTTGTTATATTGCTATAAATTTCAATTTCAAGACTACCCACACGTTAGCTGTCCTTTTCATTAAATTAGAGAGGTACTTATTTATCTATACTACTTAAAATAATACTGTAACAGGTTCCAAATCTGTAGGTACCTACTGAATATATTTAAAAAAAAAAATTTGAGTTCTCAATGTTCCTTGCTGAAGCCAAAACGCCGTAACTACTTACTGGATTCAAATGAAACCTGACAAGCTTAAGTTTATACTAATAAGGTATAAAATAGAATACTTTTCATCCTGAAATCCAGCACGCTTTCCTTGGTAGAGGGGATGAAAGTCAAAATATGTACTGAGCTGTGACTTATAAGCGCGTAGTCCGAATTTTTTATTTTTTTTTGTTAGGTAGGAAGTTCTTTAATGATTGTCCTGTATAAATTCCACAAAAATGAATTCCATGCGTACGAAGTCGCGAGCACAGCTAGTAATTGCCATGCCATGAGTATACGTAGAAAATAATAGAATAGGGCTTTCTTTATTTGTAAGAACATGAGTATGTACAGGATTGACAGTGACAAATATATTAGTTCCATCTCATTCTACCATAGGTCGGTGTACAAATAGTTATAGATTTTAATTACTATAGTATTACTGTGGCGAGGATAACGTGGTAAGAAATGTTTTATGTATGAATGTAGATGGGTACAGGGGTCGAGGTAGACCTAAGAAAAGATGGATGGATCGTGTGAAAGATGACATGGCCAGAAAGGAAGTGAATACAGAGATGACGGCTGATAGAGAAGGATAGAAGAGAAATACATATTGCGCCGACCCCAAATAATAAGGGATAAGGGCAGGAGAATGATGATGATACTGTGGCCCAGCATAGAGCCTAACATTTTTTAATGAGATTACTTAAATATTATATTTAAATTATATTTAGGATAACATTAATTTTACTATTCATCATCTCCCCAACTTTATCCCAATGTTGGGGTTATGCACTAGACCAAAAGCCGATTTGGTAGGTAAACATGTCAACTTTTTACACAAGAACTTACTACCTACCGTCTGACCTTCGAAACTCCTTTAAAAGAAAACCGGTTACTTGGGTTTAGCAAGTCTTAGGCATCCAGACATCCCATTATTATACTTGATGACATTCATTAGGCTTATACTATCGTATCTTCTGTGCGAATGAAAGTCTTATACTTTAGACACGTCGACTTTTGGAATATCATGCTAAGCCTATATTTTCATTACTAAAGCTGTGCTTACTATATTTGTAACGTAATTTTTATACTACCAAGGTGGCATACAAACATACGGCCCACCTGATTGTAAGCAGTCCCGTAGCCTATAGCCGCTAGCAATACTAGGGGTATCACTAACGAGTTGCCAACCATGTTGTTGATGAGGACTCACTGTGCTTGCGCTGCGTATCGTCGTGGAGCACTGGCAACAGTGGCAACCTTACCCACCGTAGAAACAACACTACATCAAAGTAGTGTTATTTGACTGCGGTCTTCTGGAAGGTAGAGGTATAGTCCACACCTTGGTGGTTCCAATTGTAATAGGAAAATCCACCCCATATCTCTCCTTTTAAGCTCATGATGTGATTAACCCCTGTACTTAAGCTTAAAAAACTCATTGGTACAGGCCGGGGTTTGAACCTGAGCCCATCAGATGACAGTCCGTCGCTTCAAGCATAAGGCCACGCCACCACGGCTTTTAAAGTTTCATAACTTAGTCACTTTTGTACCAATATACTTATGTCTATAACTTTTACCACTTTTGTTACAGACAAAGAAACACGCATGGTCACACAAGAGAATCAGGAACTCGAAGAACAAAAATATACGACAAAGTGAAACAACCCGAGATATAAATGACATATACTGTACAATGTAAGAGAAATTGACTGTGAAAAAAAACACTTTATAATCAAACAAAAGAAAAGACAGAAAGAGAATTAAATATGGACGTGTCAACAGCAAAGGGGCTGGCAATGCTAGCTCTAGGGCTTGGCAGTTTCGCTTCGGGAGTCTTACCAACTTTCATATCAGAAAGTGCTAGGGAAAGGCATCCCCTACTCATATCATGCCTCCTATGTTTTGGGGGAGGAGTGCTTTTGGACACAGCATTAGTGCACATACTCCCAGAGTCAAGAGCCCAGGTGCAGGAGTTCGCAGAACTTTATCTATGCATTGGATTCTTTATAGTGTACTTAGTTGACGAAATAGTGCATTTGTTTTACAACGCCAATGATAGAGGTGCAAATCAGAGGAATTACGGCACCGGAGAGGCGACCAGTCTTCTTAGAGAAGACGGAGAATTGAAAGACAGGTGTGATGGAGAAACGGAGAACCCGAGAATGTGCCACGTGAGCCACACGGAGCCTTGCAATAGGAGCTCTTCTGGGATCATTGGGTTGCTCTGTGCTCTGTTTGTTCATAGCGTGTTGGAGGGGCTAGCAATTGGATTGCAGGATACTGCATCGCAGGTAAGGATTATAATAATAATAATAAAAAAATAATTCAGACCATGGTGGCCATTTTGTTAGTTAATGTTCTCATACGACTAGTGTTAGTAATTCTTACAGCTATAAACAACATCACTCATTACGGCGCCATTCCATGAGACATGGAGTTACTGATGTAACTGCAGTCCAGCCGACTAGCGATCATGCTAAGGATGCTGTTGGTGCTGCCACGTAGATTTATGCCATGTAGATTTCATATCATCGATTATTCGGGATCTCTTTATTTTTTATGGTAGATATAAATAAGGCCGCCTCTTGTTAACACTTATATTGTACTGTTATTTTTAATATGCTACTTACTTCATGGTGTGCAATAAAGTATATTTGATTGATTGATATAAATGGTTCTTCAATAAAGGATTCTGTCAATAAAGGAAGGATAATTAGCTCTTTCTTAATACTTTCTCGAACTTTCTTAGCAGATCACTTTATCACTTTATTCAGGTAGTGTGGAAGGTATTGGTCACTAAACAAAGTAATAATATTGTTGTGGAAACATCATATAATGTCTAGATAATTGTCAGTCTTGATGTTTGCGCGAGCATTAAAAATATATTTTGGATGGTGAAAGTTATGAAGAAACGTCAATTATTTTTACAATTTCCTCTACTTTCCCGTCAGTCAGTTCAGCTGCTTGCAAGACTAGCTCGGACAGAAATCCAGAACAGTGATTAAATTAAATATTAATCAAGGAGTTTTTATTTGGTGTAAATAGTAATGAGGTCTTGGGAATAGCAAATCATTTGAAAATCACAGTGAGACTGCTTCGTCGTGTGAAAGTGAAATTGATAGATCGCCAAACAAAGGTGTTTAGTATTATTGCAAGCGTAGGTACAGACAAAGCATTACTTGACCTACATATGGATTCGTTCACACCAGAGATAGTCGCAGTACCTAATGATAGCGCTAACGCTCGCAACGACGGTATTACGCCGTTATAATCTGAAGATAAGTGATTATTTGCTAACAATATTATTTCCATTCTTCAAGATAATATACACTTAGTACTAGACGAATACATTATTGATAACGATAAAACCACTTCGTTGCGCTGAGCTATCCATCTGCAGAAAAATGCATTGATATCTGCAGCGTTCGTACAACCGTCGAACAATTAAATTTGATTACCAGTTTTGGATACTGGATAAAAACCGGTTTCTTACCAAGAACGTAGTATTTATAAAAAGAAAAAAACCCCTCCTGTTTGATGCCGCAGCCGAGGTTCGAACCCTACTAAAGGCTTAGCTGCTAGCTGTGATGCTTAGCACTTCATTGTCTCTGGTTGAAGGTCGTCTTCACCCTACCTTAGACTTAGGAGAAAAGGTTTCAGGAACTCACGCTACTAGAGACATACTCAACATTATTACAGTGGTTACTTTATTTAGTACTAGCGGCCCGCCCCAGCTTCGCATGAGTAGACAAAATATTTGTCTACCCGTGCGAAGTCGGGGCGGGCAGCTAGTATAATATATAGCCTATGCTATTCAGTGATAATGTAGCTTTGTAACGGTGAAAGATTTTTTGAAATCGGTCCAGTAGTTTCGAAGCCTATTCAACACAAACATACAAAAGTAAAAATCTTTCCTCTTTATAATATAAATATTTAGTATTTTGTTTGACCTTTTTACATTATCGTTTGAATGCGGCTTGCATTATAGCGATAGCATATCCAGACTTCATAGGATTTTACATAACCAGTTTTCCTAGGCCCGCGGTTAAAAGTTGAATTAGGAACACATACAGTTGACTACATAGCTATGTTATCGCTTAAAGCGCCCCTCTCCCTTCGAAGGGTCAGTGAATCTGGTGATCCCATATTAGCTTAAGGTTTGGTAAGTTCAAGGATAAGTGGTTGCTAGGCGTTCCTGTTGATATCACTTCTTATACTAACAAAATAATGTTAATGCGATAAAGTTATCAGGAACGGAGCATCACTTTTCGATATCAATTTTTCAATTCGATACAAGTTTGATTCAACGGACCATTATTCGATATTAGGTCGATGATCGAAATCTCATTTAACTGATTGATTCTGTGGGTGGTTCAGCAAGTAACCGTCGACTACTTGACAGCTTACCATCAGATGGACCGCCATTTGTAATTTCAGTGGTTGTTATAAAATCACATAGGCCTTGGAAATCCCTTAAATAAAACATTATAATTTCTAGGCTCGCTCCCCCATGATTCTGGTTTGGGTCAGATCTTTTATCTATAAGTAGGTAGGTTATCATATGTTTTTTTAAATAGTTTAATCTGTTTTGTGTCAATAAACCATGTTATAATTTATTTGTATTTGTCTGTCATTTAAGCTATTTGTACTCAACGTAAATACTTTGTGCAATTGTATTGTACTGCTAATTGTGTTGTTGAGGTCAGTGCCGGTAGCAGTACATTTTTCGACTACGTATTATATGTCATAGAAATACACTGAGACTTGGGAGACTTAAGGTTGGGCGATTTGGGATTTCCCATTTGAATTGGAGCCGCCCGACCGGAGGCTGTACCTCCCCCTACAGAAGACCGCAGTGAAATAACACTACTTGATGTAGTGTTGTGTTTCTGCGGTAAGTAAGGTTGCCAGTGTTCCACGAGGATAAGCTGGGCTAGTAGTAATGCTGCTAGCACAGTGAGTCCTCATCAACGACAGGGTTGGCTACCCGTTAGTGATACCCGTGGTATTGCTAGCAGCTATATGCTACGGTGTCTGCTTACCATCAGGTGGACTGTATGCTTGTGTGCCACCATAGTGGTATAAAATAATGTTTTTAGGCTTTATACTTCCCTCGGTTTTGTGTCTAGACCAGTTTATGATCATTTCTATAATACTTGCTGCTGCGCGCGTGATATTCAGTTCAAATATAATTTAGCGTGTCTGACTCAGGACAGGGCAATATATCGTGTCATGTTGTGTTTTGTGTGTTATGCTCCGATGATCGACTCAATTAGTGGTGCAACAGGAAAGAGGCCATTAATTTTTTTTTCTATTTATGAATTTATTTTGCCACACAACGGCCAGCAGCAGTTTTGTGGTCTGGACTGTCAGTTATACAATGTTTATTATTTTAATTAATATTTTTTACATTTTGAGAGTAACGTTTTCGAACACGATGTCAAAATAATATTTTCTTGCTACCAGTTCAGAACATACCATTGTCTTGCCTCTCCTATTTTACAACTGGCTGCAATAAAAACCTATTTTTATATCTTGGTCCTCAGGTATTGATTCTGCTCGGCGCTGTAGCCTGCCACAAGTTCGTTGTCGGCTTCTGCTTGGGAGCTGAGCTGTGTGCAAGCTTCCTGGGGCGGTTCTCCCTGCAGATAGTCTGCATCACCATCTTCAGTGGGGGGTCTGTGGCTGGCATTGCTCTAGGAGCTATGCTAGACGCCGTTCGCGGGATTAAGGACTCTACAGCTGTTCCTATTATGCAGGTATGAATGTATTTCCTTCTTTCATGAATGAGGTTCAGTTGAAAAGGTACAGGCATACAAAAAAAATAAAAATGTTTTGACCCTTATGCTAGCACTGACCACCGGTTTGTAGTAAAAGCCAAAAAAACCGGCGAGAAATTATTTGTAATCGTCCCACCATAATCGGTGTCATTGCGGGGATAATGTTTATTCGTCGCTGTCATTCGACCCTAAATGACATGCTACGGGCTCTGGTCACCGCCGAGGTGGCTGCTGTACTGGAACCAGTTAGTTTGGCGCGGGGCGAGGGACGAAGGCCGGATGGCATGTCGTTAGTGCCGTGGAGATTGGGTCGGCCCTTGGTGTGGGATGCTATTTGAGTTGATATGGAATTTATCAATTACAGTTTGGTAGCAGGCCAAATGAAACTCATGTGCCAGCAGGAACATTTCAAAATTGTGTGCTCTCTTTGAAAACAGGAACTTTATACATAACTTATCATTAGGTATGTATAAGGAAAATATCAAAGATATTGCGTATATGATATTATAATTAAGTTCACCTTTTTCCCTGATGAGTCCATGTGTTCTATTTCTGCTATGTAATCAAATATATGCTGTTACATGAAAAAAAAAAGACAGAGCACTGAGTTTCTTGCCGGTTCTTCTCAGGTGGCTTTTTTTCCGAACCGGTGGTAATTTAGACCTTCATAAGTGCCTTATCAGGGCCTAAACTGAATAAATGATTTTGGATTTTGATTTTGATTTTGTATTATTAACATGTAAATTAGTAACAGGTAGAGTGAATTGGGATCTCCCGTGGGTTTTCCCATTAAAATTGGAGCCGCCCGGCAGGTCCCTGTACCTTATAGTAGACTGCAGTCAAATAACACTACTTTGATGTAGTGTTGTGTTTCTGCGGTAATTAAGGTTGTCAGTGTTCCACGACTGATTGCTTAATATCAGGTGTAGTGGTATAAAATAATAATAATAATATGATGAAAATCCCATCTGAAACTCGTGCAATGCCATCTATTGACGAGTAAAATCAACTCGTTCCAGCTACTAGCCGCGGGTACGCTCTTGTACGTGACAGTTAGTGAGGTCCTTCCCCGAGAGAGGGCGCGCTGGCACGAGCGCAAGCGCAGCGCTGGCATCGCCCAGTTCGTTTCCGTCGGTGTGGGCTTTGTACTAATGTATTTAGCCACTAAATATCTTGGTGAGTAATTAATTTATTAATTATAATTCTAGCGTTGATACTATTGTCTGACATATCTTTGCTTTATGATTCATATTATAGTATAATCTTTTCGGCATAAATCTCGTTGCGTCTCCCTTTTTTTCATGAAGAAGACACCCCAAAATATGCATAAGGCGTGACATTTTGAAAGTTTTGTATTAAAAATAAGAAACTTGGATGTGAAAATACAAATGAGGTCCTATAATTGTATTCAACTCTAAAGTACATATTTATGTAGGTAAGTAATTAATATAATATATTTTTTACTTTACAGATCATGACGGCGCCTAATCAGAATTAGGAAAAGAGAAAATAGTTTTTTTGATATAATTATTATGTATAAGAGATACTTCTGACTGATCGAATTTATTAGTAAGATTTACTATGCTGTATTCAAAATACAACTCTGATGTTGTGGACAATAAAATACTTTTTGCTATTTCAGTTTTTAATTTAATTTAAAGTTTTGTTTTGATGTCAACAATAAAAGTACATTTGTGATGTTGGTAGTAGGTGATAATGTATTGTTACAGGTCATTTATATTATTGTTTACATAAAGTTATATTCCACAGTAGTTGTTAATGCATTTTTGGTGTAATTACATGTAAAATATTGTTTGGTATTAAAATATTGTTAGAATTGTTCTGCAGAGAATTTTTGAAATAAAATAGCATTTCAACGTAATTTTATTCCAAAAATAAAGCAATTATTTTGTAGAAATTAACCAGATCGACTGCTTTTTGATTAAAATATAATTACACCAACAATTAAATAGACCACATAATTTTAAATTTAACGTCCGTTATTTTGAATATTTTGTAAATAAGTACAATGTGTTTGCTTTAATATTGTCAACAGATTATATTATATAATTATGTATTTAAAACATTAAAACAATATTTCACAAGTGAACCAATAAATAATTATTATTTACTTGGAATAACATAGGTAGGTCGCTAAAATAAAATGAAACATGGCACTGTAATAATTCATAGTGGCGTCATCTATGCGAAAAGTATACAAACAGTTTCTGGTATATCGTGTAATAAGTTCTCCTATTCGACGGTAGATGGCGCTATTTTAGAACTATGTTATAAAATTATCTTGTCAAATTTTTCGTATGAGAATAAGCTCAATATTTTGGCAACAATAAAATTAAGTTCCTTATTTTTCACGTCAACTCTTATTTATGTATATTTTGTCCTTGCGTAAATGCACAAAATAATCTCAGTTCACAATACATTTAGGTTTATACATCATTAATACATTTCTGGGAGCAATGTTCAAATATATTTATGTGTCGGAATACCTCGTATTAAACAGCATAGATAAAACTGACATTAATTCTTATAAATAATTACATTTTTCTTTAGAATACAATAAAAGTAATACAAAATAGAAAATAATACAGATCTATGACTCGACGCACTTATGCCTAAGAAGTAAGTACTGTTACAAAATATTAACAAAAATTATAAAATGTTAACTTTGAATAAATATCCTTAATTTTAATGGGAAAAGAGAGCATTATAATCAGTGGAACGACATTTATTGATTACACACTCGTATTTATGAACAATAAGGAAAAATAAAAAGCGCGGTTGTGCAACCGCCAAGTCCAAAATTTCTCGACAAATAATTTCACTTTCGAAGAAGTTAATCATATTTTTTACAGTTGATTTCAGCATAAAGGTATAATTTATTTAAATGTGATTATATTAAGTCTTTTGAGTACAAATCTGTTTTCATCTGATACTATACAAAAGTTTGTTCAATAACACGAGTGTCACAAAACATAACGCTATCGTTAATAGTTCGATTATGTGTAATGACGTAACAGAAATCACAGACTGTGTACCTTTAGCTTATAAATAACCATAACGAGACTGCGGGTACAGTTGGCACGTTAAGTCATGAGTTTTGCGCTTGTGAACCTGTAAGTAAGAGCGATGCCACATGGGCGTCGCCGCTGCGTTGCGTCGTCGCAGCGTTGATGCTCCGTAGTTCTACATACAAATCATCAAGCCATGCCACACGGTGCGCTATAACAACTCAGCGCACAAGGAGTGAGGAAGACAAGGCGGGAAGGGGTGCTGCAGTGCGACAACGCAGAATTGCTTAGAATATTGAAGCTGCATAGCGTTGCATCGTGTGGCAATAAATGCCACACGATGCAACGCTATGCAGCGTTAAAGTCACTGCGTTGCGAAGTCGCAGCGCAGAGGCAGCGCTCGTGTGGCACCACTCTAAATCATATGTGTAAAGCTACGCTGCGGCGCGGAATAAGGGAGAGCGTTCCCTATCTGCCTCAAATGCCAACGGGGGTCCTGTCTGGCTCGCTTAGCTATCCGGTACACGTAATTGGTTACACATATGGGATTATGCTCAGTGTCTAAAGCACCTCAGCTCTAATAAGAAAGGTAGATGTAACTTTACGAACAACAAAGCGACGCAGGTTTTTTAAGGAAGTAGTACGCGGGTTTATGTTATTTGTATTCGTTGTAGATGAGGGTATATGTATACTACAAGGCGTAGTTTTAATCGGCGACAGTTAGTTGCTCGCAAAGTTTAATCTACCATTTTTATTCGATTTGAGGAAGAACCTGACGCTCCACACAAGCACCAAAATGAAAAACTGCGGATTCGATGCGTCAACTGCAGAACGTTGTTTGTACGCGCTATGCACCCGACTGCTTCAGGTAACTATTACTGTAATAATAACGTACGTATTTTGTAACTGACACCAACATTCGTACCACAAACACAATTATACAATTCATATTATTTGCATAGTTATTGATACGCTAACTAAACGTAAGGCTTAAATGTATAAAGGCCGTAACGATTCTATAAATTTCACTCTTCATAAAATTTCCATGCCGGGTGCCTATATAATAAAAATAGATTCTTAAGAAACTCCAAAAAATACGAGCATACCTTAAGATACTATTGAAAATGATGTTAATAAAATAAAATTTATTCAGTTACTTTTTGAAAGCAAATAAAATCTATTAGAACATTATCAAATTATAGTGACGAACAAAATTGTTGATGATTGACTTAGATCTGGAAGTTTATTTCCACGTAAAGTTGAGTGAGCTCTGTACCTTACATTGGACAAACATATCCTTCCACACATAATAGTAACACAGACCAAGTGTGTGTTGATATACACCATAAACTACACGTCATCACTGAGACTTATGTACCGATAGAACTTAAAGTTTATCTTTCTTACATCATACAAAATGAGATGGAAATGAAGATGGCTTTAATATGGATAAGAGAAGTAGGCCGAATTGGGATCTCCCGTGGCTTTTCCCATTAATATTGGAGCCGCCCGTCTGGGGACTGTCCACCTTACAGAAGACCGCAGTGAAATAACACTACTTTCATGTAGTGTTGTGTTTCTGCGGTATGAAAGGTAGCCAGTGCTCTACGAGGATACGCTGGGCTAGTAATGCTGCTAGCACAGTGAGTCCACATCAACAACAGGGTTGGCAACTCGTTACTGATATCCCTGTTATTGCTAGCGGCTATAGGCTACGGTGACTGCTTACCATCAGATGGGCCGTACGCTTGTGTGCCACCTTAGTGGTATAAAAAAAATGGATACCATTTTTTTTGGTTATGGTATTTTGGAAAGCAAAATTAAATAAGGCGTGGCAAGAGCCGACCAAACAAAAGAAGGCTAATATTATACCCGTCACGTCGTATAAGAATGTTAAAGAAGCAGCATTGGATAGGGACAAGGAAAGATCTTCTTCTGTTGCATCGAGAAGATCGTAACTGATAATGAAGAAGAAGTAATTGTAAATACAATTTATTTTACGACGCAATTAAACTATTTGGATTCAAATGAAATCAAGGAGATATTTAATTATATTTCTTTTAAAATTCTGTTTCAGCTTCGATATCAAGAAAACCCTCCAAGAAATCGTTAACGATTTGACCAGATACAATCTATGTTTATGGCACAAACGTTGGAGCTTTATTCCCGCTGCACACCTTATAGATTACTTAATTGAACCAAACTATTGTACAGGCACTGATAAGGCACTAGATCATAAGAAACTATCTACAAGACTACAACAAGAAGCGTAATTTAAATACACGTCAATAAATACATCGGCAGAACCAAGCCAGCACTTGGACCGGTAACTTGGCTCTCGGAGTTGCCGCGACTACAAGAGTCTGTTGCGAAAGTCACTCACGACAGACGGTTAATACTATAGAACGAATTTGTTCAATGTCCACTGGTATTTCACTAGCACACGCCGAGATCAAGTCTCATCGTCTTCAGCTATCCTCCTGTTGCGCTTCCTCTGCTTGTGTCGCCGGCGGCCTTTGTTAGAAGGTTTTATTTGACACTCACACCCTGAACGGACTATCACATAGTCCATGGACCACCCTCCTGAGCCGGGCACCGAGAAGTAGCCCTCCCTGTGCTGCGGCGCGTCAGTCGCAGTGTTGATGTGCCGGACTAGGGCGTAGGAATAAGAATACTTTTGTATGCACCTGGAATCGTTGAACAGTCGTGCGTCGACGAATCTGCACGGTTTGTCGACTACGCCTTTCGCACACGACACCTCGTAGAGGCGCTGTTTGTTTTCGCCGTCTTCGTAAAGCTCGACGTACATGCCGGTGGGTGTGCGGCCGCCTTTCTTGGCGACCATCTCTAGCACCGAGGGGCAGCACTGGACACCTTCCCGCTGATTGCCCTCTCGGCGGAGGATGGATTGCATCTCGCGCCAATGGGACCGCTTCCACGTCGTCATGTCTAGCTCTTCGTCCGTTCTGGGAAAAGAGGGATCATTTAGTAAGTTTTTTTATATAAGCCGTGGTGGCCTTGTAATTGAAGCAACGACCTATCATCTGATGGACCCAGGTTGAAACTCCGGCCTGTACCAATGAGATTTTCTAAACTTAAGTATACTGACAATCACACCGTGAGCTTGAAAAAGATACGTAGCGAAATGGGATCTCTCGTGGGATTCCCATTAAAATTGGAGCCGCCCTGCAGGGAACTGTTACAGAAGACCGCATTCAAATAACACTACTTTGATATAGTATTGTGTTTTTGCGGCAACTAAGATGGCCATTGCTCCACGATGTTATATCGCTGTATATATATATATATATATATATATATATATATAATTAACCATTATAGATAGTAGACATGGATATAGATACCGATTGGATCTGCATCTTAGCATAAGGTGAAACATTTGTTTGTCTTGTCACCAAGTTGTATAAAATATATAGGCCGAGGCAAATAAGTCCAAATTATTTAGATGACTCAATAAATTACTTAATTAAAATGTCCAAGGAAATAACCTATGACACCACTTAATTCCCTCAACACTATTACCCTCGGATATGGACGGTGAGTACGGTGACCTCTATCACAGACCCATTGAATTGTATAAATGTTAAAATAGTAATAAATATTACACCTTCAGTGTCGTATGTTTAAATACTTTTTAAA
Source organism: Falcaria lacertinaria (assembly GCA_951449985.1). Classification (NCBI taxonomy): domain Eukaryota; kingdom Metazoa; phylum Arthropoda; class Insecta; order Lepidoptera; family Drepanidae; genus Falcaria; species Falcaria lacertinaria. The sequence goes on from OX602124.1 coordinate 8,841,378, forward strand.
ATTTACCTACATTATACCTACTAGAAAATGTTGTAAGTACAATAAACCAGTTCCTTACAGCCTTTTAATAATATTGTTGTCTGTGCTGATGTTACACAAAATTAAAGAAGTTTGTGAAAGTACTAGACAACGTGTACTGTGCCGGTAGCAGGAACATTGTCGACTACGTAACTCGCGAAATGTCAAAATTGCCATCCTAATTTTTAGTTCCACTTTTCACCGCCGCAGCGCTGTTCATATTTCCATACAAAAATTGTCGAAGGCGATACGAAAACGTCATAATTATTCATGCTAGCCCTACTGAATGATAGATTCTAACTAATTTGTCCTGAAGATTGTAAATTTTAAGATTTGGAACACGGTATTCATGTGTAAATGTTGGCATGAATGCATCTGATACAAAATGAATTCTGTTTTTTGAAATGCCTCACTACATATTTTAAAACAAAGTTGCTTCCCGTTGTCTGTCTGTCCCTATGTATGCGTAGATCCAATGATATTATAATGTAAAAAGGTGCTTAGATCTTGAAAACTACGCAACGGATTTTGATGCGGTTTTTTAATATGTTTATATGTAGAATTCATTGGTATTTTGTAGGTATTATTTAACTTATATGGCTAACGCGAAGCTTGGGCGGGTTGTTGATTAATAAATAATTGCCAAGACAAAATACTACCATTCTGAAAGAAAATCCGAGCAGTTTCAAAACACGTTCGATTTTGACACCTATATCATCATATTATACAGAACGTTTTGGCGTGTTACGTGATTAAATTACTGTTTGACACAGCAAAGTATAGCGTTAAAGACGAAGGGCAACACAAAAGATCCCAAGGGTCGACGTGCGTCTGGGGTAGCCTGGACCCAATAGAAGCCCAATTATAAGATAAGATAAATTACTATTACTAGCTCTATGAATGTCAGACTGATGCATCCCACTGCTGAGCAAAGGCATCCATAATTTTCAAGAATGTCTGTCCAACGCTAGTGTAGTGCCTGTGATTGTATTGCCCAGTTCATCTCGCCGTCTATTTCGTGGTGTAGAATGCCGTCTTGGTATCCCAGGGCTCCATTACGATCAGCGGCACACGAGATCATATTAAAAAGTAGTTGAAGCTGTACTCACAACACGCGGTAGTGAGGCTGAGGCGCGCGGCGCACGCGGCTCACGTTGCCAATCACGTCGCCAGCGTCCGCCACTGCACCACATAGCACCTGGAACATTTTAACAAAGCTATTACCATTATTGTATACCAGTTGTGGCAAACTAGCATACGGCCCACCTAGTAAGTGTACGCTGATATTTAGGCAATACAAAGTATCACCTGTGATTGTTACACAGCCGACGTCCCGACTCGGAGATCGTATGTTTTTAATTTCATACTAAAATTAACTTATGCAATTTATTTCAAAATAGTAGCAACCCTCTTGAGCTATAGCTATGCATTTTCGATGAATGAGGCGCGCGGCGGCAGGCGGTAAACTACAAAGCGCCTTGCACGTGCCGCACCCGCTGAAATTAACCTACTCAGTAACAGTGGATTGTGCATCCATTTACGTCTACCTATTTGTTTGATTTTAAATTATCTAAAACTTACCTGTTCTAATGATTATATTGCTTTATTTGATCGGACACGTCACGTACTTGTTCACTTTAAGAATTAATCGTTTTCCGTAGGGAAGGACACTTAAAGAAGGTTAGTAATTGAAAATTGTAAAACACGAAGCAGTTGGATTCTATTACACTATTACGAACTGTTTGAGTACGTGGGTACGAATCTTCAAGGGCAAGGGCTGGCGCGCTCGCAACGGTCGTGACGTCAAAGCGACGGTTGCTGCGAGCTCCACCAACAAGAACTACAAGAAGGGTTCATATGTCGCACTTCTCCCTCGATGCATAAAGCGGCACGTCGGTCGATGAACAGATTTTATTACGTATCGAAACACTTGCGGAGAGCCCCCGATGCTCTCAAACGTACCTACATCCATCGCAAATCTACCATTGCACAACATAATAGTCCTCCTGATTGGTGTAGGTCTCCGTCGACATTTTTGACACAAAACAATACTAATAAGCAATAACAATAACAGAATGATTAATAACAATAACTACAATAATCCGAACAAAAACACACGACTCACGTTAGCAAATAGCGACATAAGCATCCGAATGCCTTTAGCTGCTTAGAGCGACTGAACTGAAGCCCATGATAGAAATTAATTTTGCCTACAAAAAATATTTTAGGTTTTTATGCAATGGCGGTAAAACGAATTAATCAAAGGACATGCGCCGAAAGAGCCGCGTAGGCTAGTTGGCGCGTGCGGCGGTGCCTATGACTCCTTTGTCGGTATTGTGGATAGGGCATGCGGATAGGTAGCGTCCGTCGGCCATTTTGCAGTTGCTGTCTTTACCCCAAATATGAAACACAGCTGATGATAGGGTTGCGTTAGCTTATTTGTCATGAAATCTTTAGACACTTATTTAGACTATTGACTTTTGGGGAAAGTCGTATATAGAAAAGTTGTTCGTAATCATGGGTACTTTAGTATAGTTTCAGATACATACCACATTCTGGATACACCTTGTATAAACAATTATGTAGAATGCGAATGTGAGTGAATCAAGAAGTGTAACTTTCTAGATCAAATTACAAAGGTACTCAATGATAGAAAGGCAAAGACATCGGAATCGGGGGACATGTCATTGTTACGTTCCATAGCGGGGAGAAAATAGAATATTCTGTTCTAGGGGAAACAGCTTTTACTTTTTTTATTATGGCCTGTTACTTATAAAAACGAAAATATTTATTAATAAATAGAACAATTTTGAATAAATACTCGACTTATTACTGTTTTAAAAACTTTTTTTTTAAACGGAACTACCAATTCGGTTATTTCTTCGGAGGAATGCGTGCATTGCGTTGCGGCTACAGACGAAATAAAAAGTCATTGGCGCGAAATCTTTAGAATTTTTCTCTAATTACAAATTTAATTGATGACGTTAATGATTTTTAGTAGTAGTGAAAAGCTGAGTGTTACACACGGCGCTAAAACCCATTGTAACTCGGTAAATATTTACTCCCTCGCTAAAGCCCAGGAGTAAAACTACCTCGTATACTGTACACAATAAGTCTGGGTGTCAGGTACTGTGCCTGTCTGTCTAGTAACAAGTAGCAAGTCCCACGGGCTTTGATCAATGAACAATCAATGACGTGAAAAGAATTTAATCTGAGAATGCTTCGTATCTTTTTAAAGAATGCATATTATTAATTCTATTATTAATTTAAAGTAGACAATGATCGCGTTGATTTGTTGTGATAACTTCTTACACGTTTTTGCTATCACTTAGTTAAATATATAGATATGATATAATCTAGTTAGATCTATATATCCAAAGAGATAAAGCGGTATAATTAGCAGCATTAGAATTCATTATACTATATGTATATTAAAGGAATCTAGTCATTGATTAAGTATTGCCATGTTGTCACGAATGATTTGTCTTTTGAGGTCACGTCTCATTTGTGATCAAATTCATTTTTGTTTTATTATACACAAAGAGATTAATTTATTTATATTAGGAAGTTTTGAAAGACTTGTAAAATAATTATTCGTCTTTTTTCTACGACACCTTACAAAGTTGTGATTTGTAGAAACTCAGAATAAAATTACTTAGTTATATTAATGATAAAAACTTTATAATTTCCAGTCATCTGTATTTCTAAACAAACACGTAATATCCATGATTAACATTTGATTTTAACAATACCTCTGTCTTTGTAACAACTTGGCTAATGCACTGCCGTGTGATTAGAATTTTTTTTAAAGGAAGCTTAAAGGTATTTTGGGGAAAGGTTCTAGATGTATTCATAAACAAACAAAAACTTTTAGGTTGAGTTCTACCAAAGATTCTACTCTTAGGGTCTGGGGGCTTTTGTGACCAGGACCAAGAAAGTCACCTTACGTTTAATAATTATTTTTCAGGGGGAAATCGGAACCACCTTGAAATAAATTATTATTTTGAGGTGTACAATGAATGGGACCACACATTAAGACACAGTTGTCATCTTCATTACTTATGTCTGGAAAGTACAGTCACAGTGAAAAACGGATATAATAAAAAATCATAGCTTATTATTTTTAAATGCAAAACTACATTTTATTTAAAGTAATATAAAACCCGTTTGTTTTCATAATTAGTTTTGTAAACTCTCACTACAAGATTAGTACACTACCTATATTAATAAGATAAAATAGGAAAGCATATACAAGGCCCGGCAGATAAAAAATGTATCGGGGCACAACACACAAGGGCACCACTACTACTAAGGGCTACCTAGTATCATAATCCTACTAACTATAAAATTATAATCGATGCTGTAATTTCGGTGTAATTTTTGTTACTCAATAACGTCACTGATAAAACATAGCTTGAGGTAAAAAAATGCCCTTATTTAAAAATACGAGCCTAACAGTAGTCGCTTACGATATATCTGATATCCGACTGCCAACTCTACCACCGCGCGCGCTCATTGGTCAAATCAAATAGCGCGCGCTTCCCCGGCTTCCTGTAACACACTTCCGTCCCTTGCTTTTTTTTATACCACTAAGGTGGCACACACGCATACGGCCCACCTGATGGTAAGCAGTCACCGTAGCCTATAGCCGCTAGCAATACCAGAGGTATCACTAACGAGTTGCCAACCATGTTGTTGATGAGGACTCACTGTGCTAGGAGCATTACTACTAGCCCAGCGTATTCTCGTGGAGCACTGGCAACCTTACTTACCGCAGAAACACAACACTACATCAAGTAGTGTTATTTCACTGCGGTCTTCTGTAAGGTGGAGGTACAGTCCCCAGTCGGGCGGCTCCAATTTAAATGAGAAAACCCGCGGGAAATCCCAAATCGCCCTACCTCTCTTAAAGAGAATAAATCTCTCTTTGCTTAGAAATACCAAGCAAAAGCTAGATCTATTTATGGATTATTTATATGTTATTGAAACTGAAACATTGTACCTCCGCTCCGTCACGAACAACCTGATTATTCAGTTCCTGTATCTTTGTTATGAAACAATGTCCATTTCCGTGGTTCACTATTCACCAGCTGATTTATCCGTCTCTACATAAACTAAGCTTTAATGCGATGTGATACGGCTTGGAATGATCGAGGATTATTTTGAGAACGGTTAGTTTAAGTTGGTTTACAGTTTGTACAGACGAAATAATCGGTAGAGTCCGCGTCAAAACTATTCCCTACTATTTGTTCTCGAACTAAACTAGTCGCGACTACAAAAACAGCACTATTCCAGTTGTTAGGTCGTTATTTCAAAATCTATACAGAATATAAAAATGAATTGCTCAAAATATTTGATAAATTTCTACCCGTGCGAAGCCGCGAAGTCCGCTAGTATACAAATAAAAATAGAACCTAACTAGAAGTCCTGAATGTCATGTTGGTAGTAAATCAATTATGGAGTAGCTATTTCATGGTGTAGGTAGATTTATATTAAAGGTCAGGCATTTGAAATTCTTTCCGCAGTGATTAGATGAAAATCATTCTGAGTTTCTTACAGATTCTTCTGGATTTTTCGGGTGGTAAAGTAAACATTAATAAGGCTTTATAAACAAATAGCTGCCCGCCCCGGCTTCGCACGGGTAGACATTAGTTTCGGAGCATAGACATTTATCAAATATTTTGTCCACCCGTGCGAAGCCGGGGCGGGCAGCTAGTATAATATATAGCCTATGTTACTCAGTAATAATTTAGCTTTATAACGATGAAAGATTTCTTGAAATCGGTCCACTAGTTTCGGAGCCTATTCAATACATACCCACAAGAATACAAATATTTTCTCTTTATAATAATAAATAATAATAATAATAATAATTAATTAATTTATCATTAATAATTAACAATTAATAAATATTAATTAATATAGTGTACATGTAGATGTAGAAGTGTAGATGTAGATAGAGTAGATGTAGATATCAGTTTTTTATTTTTTATTTGTAGCTTATTATACATAGATTGATTATTATTATTAGATTATTATTGACGACTTAATGTGAATATTCAATTGAATAAACTTTTAAAATTTTCATCACTTACGATTAACCGGTTATTTTACACTTTCACACAAATTTCGTTCAACATTCAAACTAAGAAATACAATCTAACCGCTTACGTACTAATACATACAAACTAGTACGTACTAAAAACACTCTCTGAATACAGATAAACAACTATACATAACTCAATTACTCATAGAGAAACAGAAAGTCATTGTTTCTCCCTTTTGTTGATATCACTCTCTTGATTCTCACAACATTCGCACCTTAACAGTGTAACCAATAGTACTATCTCGTGTCAACTAAAACTCCATGGCAACCCAATATCGAGCCATAAACATCAATCCAGTGTAGAGGCGGCTAGGAATTCTTGAATTAATTGGGACGGTTCCGACTAGACATTATTAGACGTACGATACCGATTCGTTTGTTCGTGACAGAAATATTTTTTACTAATATTTTTAACAAAGATAATAATAAGCTATGTTCCCCAGTAAAAAAACCGGCCAAGTGCGAGTCGGACTCGCGCACCGAGGGTTCCGTACACACTTGTAGGTAAGGTTAAAAATAGGCAAACTTCAAATGAGGTCATTATTCGTCGGTAACTCTCAACAGCGCGACAGGAATATTGTTTAGTAAATTCGCATTGAAAAAAAAACTACATATTTACGGTTTTCAGATTTTATCCTTTACTTGTGCTGTAAGACACTGCTTCCTGCCAAATTTAATGGTTCTAGGTTAACGGGAAGTACCCTGTAGGTTTTGATTCCCTAGTGAAATCGCAAAATATGCGAAATTTCGCGACATAAACGGTAATATCTTTTCTTCATATTGACTTACAAGTTTGATTATTTTACAGCCGAAAGATACCACTGTCCCGGGTATTTCATAATAATTCCAATTTGATAGCTCCACGGGTTCTTGAGATAAAAATTCTGGACAGACAGACAGACGTTTGTCTGTCTGTCTGTCTGTTTAGACGGACAACAAAGTGATCTTATAAGGGTTCCTTTTTTCCTTTTATGGTACGGAACCCTAAAAACTTTGGCAATCGTAAGAGGTCTGTCAGAAACAGACTCACAACGGCTCCCCTATTCTGTAGAGCGAGCATGAATAATTTGCGACAGCGTTTTCGTGTCGTCTTCAACTATTTTTGAGATTCCTCACCGCAGTGAAATAACACTACTTTGATGTAGTGTTGTGTTTCTGTGGTAGGTAAGGTTGCCAGTGCTCCACGAGGATACGCTGCGCTAGTAGTAATGCTGCTAGCACAGTCCTCATCAACAACAGGGTTGGCAACTTGTTAGTGATATCCCTGGCATTGATAGCGGCTATATGCTACGGTGTCTGCTTACCATTAGGTGGGCTGTATACTTGTGTTCCAGTGGTTTAAAAAAAAACTGCTTCGAAATCGATTCATCCGTTCAGGCTCTACGTTGCCACAGACAGACACACAAATACACACGTGAAACTTATGACACTCCTCTTTTTTTTTGCATTAAGATTATCACTTTAGAACAACGCGACCGATGTGACTGTTTTTTACCGTGTTGTAAATGTCAGGATAAAGTTTATATTCAGTTATTTATTTATTTGAGAGTTAACTACTGTGCCGGTAGCAGGAACATTGTCGACAACGTATTCGAAAACGTAACTTGCGAAATGTCAAAATTGTAATACTAATTTTTAGTTCCACTTTTCACCGCCGCAGCGCTGTTCATTTTCCAATACAAAACTAGTCGAAGGCGATACAAAAACGTTGTCGACAATGTTCCTGCTACCGGCTCTGGAAAATTATCGGAATCGTTAGAAACTGGGATTATTTGGCAAATTAAACCCATGCGAAGCCGAGGGGAATCGCTGGTTTAATATATAGTTCTTACAAAGTCTAAACTGTATCGACAGCATGAACTTTTTCGACAACGTATTCGAAAACGTAACTCGCGAATGTCAAAATTGCCATACTAATTTTTAGTTCCACTTTTCACTGCCGCAGCGCTGTTCATTTTCCAATACAAAAATAGTCGATGCGATACGAAAACGTTGTCGCAAATTATTTATGCTAGCCCTACTGAATGTCACAAGTTACTAATCTAGCCGAACATAACCAATCGAATTATTTTGATAGAAATACGGCCGGATTAGCCGACATTCTGTTTGGAACTCAAAAGGCATTTGACTTCGTTCGTAAGTAATGTCTTACTTAGTTCTTTTAAGTATAAGTTATGAGTGTGGTTATGGTTTTGTTTGGGATAAGCTTACAAATGCTCGATAAAGGATTTTGAAATAGCTTCTATTCGCTAGGATTAAGGTCTAACGAAACGTAGTTCACTACCCACGTTCCCATGATAACTGCCTTAAATACCTTAGGATATTTCCTTACCTTCACGCCAGAGTACATAATCTTCATACACTCCCTCACGCGGTTAGCAGATAATTAAGAACGCCATTTCACTCCTGACTTGCACACCTCTTTTGCTTCTTCATCAATCTCTCCAGGGTCGGCAACGCGCGAGCGATACCTCTGGTATTGCAAGCGTCCATAGGCTACGGTATCCGCTTACTATCAGACGGGCCGTATTGTTTGCCGCCTTAGTGGTATAAAAAAACACGGCTTCAAGAATGGTGAAGGATTGTTATCGCCTGATGGGAAGCGGTCACAATAGCCTAATGTCCCTTGCAATATGCGGCAAATCTCAGGCGCGTTCGCGAGGAGATCTTGTGCCCAACGCTACATCAGGACCCCTAGCAATAATAATTTATGACGTCCGCCATATTGAATTAAAAAAGTCACAAAGGGAGGCATTGTCACGGTACCACAACGTGTATGTATGCCAAATTTCAGCTTGGTCGGACACTGGGAAGTCAAATTTAGCGTGTAAGATGTGATTACACACACCCGACAGGTTAAACCACATAAATGTTTGTAAAAAGAAAGCCCACCAAATCCTGTAGCAGGAACATTTTTCGACTACATAAACGAAAACGTAACTCGCGAAATGTCAAAATTGTGATACTAATTTTTAGTTCCACTTTTCACCGCTGTTCATTTTTCAATACAAAAATAGTCGAAGCAATACGAAAGCGTTGTAGCAAATTATTCATGCTTGCGCTACTGGAATCCAGTGAATAAATGGGTGAGCAAGCATACGGCCGGCTAGATTTAATTGTGTATATTAATAAAGAAATCCTAAAGCTAAATTCATGTTTTTTATACCTCAATCCTACCAATAAACCTCACTCGAACTAATCGATTATCGAACCTATGAACAAAACAATAATCGAATGGTGTTTATTAAAGCGCTCTGATTGGCTCGAGTATGTAATTTTAACGAAGTTTTGTTGTTTTGATGTCAATTTCGTTAATAAACAGTTCGAAACGAATCGAATCGGTTGTAAAATTTGTATCGATGTTGTATCGTTACGTGATCTATTAAATATTTGAGATTTTATAGTCTTGTTATTTTTATAGTCTTGTTATAGACTGTGTCCATGTTTTTTATGAGTTAGATTTTAAAATAAAACCATTTTACGTGCTACATCACTATATCCATAATTTGTTCCATGGGCTAAAATGATTCATTTTTTAATGTTATTATTCCTGTATATGGTTTATATTGCGACTTCTAAAGAAAAACAATTCTTGGGATAAAATGGTCTAGTCTAGGTAATGTAGCAATCTAGCGTATAACCTATCTCCGTTGCAAATTCCATTCAAATCCGTTCAGTCGTCAGTTACGTGAAAAGGCAAGAATTTTGATTATTTATGTGAATATCTGACAGTGTGATTTGTAACTCACGTACGAGACTGCGTAAGGAAGGAACCAGATCATTTTAGACCTAGCCTCTTCTCTGCGTAGCAATAGCCTATGTTACTCAGTTGTAATATTGGATTCTACTGGTGAAATAATTTGAGGGTATGTATGAATGTGGATGGGTACAGAGGTCGAGGTAGACCTACGAAAAGATGGATGGATTGTGTGAAAGATGACATGCCCAGAAAGGAAGTAAATACAGAGATGACGGCTGATAGAGAAGGATGGAAGTGAAATACATATTGCGCCGACCCCAAATAATATGGGATAAGGGCAGAAGAATTATGACTGGTGAAATAATTGTTCAATTTGGTGCAGTAGATTTTAAGTTTATTGATTTCGAACAAAAACACAAATATTTTCTCTTTGTATTAAAAAAATAGTATAGAATCCAGTGCGTACTCGAAATTGTTTTCATAACTTAGTCCTATAGTCGAATGTCGAGTTAAAAACATTTATTTGTTTTGATTTATTCTATATTACTAAATACTTAATGATATAATAGACTATTAAGATTAGTGTAAACGTTAGTGGAATAGATAATCGTAATGGTTTCCTCAAAGCGTTTTATCCAAAACTCTGAGTTAATAGCCAATAAACACATCATTAAAATCAAATTATCAATTGAGAAACTAATGACTTCTAACGCGAAGCTTTATGGTTCAAATTCCTTTAAAACATAGCCCTTCAAATTACCGCCTCCGCAATTCTGAAAGGAATTAAATTAAGAATTATCTTTACAGCCGCAAATGGATTGGAATTAATAATTACTAATGTATTATTATAATAAGTTAAACTACGACTTACAATATTATTTTGATAATAATTTGTATAAAAACTGCCGCAATGGTTTTGCCTTTATTATTTTCTAGATGTAATCAATAATCGCCTTCCCACAAGAGTCCCCGAAGTGGTAGACAGAGGTGTTACAACACCCACTTGTCACCGAACATAATTTTGGTGCCAACGTGACAGATGGTGAGTCCTACACCGTCTCTAAGGCACTATATACGTCCTTGAATTTCTTCTCAGACGTATGCAGGTTTCCTCACGATGTTTTCTTTCACCGTAAAGCTCGGAGTGTGACTAATGAATAATCATTTGATAATTTATTCCCAACATAATTTATTCCAACAATAGCCCAGTTCGATATCGAGGCAGAATCATCTCGTCCATATGCTTATAACTTACTTAGCAAACAAATAGATCTAGCCAAGATTGCGACCGCCCGCATCATTCAAGTGGACCATGTAGTCGTAAATCTTGTGACACAATCGATTGTCATGGCTCGAAGAATCGATCAGACGTACCAAGAATCGAGATGCTTAATGTTTACTAGTATTGATAGATCAATCTCTCATCGTTTTATTACTTTGTTGACATTACTTATGGAATGACATCTGCGATATCCGTATGTTATGTTATGTATGTTATTCCCCATTTGATGCGTAAGCGCATCTATGATGTGTTCCATCTGGCGGCTAATTTCACTGCGCGCGCTCATTGGCCAAATCAAATAACTTGCGCTTCCCCGACTTCTTGCAACACACTTCCGTCCCGTTTCACGAATTTACTTCCACAGATTGCAGGAAAGCGAGAAGAAAGATGATAAACATAAAAAATATATATTTATAATCTGTCTTTTGAGGATGACCATGCGGCTTCATTATAAACCGAGACATTAAAAACGTCATTCAGGGATTAGTTCTGACACACTTCCGAAAACATAACTTCATCGCAATATCGCAATGAAACCCATCCTTTCATCACAATATCGCAAGGAAATACATGAATTCATCGCAATAGCGCGATAGAAAACATCACTTCAACGGAATATATCGCAATGGAAAACCACGGCGGGTAGCTCATTCCATAGGCTGAACGATATGATCTATACATTTATAAATAGCATAGTTGGCAAGAAATGATTTATCAAGCCACTGTATTGTAATCTATATTATAACCTTAAATTGATTGTTGTAAATACATTAATAACGATACTGGTTGACGTGTTCGTTTCAAATATAATGGTTGTTTCATTTAATGCTGTAGTAATGGCTGAACGCCGAGTAATTTATCTTATTAACGCTACTGTGGGTATTATAATGATGGATGACCCAGATACCAATAAGGTGGCATATGACTGGTGGTACAGTTTCCGTAGTTTTGCAGAAACCTCTTCGATTGCTTAAAGCATGGGTCGGCAACTTTATAAAGGCCACAGATGTTAAGAGGAAATTGTTGCGGGCAACATTTAATTATTATTATTTTTACATAAAACATTTTTAAGCCTTATTTATTCTATTGTTGTTCTAATTTTATATATTTTTAACTGAGTGTCCAGCTTCCACGTTCAGTAAACAATGAAATAAAAACGTATTTCTATGTGTTTTTTATTATTGCCTCGTGTGGAACAGCCCTTACTACGCGGGTCACAGTAGCTGCGACCCGAGGGCCGCTAGTTACTGGTTTAAAAAAGATAGGTTTCAGGTACAACAGCATTATTTAAAATTTTGAGTTATTTAATATGTACATATACGGAGCTCTGTCTTCATTAATATAGTTGATTAATTAGTAATAATATTTTCAAACACAATATTACATACAGTGATGTAGAATTTTATTGTAAAAAAGAATGACAGTGATGTAGAATTACAAAAAAATCTCAAAATAACTTTATAAAGTTATCGATAGTAAAATAACATCCCTATAAATTCAAAAGCACATTATAAAACAGTTCAACATTGGCATTTAGTTATCGTAGTAGCTTTTAACATAATCTTAAGTGCTTCAAGATTTCACACTACATCAAAATTAAACATCATTCGTTTGAGTGTGAACCGAATGGAACTATCGGTGAATGATACTGAGCTCAACTGATGAAAGGTACTTTGATTCGAGTATATTTAATGGGTTTGAGTTATTGTATGGAAAAAATCCTGATACAATAATCGAAGGATTGAATTAGTAGACTGCTAAATACTAATAAACTTTTGAGAGGTAGGGCGATTTGGGATTTCCCGTGGGTTATCCCATTTAAATTGGAGCCGCCCGACTGGGGACTGTACCTCCGCCTTACAGAAGGCCGCAGTGAAATAACACTACTTGATGTAGTGTTGTGTTTCTGCGGTAAGTAAGGTTGCTAGTGCTCCACGAGGATACGCTGGGCTAGTAGTATTGCTGCTAGCACAGTGAGTCCTCATCAACAACATGGTTGGCACCCCGTTAGTGATACCCCTGGTATTGTTAGCGGCTATAGGCTACGGTGACTGCTTACCATCAGGTGGGCCGTATGCTTGTGTGCCACCTTAGTGGTATAAAAAAAAAGTACACTGCCAAATGTTACAAAGCTGTCAGCTAGAGTGGGTTTTAATGTTTCAAGACTTTTATACCACTAAAGCGGCAAAGCACGGCCCGGCCCGCCTGATGGTAAGCGGGTATCGTAGAGCCTGCCAATATCTCTTCACACCCTTCTTGAAAAACCCCATGCCGTAACTCCATCTTTATGTTTAGGGTAATTTAGACCTTCATAAGTGCCTTATTAGGGCCTAAGCTGAATAAATGATTTTTTTTATTTTGATTTTGAGTTTCTTTTAGCACAGTGAAAATTTAATGAAATATGGACCATAGTTAGTTGTAGGGTTCTAAAAAAAAAAAAATTAAAATAAAAAAATTGCTGTTTCAGTTTACCAATCAATTTCCTTCGTTCAACAATTTATTGTAGAATTCACTACATTCTCTAACTGAATCGAAAGAAGAAATCGATAGTATCGATTAATTTAGATAAAGATGTGATATTATATTACCGATTAGCACCCGTTCAAACGGAACAGCTTCCAATAATACTACGTTACTTTTCGGCTGAACGGTTAATATATCCGTACAAAACATTTACATAAACCCGATAGAATAAGTATAATATGTCAGATTTGTGTCGAGATGGGCCCACGCGCTACATCTATATCGATTTCGGTTCGATATCAGGGTACGTCCGTAAATTACGTCACACGAAGGGATCGACGTAGTGTGATATTGTGTGACAAAGTGTGGAAGGGTTCCTAAGTTTCATGACGTCACATTTAGAAAACTATTATACCTAACTAGTATAATAAGAAAGGCAATTTAAAGAGAGATTGGGCGATTTGGGATTTCCCGTGGGTTATCCCATTTAAATTGGAGCCGCCCGACTGGGGACTGTACCTCCGCCTTACAGAAGACCGCAGTGAAATAACACTACTTGATGTAATGTTGTGTTTCTGCGGTAAGTAAGGTTGCCAGTGCTCCACGAGGATATGCCGAGCTAGTAGTAATGCTGCTAGCACAGTGAGTCCTCATCAACAACATGGTTGGCAACCCGTTAGTGATACCCCTGGTATTGCTAGCGGCTATAGGCTACGGTGACTGCTTACCATCAGGTGGGCCATACGCCTGTGTGCCACCTTAGTGGTATAAAAAAAAGGCAAAATTTGAATTGTTTAAGAAAAATAAAAACTAAAAAAAAATGCCCAAATTATGTTACGTCACACTAAGAACGATAGCGTTTCACAAATATGAGCGGTGATTGTGAATTCGTGTGAAGTAATTTATGGCTGACCCCTCATCCGAATGAGCAATTATTCGGTTGATTTGTGTGATTGGCGGCAGCAGTGGGTGTATCTGAATCGATTACAAGTTTAATCGCTAATCGCTAAACGGATTCGAGATATTTATACAGAAATTTGTATAGTCGAGCACGCCTTCTAGCGCTTATCTTCGGCCATCATCGGCTGTCGTAAATTTTATTTAGCTTTTTAATTCGAGCACATTCTCCGGTCGGATACTTATATGTTTTTAAATAAGTATATGTAAGTAAGTAAGTGGTATATGGCCCGTAAGATTTTATGATACACTGGTATATCTATCAATCCATTAAAGCTTCGCATTTCAGCGAATAATAAAAATTATTCACCACGGCTAAAATATTATTAGGTTTATCAATATCTGTATATGTACCCATCATTTTTGCGGAGAAAAGAATAAAGTCCTAAAATTTGGACGTACTTACCTATTATTAAATAGTATTAATAATAATACCCATTATTAATTAATATGATAATAGATAACTATGTACCAAATTTTACGTCTATAGCTGATTAAAAGAATTTTTAAATCCTCTTAAGTTTCTTAACAAATAAATACACTCATCTGCAACTGCATTATAGTTTCCAAAAATTAATTGTTCTGTGGTCTCGACTGAAAATGTCATAAAAAATATTTTGAAAAAAGAATGGAACAACGTTCGAACACAGAATACTTTTGAAACGAAGTCAAAACGCCATTTTTAAATCGACAATAAAAACATAATATATTTTGAAAATAGAATGGTCAACGTTCGAACACAGAATACTTTTAAAACGAAGTCAAAACGCCATTTTTAAATCGACAATAAAAACATAATATATTTTGAAAATAGAATGGAACAATTTTTGTATACAGACGAATTTTAAAAGAGAAGAAATCGTTCTCAGCGGTCCACTGACATCCTCAACAGACAAGTTTGATAAGGCTTATGATCTGTAAGTGGTCCTGACCGTGAATAATCTGACCGATTATTTGACGTTCGATTCTCCACGCTCCTGCCGATCCTCTTAGCATCGACTTAATAACATGAAGGTACTTAATAAGTTCGCACATCGTACGGTGTCTCCGATCATTGTATGAGACCGCGTGAAATTAAGTCGGGTCCTTAATTTAATTTCGTTTCGATCGTAGTGTCATTCTGTCAGTCGCGGGTAACTCACAGCGGATTTCATTGGAAACTGTGCGACATATTTTTTTTAACAGGCTATTTTTTTTTTGTGACAAAATAAAACACTTGCAAACTAGCACACTAATTGCCGAAGACTGATTGAAATTTGAGTGCTGCCCTCAAATTTGATGCCCCCGATTTTACATGCGATATTGAATTTTGACGACGCCTCAGACAGTTACACAGACTTTGAATGTCGTTTGAGTTTAGTATTCGTCCATAAAAAAACCGTGTTGTATTAAATGGAAAAATAGTAGGATTTACAAAACATACAGGTAATTTTAGTCCCCTATGGAGGACAACGGGAAAGAAAACCGTTCACCCCCAGTAATGGCGACGATGTGGGGGACATTGGGAATGATAAGTTTTGACCAAAGAGATCTCACTATCAATATACACTTCTAAATCTACATCTACACTAATCTACATCTACATCTACATCTACATCTACATCTACATCTACATCTACATTTACATCTACATCTACACTAATCTAAATCTACATCTACATCTACATCTACATCTACGTCAACATTTACATTTACATCTACATCTACACTAATCTACACTAGTCTACACTAATCTACACTAATATTATAAAGAGGAAAGATTTGTATTTTTGTGGGTTTGTATTGAATAGGCTCCGAAACTACTGGACCGATTTCAAAAATTCTTTCACCGTTAGAAAGCTAAATTATCACTGAGTATATTGTCCACCCGTGCGAAGCCGGGGCGGGCCGCTAGTTCTATTAAAATAATGTAACCACGAACACACCCCGCCCGATGCAGAGAGAAATGTTTCAATCATTCGTTGTTAGTCCACTTTAAGTTTACACGAAGAAAGTTATCATACACGATAACTTGTTGAGGACAGTAAAAGCATCAAACGAGGTTGATCCGACAAAGCTGGGCGACTTAATCCGGCTAGATTGTAATGTCACATAAATCAATTTCAATATAGCTGGATCGGCGGCCACATAAATTAGCAAGCTTAACGTGCGGAGCTTTTAAGAGCTTTACAAATAAATGCACTGAACAATCTGAGAATTATTAAGATGAGAAAGAAAAGGATTTCGAAAATGTGGTTTGTTGTATAAGCCATATTTAGTGTTGTGTTTCTGCGGTAAGGTTGCCAATGCGGGGATACGCTGCGCTAGTAATGTTGCTAGCACAGAGGGTCCTCATCAACAACAGGGTTGACAACTCGTTAGTGATACCCCTGGTATTGCTAGCGACTATAGGCTACGGTGACTGCTTACCTTCAGGTGGGCCGTATGCTTGTGTGCCACATTAGTGGTATAAAATATAATAATAATAACTAAAGGAATAAAAATTGGTCAGTATATCACAGTTTCTTATATTTATGTATGTGAGTGTGTGGACGGTGTTTTCTTTATGTTTGTCATTTATAAATTCTTGTAAAGTTAGTGTGTGCGTGCGTAATTCGAAACGTTATTCTGTCCACTTAAGTGATATATCAAACTTGTGCAATTAGCGCCATTTGACAACGGACTTATACGCAAATACCTAAGACTACTGTGCTCTAATTGTGCCCCAAGCATCAACATTTTGCGAAAAGTATGGGCCTCTGGGAGTAACGTTTTTGAGGTAGGCTTCCGTTATTTATTATCATTGTACTTTTGACATCGATAAGTATGGGAGATTCTATCCAAAGCAATAAGTATCGGGAGTCTATACGACCGACGTTAACGAGAATACATTCAGCTCGCTAGAATAAATGACTTTTTTTACAACTTATTCGAAAATCATCCTTACATAGTACAAAATGAAGCCGCTTCCGCTGACGGATCACTTAGATCTTTTAAACTACTCAACAGATTTTAATGCAGTCAGTAATACATAGAGTGATTCAAGAGGATTGAACTCACCAATAAATAGATTGATTCGCAAATTCAATGTCACGGCTATCGATATATTTGCACGCAACCTTAGGGCATTAAAAAAATATATCGTCAATTGACTGTTCTTTGATCAAAAGATTACATTTACATTTATGCCTAATTTTGTTTATATTTTTTTATAATATAATTTTAAACTCATAGTTTTCACGTTTTAAAAATGTTTTGCTTGTTCCATTTTGCTCGCAGTCGCTATCTATAATTGTAGGGGCACTTATCTATATATTAGTAAACTAGCGGCCCGCCCCGGCTTCGCACGGGTAGACATTGATATCAAATATTTTGTCTACCCGTGCAAAGCCGGGGCGGGCAGCTAGCCTATGTTACTCAGTGATAGTGTAGCTTTCTAACGGTGAAAGATTTTTTGAAATTGGCTCAGTAGATTCGGAGCCTATAGACATTAATCAAATATTTTGTCTACCTGAGCGAAGCCGGGGCGGGCAGCTAGTATAATATATAGCCTATGTTACTCAGTGATGATGTAGCTTTCTAATGAAAAAAATTTTATTAAAATCGGTCCAGTACTTTTTGAGTTTATTCGTTACATACAAAAATACAAATGTTTCCTCTTTATAATATATTGTATTCCTGTATTGTATCAGTGTGCTCTATGTTGGTGGTATTTAAATAAATAAAGAGAAAGATTTCTATGAATAATTCATTAAGGATTTGTGTAAGCAATAAAATGTTATGAAATATTTTGTGCGAATTACTGTTGGGAATGATAGATTAAATATATGATATATTGTCGTGACGTGAAGGCAATTGCCTCAGGGTGTCAGCTTAGCACAAATTTATAACTTCACGTGATCTATTCATAATTCTATTTGCGACATATGACTTCATCTTTCAATATAGTTAATCTGTAGAATAGTTTATTTAATTTATTAACTACTAGCTTAGATTTGATATTCAAGAATTATATTCTTGTTTGTGTTCTTTTATTGCATACTAGCGGTCGGTCCCGGCTTTTATCGGCGACATTTATCAATTATTTTCTCGACCCGTGCGAAGCCGGGGCGGGCAGCTAGTATAGCCTAAAGCATTCCTCGATAAATTGACTATTCAACATTAAAGATTTTTTAAATTCAAACCACTAGTTCCTGAGATTCGCGCGTTCAAACAAACAAACTCTTCGGCTTTATAATATTAGTACAGATATATCCTTGTTGTGATATTCATGTCTTGTAGGTAATTGAAATGAAAAGAAAAAAGTAATAGCTTAGTTTTGCCGGATTCTTCTCTGTAAAAAACGACCTTCCGAATCCAGTGGTAGATTCTGCCGATTTGAAAGTATTTTTGTAGTCTAGTAAAATAGAGATTATTTTGAGTTGGGATTTAAAATTGTGTTACATCGAGTTTAATCCGGCTGGAGCAAAGTGAGATATTGGATTTGCTCCTAGTAGCTAGCAAATCCTTTAAAGAAACTACTGAGAATTTTTAGCCTCACTAGTTCCTTCAAAGGTATTAAAGGAACTACTGAACCTTTTGGTACCAATAAAGTCATGATTATGTTAAAAACATCATCCATGCTTCATAGAGATTTGGTCCAAATCTGAAAGTGGCGGCCAACGCATTTCTTGGATAATCTGGTAGAGCTTGTCCATCTAAGCATTTATTACTTTGGCACCAAAGTTGGACATTACAGTATTAATGTAGGACATTTGTTTTGATTATTTTGAATTCCTATTTTCAACAAAAATATATATTTTCGAACTCAAATAAAATCGAGGTCAAGGTCCTACAGCGTTGATGCTATAGCAATATATGTTCAGACGGGCAAGCTCTAACAGAATGTACAAAAAATCCGTTGGCCGGCCCTTTCAGTATTGGACCAAAATGGATGATGTCCTTTCAATAATTTGCATTTCTTATGAAAACCTTACTCAATCACTGGACGTACTACTGCACATCTAAAACGTGCCTCTGTCATTACATAGTAACTAGGCACCTGTGTAAAGATTTTACGCTTCTATTAGGAAATATCTTTATGTGTCACGAAGTATTTTAATAAAGCGACTAATTGATATAAAACTGTCCGTGTGACTCAGAATATATTAATTTCCCATTCGCTTTTAGCTAATGGTTTAACATTTTAAAATTTAAATGTGATTCTCATCAACTTTGATACATATCATACTTAATTAGGAAGCACAAAATGTATCCGTGGTCAGTGGTTAAGCTCTGGGCATAAGACGCAGCCATTGTGGGTTCGATCCCCAAGTCTACTAAACATTTTATCTCTACAGATTAATAAAATTGATGTCTCAGTTTATATAAAAATAAAAGTTTTTATTATGTTGTGAGTTTCTGCGGTAAGTAAGGCTTCCAGTGCTCCACGAGGATACGCTGTGATAGTAGTAAGGATATGCTGCTAGCACAATGAGCCCTAATCAACAACAGTTGGCAACGCGTTAGTGATATCCCTGGTATTGCTAGCGGCTATAGGCTACGGTGACTGCTTACCATCAGGTGGATCATACGCTCGTGTGTCGTGGTATAAAATGTGATTTCTCTACAGACGGTGGTCGGTCACCATTCACCTTAAACCATGAATGATCACATATTGACAAAGGCAGGTTGGATTCAAAGGGTCCGTGCGGCCAATGTTTGTTCAAACAATGTTTATGTAATACATACTTTCGGACACCTATTGGAGATCCATTTCCTGTTTGACCACGATAAGGGTTTGAACAAATATTGGTCTCTGTTGGACATTGGTGACAGTGCGTACCGTTTACTTGGGCTCAGATTTAAGGGTTGGCTTACAATTGCAAAATAATCAAAAAACAATATATGCCGCCACTAGGTTTATTTAAAAATTCCTCGACGCGACTTATCAATTAAAGCGGGCTACACACGTTCAGTTTTAACTGTACAGTCGAACTGTGCAGTTATAACTGACGCCCCTAGTGTCTACAAACGTTCGATCACGATCGTCAGTTCAACTGCACAGTTGTCAGTTTTGCCTAAACACATACGATTAACTGCACAGTTCGACTGTACAGTTAAAACTGAAGGTGTGTAGCCCGCTTTATACATACCAAACATCCAGACGCAAGGCAAACACAAAATGATTATCACATAAATGTTTGCCCGGCGGGAATCGAACCCATAACTTCTAGCGTAGCAGTCGGGTATACTAACCACTAGGCCAGAGGTCTCGTCAAATATGTCTACGTATGAGGGTGTGTCTTTCCGTGAATTCTTAATAACGAAGCAATTTCGATAAAAGGAGAATGTTAATTCATAAATTGATAACAAGTTATCAGCGTCTAGTTGTAGATACAATTCGGCGCATATTTCGCTTATCCGTTCAATGCCATAAATAAATAACATTATTTTATGAATATAAAATTTATGGTCACGGAAAAACCTTACTGTTTCCTTTCTTAACTTATCTTATAGCTATAAAAAAATACCCAGGGATTTTAAATGTGTAAAGAATATTCTTGAATATTAGGAAAATTCAATCATTGTCTTCGATGGTGTTAAAAGTAAGCTTAATAGTATATAGCTCAGGAGATGATATCACGGGACATAAGATAGTTCAAACATATTGACGAGTACTGAAATCTAGGTCCCCAAAGGCCTCCAAATCCAAAATTATGATTCATATCACGTGAAACAAATAATAAGTATTGTTAGACAAACAAATCATCGCGCCAAAAAAGACGCAAACTCAGTGGTCTATGAGTAAAAGCAAAAGAGACGCAAGTCAAAAGTGAAATGGGTCTCTCTTGGCCTACCCCGAGAGGGAAGCGTGATGATATGCGAACTAGCCGTCCACTTGACGATAAGAGTAATGTGAGCCTATGCAACTAATGTGGTTCTAGGCTATTAGGTAGCTAGGCTCTATTATCGTAAAGTCCCGTGTGGCTGCACTGCGCTTGTCAATTCAAGGGCTTAGTCATAAGTTTTTTTTTACCACTAAGGTAGCTCACAAGCTGCCAACCCTCTTGTTGACGAGGACTCACTGTGCTAGCAGCATTACTACTAGAGCAGTGTCTCCTCGTGGAGCACAGGCAACCTTACATACCGCAGAAACACAGCACTACATCAAAGTAGTGTTATTTGACTGCGATTTACTGTAAGTTGGAGGTACAGTGCTCAGTCGGGCGGCTCGAATATTAATCGGCCCTATGCCGTACCCCTTCTTTGTAATTTCGCTGACTGCAGTGCCACACAAATCGTTATACAGCAATGCATAAACACTTTATGCTTTGCGGCAGAGTATGTCATTTACCAATTGTGTATACCCTAATTTCATGGCACATGAAACTAGATTAGGTGTACCTAACGACCGATAATTCCCTTAGTTAGTGTCAGTTGAACAAATTCTCTACGAGTATAACTTTTTTTAAGTAGGTAGGTACTTATTTCATGTCGGGTTTGAATATTGAATTTTTCACCGCGTCTTAAATCTTAACATAGAAGAAAACAGTCGTTTCCCGCCGTCCATTTAAAATACGCAACGAATTTCGATGCAGTTTTCACAAATATACAAAATGATTAAGTATATTGATTTAGGTTTCATATACAACTTTCGTATGAATATATTAGAGAAAATCCGACCGGAGAAGCACCCGTGCGGAGCCGGGGCGGGTCGCTAGTGTATTATAAAGGATGTATGCAATAGTATTGTCCCGTGTGTACCTGGCAACACCTGTTACGTTGACATTGACAGTGAATCTAAGTAGGAAATTGTGGTAGGCACGTTTGGTGCAGTCCGCACCAGTTTTTACAAGACTCGGTTATCTCTGTACTCATGCACTGGGCGCCCCTATCACAACGGTTTTATTAGCTGCATCGGTTGAAAAATGTTCTCTTTTTTTCGTCTGTGCATTGTGGGGACCGTCAGTATTTTTTGCATTGACAGGTATTTTTAAAGGAATATTCTTTATTGCCTACTAGCTTCTGCCCGCGACATCGTCCGCGTAGAACTTTAAATCCCAGAGGAACTTGACATGTTACAGGGATAAAAAAACATCGTTGGATAAAACGAATCCTATGTGTTAAACAAGGGTGTATAACCTGTATAGTATATAATGTACGTGTACCAAATTTCATACAAATCCGTTGAGCCGTTTCTACGTGATTGAGCAACAAATATCCATACATCCGTTCTTACAAACTTTGTTGAAGTGACACTGACCTAAACGAAAACACTAGATATCCTACTTCTACTGACCTATCAGTAGAAGTAGGATATCTCGTTGCTTTTTTTTTTTCTGCTTATGGTAAGTGTTCCGTGATAAAAATGCGACAAGGGAAGCCGACGATGTGAAATAATGGAGTTTACTATCATAATATTACCGAGCACCGATCTACAAAAGGTAAATCAAAAATCACAAAACCCAAATTACAATATCTTCATATATTCACGCAGGGGTCCCCGAAGACCCCTTCGGGGACCCCTGCGTGAGGCAGATGTTACAACACCCACTTTCCACAGAATATAATTTGGTGGCATCGTAAGAGATTGGGAATCCGTCGCCGTCTCTTAGGCACTACATACGACTTTGTATTTTAACTTATTGTTTCTTTGATTTGTCAAATTACATACAATTATACGTGTGAATTTAAGAAGGTAAAATATATTTTTCTTCTCTACGAAGCCTGCACGCAATCGCACGAACCTATTTGTTTTCAATGCCGCCTACATACAATTTTATATTTTTTGTTGATTGTATTAAAAATAATAATATAAACTTCTATAGATTTTAAGGGAGAGGTACAGTTGTCTTATGAATAATAAATATATTTTGATAATCTCTGAAGCTGGGAGAGTCTCTGAATGTTCAATTTAGGTTCAAAAATTAAAATTCATAGACGTTTTAAGTGCCTAAGAGACGTCGACGAACTCACCATCTGTCACGTTGGCACCAAATTATCTTCGGTGGAAAGAGGGTGTTGTAACACCTCTGCCTACCTCATCGGGGACCCTTGTAGGAAGGCGTAAAGATATATTATTATTATTATTATCTACCGTTACTCTTAGAGCTCATAAATCTATCTTAATCCGAACAGTAAGAATTGTATTTACGAATTAAAAAATCTCACCATTTTAATTGCCATGAGCAAAATTAACTTTATCCACGGACTTGGATAAATCATACATAAAACTTAAGGTCAACACTTCGGGTCATTTGATAACTTAAAATCACTTTCTTTCAACTTTGCCAACACATCAACATTTTTGACACATAACTACATTTATTTAAATTACATCAACTTCTAACTTTTAAATTTCGAGATCGCGCGCGCTCTTCCGCGCGCGACTTCCATAGATTTTATTTTTTTATAGACGACTAGAGCTGGCAACGGCCAGTGCGCTACTGCTTGTGTGAATGCGATCAGTCTTGTAATGGGCTGAAGATTAGACTGAACTGCCTTATTGGAATGTCATCGGGTTTTCGCTCAACGCCACGTAGCGATAAACATAATCGTTTTTATAATCATGAATCTCAGAAGCAGGTTTACAGTCTTGAGGACTTAGTTTTCACTTTCTAAGACTGTCTACAGTTATGTGACTTACTCGAGATAATATTATGTGAAAAATATTATATTTGATATTGTTACGTCAGCATCTATGACGTGTGTTTATGGTATAGATAGATTAATATATTAGGGACAAGGTAAAAATTCCCTTTGGTTTGACAGCTAAGAAATGAGAGAAAGTGAAAAAAAAATTTTTTTGGTGATATCACTTAGGGGTATGATAAATTGATTCCGCTCTCAGTTTTACCAAACATAAAAAATATACATAAAATGCATAAAACTCGGTCAAGCCGTTTCAGAGTAGGTATTGTAACACACCTTGTGTCACGAGAATTGTATATGTCACCGGAAGATAACAAAAATCGCAAATTTATAAATTTCCTAGGAAATTCTAGTAAATTTATCAACCTTCGTAGGATTCTAAACGAGAGATTAATTGTATTAATTTACGTTCACCATTTGTAACATTGTAGTCCGACATGGCCGTGATAGGTTAGAAGGCTAAGGCGGGTGCGAAACGTAGTGGAGCACCCGCCTTAGCCTTTGGTTGCCTTTGCCTTTGGTTTGGTAGCCGTTGGTTGTTTTTTTTGTTCGGTAAGTTTATTAATTTGCGAAAATGTGGGCGTAAATTAATACTTTAATCTAACGTTTAGAATCCTACGAAGGTTGATACATTTCCTAGGAAATTTATAAATTTGCGGTTCTTGTTATCATCCGGTGACATATATACCTATTAGATTCTACTACTTTTGATATCTAGCTAAAAATACAATTAACTATTTAACGGAAGTGCTTACATCACTTCAATTTATGAGAAGTCAGTGTAAATACATAATTGCAAATACTTTTTAACTAACTAGGTTAAAAGTACATAACAAATAGACGGATACATAATTATGGCATTTAGTGTCACTAGTCTTGAAGGTGAATTGTTGGCTCATAATGATTTGTTTTTATATTGTTGTTTATCGTTTATAAAGATTTGACATTATCCACCCAGCGCCATCTGGCCCCAAACTAAGCAGAGCTTGTACTATGGGAACCAGTAGCTGATATAATACTTATATAATTTTTTTTCGTAAATACTTATAATACATACCAACACCCAGACAAGGCAAACATATTTGTGACACAAATTTTTGCCCGGCGGGTATCGAACCCGCGACCTCTAGCGTAGCAGTCAGGTGTACTTACCACTAGACCAGTGGTCCAATCTTGTTGTTTGTTGTTAAGCTTAAGTTAATTGATTTTAAGCTCATTACTTTTATCGTTTCATTTATGCCGGGTGTGATAAGTAATTTTGGGTGTTGATCTGTTTGACTATCATCAGTTTAATACTGATATACTTCTAGTTATTGACAAGTCTAGTAAAAAAAATAGTTTTTGATATTACTACTTATTATAAAAAAAGTCGCTGCTCGCTTGATAACTTGATAACTGTTTTTTTGAAGAATATTGTTAAAAATACCTAAATAATTAAATAACTTAATAACAGAAATAATAATAATGTGTGTGTGTGTGTACTGACCGCGAGCAGAGTGGAGAGAGCGCTTGCCATGCGCATGGCGTGGCGCGGGCGCCGCTAGGAGGCCGGGGCGGGCGGGCGGGGCGCGGGCCGCATCCGGCCGCCCTCGGCTGCCTTACCACCGTCGCGGGCGCATCGCGCACCTGCACACAAACAATACCGCTACAGCCTTTTACACGTGCAATTTGAAAAGGATAAAAAATATATTGTGAAAGGACACGGTATTATGCTGTGAAGGATAAAGGATTTTCTACAGCACGTGAACGAAAAGAGAAAAAAAAAACCTTCAACACAAAAATTATTACCACTAGTTTAGCTTCTAGTTTTCGACTAAATATAAAAGCAAAAAGAGTATAAAAAATATGTAATTCTGGATAGTCTGCTATCGCCAACACAATTCATACAGAGCTATAGAATATGCTATGGATTTTGAAAAAACAAAATCTATACTATATTACGTCTACACGCCTTTCCACAAGGGCCCTCGAAGAGGTAGCATTTGTACTAGCCCAGCGTATACACGTGGAGCACTGGCAACCTTACTTACTGCAGAAACACAACACTACATCAAGTAGTGTTATTTCACTGCGGTCTTCTGCAAGGTGGAGGTACAGTCCCCAGTCGGGCGGCTCCAATTTAAAACCCACGGGGTATCCCAAATCGCTCTTCCTCTATTTTTTAATACGCTTCATACATCACGGCCACGATGGCATTGTCCGAATAGGGTTGTCAATTCAAGATGGTGGCTGATGTTTACGATGTGCGAATTTGTCAAATAAAAGCAAACTCCACGCCCCACGCCCCTCGCTTTCTCCGCGGCAGATCTCTGTCCAATCACATCAGATGATATGTAGATTGAATTAATTCAATCGCTGTAATACGATCACGTTCATGATAACCCCGGTGGGTATGCCCCCTAGCTGATGTAATAAGGCTTAATTTAGGCTACGTTATTTTGGAAAAAGAATTGAGTTCCACGTAACAAAAAAAGTACATGAAATTGCGATCAAATTCCGACAGACTGGAACTTCAATGGCAGATATTTAGGGTTATGCGCAAAAAAACCCATGAAATTGTAAATAAAATTAATAACCCGCGTATGAAGTCGTGGGCACAGCTAGTTCCACACTTATATGAGACTAGCTTTTAAGATAGCAAAGGATTTTCGCAATAGTAAATTATCAAAAGATTAAATTCATTTTTCGTTTGAAAATGCTATCGATTCCTTCACTTCTGTGAAGGAATCGATAGCTGTCTGTGTCACCGAATATTTGCTAAGTGACGCTTATACTTAGATACAAATTTTATATATTTTGTGTAGTACGAAGACATATTCAATCTAGGATAAGTACCTAAGATAAGTATGATATACCTATTTAGGAATGTTCACGTATTCGCAACCCCCTATCTTGTTGGAAAAATCTGTATAAATAAAAATAAATTGCCGAATGTAAGAAAAACCCGGTTGTTTCTCGTACAGTACAAATTACAAGAAAACCTACTTATTCTCCGTAAAGAACCGAAACCAAAAATATCTTTATAGTGGTTATGGTAGCAGTAGTATACTAATAAGACCCGAGTGGGACGGCGCGGTGGCGTAATGATTATGTATGTATGTGTTCCTAAAAATAAAAGATAATAAAAAAAATGTATGTATGTTTTATTAGCTTCCGTACGTAAGCTAGGTTTTTGTGGAACGAAACGTGGAATGTCAAACGGTTTTGACAGATAAGCTGAGAGTTTTTGGCGGGAATCAGGCCGACCGTTGTGATTTTTTCTAGTGTCTCGTAAATTGTGTTGTGGTGATCTTTAATGTGTATTTTTGGTGTCGTTATGTGCAGTAAAGTTACATTTAGTGACTGATTTGTAGGAACTTTGGAAAGAATGCCATAATACGACTTTTGGGTCAAGTGATTTATCATTTTGGTCAATGCCTCTGACCTAAAGGCGTGTTACCATCTGCTACTGCCGTGGATTGTCTCCAGAAACTCTATTAAGCATTAGAATGCATGACACTAGGCATTTTAATGCGGCAAACACGAGAAATTTTGAAACTTGAAAATTCTCTGACACGACACTGGCAAAAATAGTCCCTGAAGGGATGGATTGCCATACATAGGAAGAAGAAGAAGAATATAAGCTGAGTGACAGAACGCTAGTGACGCGAACGGCTAAGTTTTGGGTGAAGTAGAAGTAGTAAAGATACGTGATGCGTAAAAGCGTGATATATGTATAAATGAGACTAAGATGTTGTAACACTGTTGAATATGATTGATAAGCAGTAATTGAGCGAGTCCTTTAACATGTATAGACCTGTATTAAAGTGATGGACGAAGACTGGTCGCAGTCACACCTCCTAAAATTTCTGATATCACGGTGACATCATGACATGTCATTCTTCATCATCGAGTAGTGGTGTCACCGCCCCGTCATATCATATGATAGCGGTGAATATTTTCACAATGATTCACCATTTTACCGTGAACTTGTTATACAATCTCAATTAGATTATCGATTTCCACAATCGACACATCAAAATTGTAGTTGAATTTGTAAATTTACGTTTTACTCAGGACTAATAAAAATATGGATTTTGGGTCTGCGTTGAAAAGTGTCCGGAGGTCCTGACCTAAAACACTACAAAATGCGAATGTGTCAGACCCGATTGGTTAACTTTAATCCGATAAAATGTTGCTAGCAAAAATCAACTGTGCGCTAATGAGATACAATTGAATTTTAAGTCTTTTAGGTTTTATGATCATGCAACTTCAGGTAGGTGTTCTCCGGACACTTTTTTCGTGAATATTGTACTAGCTTCGACGTCCATTTAATGGGACGAAACATGATTACCTAAAATATTAAATACCTAATAAATTTTATATTTAAGTATGAAATAAAATAATTAGGGGCGAAACATCGTGAGGCGAATGCGGAACAACTCGTCTTCTTAGGTCGGTGACAGTGAAACTCCTCACGAAATCTGATCATAATTTTTTGAGATTATTGCGGACAAATGCACAGCTATACAGATAAAAAAGATTGTTAATAATATAATATATATAATAATAAATAGCCATAATGATAATTACATTTTATTGTTTTAATGTCGTTTTAATTGGTTCCCATCAATGTACCTCAAACATAAAAGTTAGAATACATGTCTCGTGATCTGATAACATTTTACTATCACTTTATAAATCTTATTCGGTTTATGTATGGCGTAAATCTTAATTTAATTTTATGTTTATTTAATTTGCTTTTATTGCCATTCTTAAGTCGCGTGTGACAGTGTTTTATTTCATTATAGTCGGTAAATTTGCATCATTACAATAATACTTGACACCTTTAAAAAGAGGACTTTTATTTTTGTACCACCAAAGTGGTGTAATCTGAACAGTTTTGTCCAGATGAATACACACTATGTACTACGTAATACTTAGGTATTCTTATAGTATAACCTAACCTAACCTTACTTATATTGAATTGATTCAGGTTTTACTTTGCGGAAATTCATATTTATAGAATACAAAATATATTATAATTTGCTTTGTCCGCTTAATGAGTGTGATACGGTCGAACGGCCTGCGCCCAGGTGAGCTCAGCCGTGGTTTCTTCCGACACGTGTTTCAGGACTTCCACGTCCCATCATCAGGGTGCCGCCGCGTTGATCGAGCAGCGTGATGACACATCGAGGTCTGGATGCTGGAGCAGCGCCGCAGCACGATGGTCGGACGCTGGAGCAGCGTCACAGGATGCTGGAGCAGCGTCACAGGATGCTGGAGCAGCGTCACAGGATTCTGGAGCAGCGTCACAGGATGCTGGAGCAGCGTCACAGCATGATGGTGGCGTGAGACGCCACGACAGCACGTAGACCCTTCTGTAACTAAGACTCACTTCTCAGCTTTAGTTACAGAAGGGTCTACGTGCTGTCGTGGCGTCTCACGCCACCATCATGCTGTGACGCTGCTCCAGCATCCTGTGACGCTGCTCCAGCATCCTGTGACGCTGCTCCAGCATCCTGTGACGCTGCTCCAGCGTCCGACCATCGTGCTGCGGCGCTGCTCCAGCATCCAGACCTCGATGTGTCATCACGCTGCTCGATCAACGCGGCGGCACCCTGATGATGGGACGTGGAAGTCCTGAAACACGTGTCGGAAGAAACCACGGCTGAGCTCATCTGGGCGCAGGCCGTTCGACCGTATCACACTCATTAAGCGGACAAAGCAAATTATAATATATTTTGTATTCTAACCTTACTTAACCTAACGGCTGAACATCGGTATTCACCTCTTGCTCCATGCTCACCAAGCTCTTGCAATAAGACACCTGCTCTAAATTCTTTTTTATACCACTAAGGTGGAATACGCTGGGCTAGTAGTAATGCTGATAGCACAGTGACTCCTCATCAACAACAGGGTTGGCAGCTCGTTAGTGATATTCCTGGTATTGCTAGCGGCTATAGGCTACGGTGACTGCTCACCATCAGGTGGGCCGTAAGCTTGCGTGCCAAATAAAAAAAAAATGATAACATGTGAAACTAAGTGCGTGCAAACTATCTTGAATTGCGCGGACCCTTTGCATATGAAGCTACAACGGACCGTGTAGATTGTAGATGATGCTAAGAGAAATTCCTTTAGCAAATAAAAAACATATTGATACATCTAGATTATCAGTTGATTGACATTGTCAGGTCACTAGTGGCTGCTGTTTTATTTTTTTATCAAAAGGTAGTGTAGAATAAGATTTAGAGAACATATTATAAATGCGAAAGATTGATGCATGGATGGATGTTTGTTACTCTTTCACGCAAAAACTGCTTAACGGATTTGCTTGAAATTTGGAACACAGGTAGTTTATAACCTGGATTAACGCAAAGGGTATTTTTTATCCCGGGTAAATGTTAGATTTCTCTGAGATTCTAAGCTCAACGCGGAGCAAGTCGCGGGCAGTACCTTGTCTATGATAAGTTGTTAATACGCACGGCGCCAGCGCCTTCTAGGTTTGATAAATGCGACATGATTAGTTAGGTTCTTGCGCACCGACTGACTAACGACTCAGAATCGTCGGTTAATGAGTCGGAATATTTGTGTTGAGTAACATTCCTGAACTGGGAGTGATTACTGCATTAGAAGTTCAGGCTAATTATTTCACACTTCGGTTCTGAAGCCGTACGTATTCGTATCTCTGTCTTTTATTTTTGTTGGAGAAAATTACCAACGCTGCGCCGGCGAAAAGTGGAACTAACAATTTTGAGAGGGTTACCGTTACGTAATAATATAATAGGTTTTTTAAGATAGGTAGGGTGATTTGGGATTTCCCGTGGGATTTCCCAATTAAATTGGAGCCGCCCGACTGGGGACCGCAGTGAAATAACACTACTTGATGTAGTGTAGTGTTTCGGCGGTAAGTAAGATTGCCAGCGCTCCACGAAGATACGCTGGGCTACTAGTAATTCTGCTACAGTGACTCCTCATCAACAACAGGGTTGGCAACTCGTTAGTGATGCCCCTGGTATTGCTAGCGGCTATAGGCTACGGTGACTGCTTACAATCAGGTGGGCCGTATGCTTGTGTGCCACCTTAGTGGTATAAAAAAAATCTAACACATGTATGTAAATACGACCCACATAACGAACACAAAATAATACTAAACAACAATTATTCAACCATTATAATAATTTATGGCGTGTAACTGCGTAATTATTGATGTCTTCCGTAACATGTGTACATGACTCTGTCTATAAAACATTGTTACGTTTGGTTTTGTCACAAAACCAGTAATATTTATCATGGGAACAATATGTATAGTCGCTTGCAGTGACACGTTTACGAGATAGGGTTGGTACTTTTAATTACTTAGGCAGGTAACATTGTGGCCGAAAAGAACTAGAAAATGGCTTCGTCTTAAATGACTGCGGGGAATGCTGAATTAGGACTATACATTTTTATAAGGACTATATATTTTTATTCTGTCCGTTCCTATATAATTGTTAAGCAATTAACCATATGAATCACATAGACAACTTTACTTCTGCTTGAATAAACATTTCACATATTTTTACTACTAGCTTAAATCTTAATTTCAAGCGCAAATTTGTCTATGTGTTAATTTTTTTGTGTTATCAATTGTTTTTATATATTATTTTGAGAAATAGGTATTCATGTTAAGTTGTATGTAAGTATTTGAAATGTAAACTTTATGTAATTCTTTTGGTTTTTAAAAGAGTAATTGCTGAGTTTCTTGTCGGATTCTTCTCAGCAAGCCCAACCTTACGAATCCGGTGGTAGATTCTGACGATTTGAAAGTGCTTGCCTGTAAAGTCTAGTCAAATAAAGGTCTTTTTGAATTTTTAATTTTTAAGGTAGTTTTACAAATACTTGGTTGTGTGCAGAATCAAAATTATATTTTACAGTATTGAAAACTAATTATACGCAGAAACTAATTTTGCTCAATATGGCACAGTAACCTAACAAGTCACACCGATGCTCGGTAGATTAATCGACAAAGTTGATTAATAATATTGGGTGTAATATCCAATTAAGGTAGTGTATGTAAATGAATCGATTAATCGTAAGTCTAAACTCGTATTGGTGATCGATTAAGAATCGACAGACCTCGTGGTAGACCTTATTGCAAGGGCAGTCGTACAATTGGAATACTACGCCTTGCCGTTGACCATATAATTTTGGGTAAAGGTACCTAATCATTTCTGTAAACTTAGCAAGAATAATTTGCCACAACGTATTCGTCCTCGCCTTCGACTAATTGTTGTACATGAACAGCGCTGCGTCGCCGGTGAAAAGTGGAACTAAAAATTAGATTTAAAATGTTGACATTTCGCCAGTTACGTTTTCGAATACGTAGTTGCATATTATTCTTGCATGGGGGGCAGAGCCGGTAACAATACGGTGTAATTGAATAAACCAAGAATTTTAATTTAGTGTCATTTGTCAATTTATTTTAGTTCAAATCTTTATTACGTCAAATTTTACATTATTTTTCACATCCTTATTTCGTCTCATTCGTATTTCTTAAGTACAACTTTTATTCCATGAACTAGATCGATAATAATTTAAAATCAAATCTTAAGTGAGCTAAAATATAATCCGCTACCGTCTCCCGTAGATGCAAATGGATCAAATAAATCACCGATAAAGCGGAGCGTGGACAATAATCGAGTGATAAAATATTGATAATCGATCTGCGTTGAATCGATACTGATTTAATCGTTGTTGTCGCAGGCGCCGCGCGTCATGTTTCCTATGAAGGCGGCGCCTGCGCCGGCTCGCTACCTGCATCACTGCATATAGATTACTGATATTATCACCTTCGTAAATTCAACTTAGGTACATTTAGTAATGTATTTTTTTATACAACCGTGGCAAGCGATCTTACCGTAACCTGATGGTAGGCAGTCACCTACCTAGCCTATAGCCGCATATCAGTAACGCGTTGCCAACCCTGTTGTTGAGGACTCATTGTGCTAGCATTACTACCAGCGCAGCGTATCCTCGTGGAGCACTGGCTGTACTCATCGCAGCAACACTTCACTACATCAAAGTAGTGCTATTTGACTGCTTCATACGAAAATACAAATCATTACTCTTTATAATATCACAGTGTAGATATACACGTACCGAATCACGCGCAAATAAAAATAATACGCTTCAATTAATCAAATCGTCTGGAAAAAACTCTGCGAGATATCAAACTGAATATTAGCTATATGGTTTGAAACATTTCAATGATAGTATAATTAAATAGAGTCTGTTTATCTGTTCGCAGTTAGTGGCCGAAGCCAATTGATCAATCCGAGCGGTAAACAATTTTAGCCCAGATGTTATTAGCATTCCGGCTTGTATAATATAATCTAAGTGACAGAAGTTGGGCCCAAGGACCTTCTAAGGCTTTACTGACATTAATTTCGCAACTATTTTGATATCAATATCCGCGACGTTGCACGCGTGGAATTCGTTTTGATTCCAATTTCATGTTTTCTTCTGCGCGGGATAATCGCTTTTCAAAAATATATAAGTTACTGCAAAAAAGTATCTTATATGTTAATCCAGCTTATGAGCCTCCATGGCAAATATCATACAAATTAATGCAGCTGTTTAGGCGTGAAGAGGGGAGAACATACACACAAACTTTCGCATTTTTAGGGTTCCGTTCCTTAAAAGGAGAAAAGGAACCCTTATAGGATCACTTTGTAGTCCGTCTGTCTGCCTGTCTGTCTGTCAAGAATTTTTATCTCAAGAAGAATTTACTAAACAATATTCCTGTTTCGCGCTGTTGACAGTGACCGACGAATAATGAACTCACTTGAAGTTGGCCTACTTTTAACCATACTTAAGCCTTACCTACAAGTGTGTACGGAACCCTCGGTGCGCGAGTCCGACTCGCACATGGCCGGTTTTTTATATTAGTGAGAAGTAAAATAAATTCATGCAGTGCAATTCTGAAGTACGAAAATCGCTCCTCCATTTGAACCTCGGAACTGGTGTTTAAGAGCTTATTAGGGCCCAAATTGATTAAACTATTTCTGAGTTAGATTTCGGTACAATACATAGTTATAAATATAGCAATGGCAAAGGATTTGGGACGTTAAATACGAAATAGTAGGAAGTTCAAAACGAACCTCTCAAAATATTCTCGCGAAATTTTAGTTCCTCTTTTACTGGCGCAGCGTTCCCACATAAAATAGTCGAAACGATACCGAATACGTAGTCAAAAGTCGTTCCTGTTTCTATAGCGGGCGTAACTCAGGTGTCAACGGCAAGATAGGAAACGATTGACGGTTAGTGTAACCCGATAGATCCGGACCGCGCTGGTCACACCGACCCGTAGACAACTCTAATGTAGAGTTAAGAATAGATAGATAGATAGATAATTCTTTATTGCACAATAAAAGTACTAAACTTTACTTTACTTTACTTAGTACTTTTACAAATGTTTTTTTTTGTTATCTATTGAGTACTTATTAAATGATTGACAACTAGCTGTGCCCGCGACTTCGTACGCATGGAATTAATTTAGTTGACAATTTAATTTGCACAGTACAATTATTACTTATAAAAAATATCAAATAAAAATATCAGCTACCTTTCAGTGAAAGTCCTGTTCAAATAATTCCGCCGTTCGGATGTTGCTCACAAGTTTATGGTTTTTTGTTTGTGGTGCGGAACCCTTATTATTTTTCCAAAAGAAAAGTAGCCTATGTTACGCCCAGTAATATCAGCTATCTACCAGTGCAGGTCACGCTCAAATCGGTCCAGCCGTTTCGGAGATTACCCCAAACAAACAGACAGACAGACGGACAGACAGACAAACATTTTTTAAATTGCTTTTTTGTCATTAGAAGCGTGTTTACTTTGATATGCATTTCGTAAAAAGCTGTTATTTTGACATTACAAACAGACACTTAAATTTTATTTATGTGTATAGATGTATACCCGGTACACTGCCAGCCACTGTTTTAATCCGAATTTACTCTAGACCATTCATCGGTTGTCTGGAAGAGATCGCTATTATGCGATAAGACCGCCAATTGTACTTTAGAATTTAAGCATTTACCTGATCACATATTGTCTCCTTTTATTGTGCAATAAAGTGTACATATATATCTATCTAAAAGTAGTACATAGGCGAACTTTATGCTAAATAGCATTTTCTTCCGGCTAACTTTTGTGTTATCTATACTAATATTATAAAGAGGAAAGATTTGTATTTTTGTATGTATTGTATAGGCTCCGAAACTACTGGACCGATTTCAAAAATTATTTCACAGTTAGAAAGCTACATCATCACTGAGTAACATAGGCTATATATTATACTAGCTTCCCGCCCCGGCTTCGCTCGGGTAGACACAATATTTGATAAATGTCTATAGGCTCCGAAACTACTGGACCGATTTCAAAAATTCTTTCACCGTTAGAAAGCTACACTATCACTGATTAACATAGGCTAGCTGCCCGCCCCGGCTTTGCACGGGTAGACAAAATATTTGATATAAATGTCTACCCGTGCGAAGCCGGGGCGGGCCGCTAGTGTAGATATATAAGTGGTAGTGTTTACTGGAGTGGGGAGAAGAGGGATACACTTATAGTAGTGCTGTAGGAAGAAGTTGGAAAATGTAGTGCTGTAATATTTTCAAATGGTATCCCGATAAACAGTTTGTTTGTAGAAGAGTGTAAAAAAAGCAAAGAGCTACAGAATGATAAGAAACCCGTGAAATTATACCTACTGAACGTAATTAACGTTATGAGATTTCGTGATCAGTGCCGGTAGCAGGAACATTGTCGACAACGTTTTCGCCTTCGACTATTTTTGTATTGGAAAATGTACAGCGCTCGACGGTGAAAAGTGGAACTAGAAATTAGTATGACAATTTTGACATTTCGCGAGTTACGTTTTCGAATACGTTGTCGACAATGTTCCTGCTACCGGCTCAGTAAGTGGGGTATTTCTAAACTATATATCATGGTCTAATTCAAAATCTTTAGATCATTTTAAGATGCAAGATTAAGTTCTCACAGTGACCTAGTTAAAATTGCTAAAGTACTCAATGGTGCCAATTCTGTTGTTCACGATTACTAAACTAACTAATTTGACAGGTATAAAAATATTGCCATCCTTATTTAACCCCGCACATGAAAAAGGGAAAGCAAGACTTTAGGACCTGTCAAATAAGTTAAAGTTAGTATTTTTTAACAACAGAATCGACACCAATGTCGGGGTAAAGAGTATTTGGAACCGGCAGACATATGTGAAGAGATTGATGAATGTAGAAGAAGCAAAAGAGGTATGCAAGTCAAGAATGAAATAACGCTCTATACTCTCTGCCTAACCCGTGAGGAACATGTTTATGCCCCATGTTAGTAGGTAAGCCGTGATGGCTTTGTGATTGAATCAACATCCTGTCGTCTGATGGGCCCAGGTTCAAGCCCCGGACTGTACCAATGAGTTTTACTAAGCTTAAGCTCAGTGATTGATGAGCCTTAAAAGAGAGGCAGTGCAAATTGGAATCTACCTGACAGGGACTAGACAGTACCTTACAGAAGACCGCTGTGAAATAACACTACTTTGATTAGTGTTGTGTTTCTGCGGTAAGTAAGGTTGCCAGTGCTCCACGAGGATACGCTGCACTAGTAGTAATGCTGATAGCACTATAAGTCTTCATCAGCAACAGAGTTGGAAACTCGTTACTGATATTCCTGCAGGCTTAGCCATGTTAACTATATATAATCGTTACCGCTATAGAAATCGAAAGAAATGTATGGGCATTAAAAACTTTAACGTAGACATGCCTGCAGAGATATCAGGTGCTGGTATTGCCAGCGGCTATAGGCTACGGTGTCTGTTTACCATTAGGTGAGCCGCATGCTTATGTGCTTTAGTGGTATAAAAAGGTTCTTCTGGATGGCAACAAATCCAATTCTAGCCAGTCTATGTGCAGGGATGATGACACGGAAGCGTCCTATTTCGCACGTCACCGAATCGTTCTCGGAAAAAGGTCGTGAGATCCCGCTTCAACCGGTAAGGTCGACCTTGACCGTGATAGGTTTGTAAGGTCAATCTAGCTGTGTTGTAACAGGATTTTAATAGCCCAATTCTTGACCAAAGTCAAATCTCGCGTGACCTCACAGTTGACCCCTAGCCGTTGTGAACTGACTGAATGAATACGAAGTTTAATCTGTGGCACGGACTTTTGAAGTTTCAGGGTAAATGTTTGTTTTTCCCTTTTCAAAGTTACGGGAAAAGTATAATAATTGTCCTCTTTAAAAATACCTGCAATTTTATTGATATGTGTGGCACGATCTATCTATACTTCTATACTAATATTATAAAGAGGAAAGATTTGTATTTTTGTATGTATTGAATAAGCTCCGAAACTACTGAACCGATATCAAAAAATCTTTCACCGTTAGAAAGCTACATCATCACTGCGTAACATAGGCTATATATTATACTAGCTTCCCGCCCCGGCTTCGCTCAGGTAGACAACATATTTGATAAATGTCTATAGGCGCCTAAACTACTGGACCGATTTAAAAAATTCTTTCACCGTTAGAAAGCTACACTATCACTGATTAACATAGGCTAGCTGCCCGCCCCGGCTTTGCACGGGTAGACAAAATATTTGATATAAATGTCTACCCGTGCGAAGCCGGGGCGGGCCGCTAGTAAAAAATAAATCTATTTTGTAATTTGTTAATTAAACGCTTTATTTATGTGACTATTTATAAAAATACAATGCATCTTGTGATATTTGAATCTGCCTCAGATCAAATGGAAAAGGTCGATGAAATTTGCGAGCAACGAAGTGACGCCTTGTATTCATATTTACAGTTTTTAGATGTTTTTCTTAACATGTGCTGTAAGATACTGCTTCTTGCCGAATTTCATGATTCTAGTTCAACAGGAAGTACCCTATAGGTTTTGATTCCCTTGTGAAATCACAAAATATGTGAAAATTTGCAAACAGACAGACAGACAGACGGACAATAAAGTGATCCTATAAGGGTTCCATTTAATGATAATAAACTGTTAGCGCCCAAAAACTTATAACTTCGTGTGCCAAAAAAAATGATTGTGATTCGGCGTTAACGCAAGGTTGGGCGTTTAATCACGGCTATAAATCACTTGTCGGGTATGCGTGAAAGCTACGTTATGAAAGCCTTATTTGGGTAGCGGCTTGTGTTATAATATTTAAAACAATATGTATGTAAATATGTTACGAGAGTTACGATCTTACTGCAATATAGTTAAATACCATTTCCACCACTTCATCGTTTACATTCTTACTAAATATAATATAATCTATTTATGAAAAGTCTATAAATAATAGGGCTTGATGATCAGAGTGGCGGTAGCAGGAACATTGTCGTCAACGTATTCGAAAACGTAACTTGCGAAATGTCAAAATTGTCATACTAATTTTTAGTTCCACTTTTCACCGCCGCAGCGCTGTTCATTTTTCAATACAAAAATTGTCGAAGGCGATACGAAAACGTTGTCGACAATGTTCCTGCTACCGGCACAGCCTCCACAAGCAGCACCTGCGCACAAGGAACTTTTACTGCTTAACCGGACTAAGTGGCGAGGACATTTAAGGCCTCCAGCCAGAAGGGATAGGGTGGGTCTTGCCATCCTAGGCAGTAAGTTGTTAGTAACAACAGCTTGACAACTTGCTCGAGGTCGAAAGAGCTATAAGTGTAAACGCATTCAAAACTTTTAACCCACAAAAAGGCTATTACGAGTACGCTTCTGTATATTTTTACCGCAAAAAGCGTGAAAGAGACGAACGATTCACAACAGGTTGTAAGTTAAAATTGATCTACACCAGTCAACCACGCCCTTTGGTGCCCATTATCTGTTTACGTGCAAAGTAGGCACCTTCTCGAAAAGTATGCAATATTGGTAAGTAGCTGTGAACTGCAAATTTTTACGCGTGAATTTAAAAGAAAAATAAATGATATTAGCATATCTTCATAGTGATAAGCATTATTTTTGTATCAATTTTATTCCAAGAGAGGTAGGGCGATTTGGGATTTCCCGTGGGTTATCCCATTAAAATTGGAGCTGCCCGACTGGGGACTGTACCTCCGCCTAACAGAAGACCGCAGTGAAATAACACTACTTGATGTAGTGTTGTGTTTCTGCGGTAAGTAAGGTTGCCAGTGCTCCACGAGGATACGCTAGGCTAGTAGTATTTCTGCTAGCACAGTGAGTCCTCATCAACAACATGATTGGCACCCCGTCAGTGATACCCCTGGTATTGCTAGCGGCTATAGGCTACGGTGACTGCTTACCATCAGGTGGGCCGTATGCTTGTGTGCCACCTTGGTGGTATAAAAAAAAATTGAGTTTGGTGCTGTGGGTAAGTCATGATAAAGATACAAACACAGATAGAGTACTCCTATTCTAAAATATAAGATGTTATTCTTCTCTCAGAAGCCCCCTAATGCAAGTCCACAGTCGGGCGGCTCCAATTTTTAATTATTTGCACATTAACATTGGGTTCTTTCGTTTTCGCCATTGTAGAGTTATATCCCTTTCTGACTTACCTATACATCTTTCTTTTTTTAAAGCTCAAAACTTATTAGTTTTAATAACATGCCGTTAAAGATGTTTAGCAAAATACAAATTTTCTTTAATTCTCCATAAAATATATAGCGCATAAAACCCTTTCAGTAACGCCAGTGGGGTTTTAAAATTGTTTTAATTTTTAAAGCTCGTTTTATGGTTGTGAATTGTGTCTATTAGGATTGTAGGAAAATTAAAAAACCCGGTTCGTAAATGGGTTACGATGACTGTCATCTCAAGTATAACTATTTACTGTTATGTATTTATAAAGCTATATCCGAGGTAGCTTCCTATGGCATATACATTTTGAATAAAAAATATAAATAAACTTTGGCCGATTTTTTTTTATTGGTAACACTAAGGTCGTACACAGAAAAAAAGTTGACTCACAAACAGAAGGGAAATTGGAGTAATATAATGATTAATAAAGTGCACGTAACTCGATGATAATAAAGCATTCTGCAGGAAAAAATATTCTTCGTACATAGCCGGGTAATGTACAAGGAATTATTATATTTTTTCCTTGTACATTGCCGGTAATGTAACTTGGTAATGTACGAGGAACAAGCGAAATTCTGTTGGTGTAAGATTGTTTAAGTCAGTCCTTAATTTTTTGAGCTATGCATTACAAATAAAGACAGGTAGGGCGAATTGCGATCTCCCGTGGGTTATCCCATTAATATTGGAGCCGCACGACTGCGGATAATACCTTCACCTTACAGAAGACCGCAGTGAAATGACACTACTTGATGTAGTGTTGTGTTTCTGCGGTAAGTAAGGTTGCCAGTGCTCCACGAGGATACGCTGGGCTAGTAGTAATGCTGCTAGCACAGTGAGTCCTCACCAACAACCTGGTTAGCAAACTCGTTAGTGATAGCCCAGTATTGCTATCGGCTATAGTCTACGGTGACTGCTTACCATCAGATAGACCGTATGCTTGAGTGCCACCTAAGTGGTATAAAGAAAATTGGGACAGCAACGGCTTAATAGAAATAGAACATACCATCCCAGCAAGTCCCTCACGGGGTAGGCAGAGAGTGTAGAGTACCATCACTAATCATAAGATTAGAGAGTTAAATTTGTAAACTTACAACTAAGATCTTTTTATGGAAATAAGCAGTCTTTTTCTTTCTTTTCTTTCTTGACTTGTTCGCCTCTTTTGTGATAATAAGCTTATTTTCACCTACTTAAGTAACAAATTCTAAGTATCTATTAATTTCAAATAACATCGTAAACATAGATTCCTTTTACCATTGGCGCCATGAAGCATGGCGTTCTGAATACAAAGCATGGTTTACATCAGACGAACGGGATTGAGGGATTGGTAGCTTTCTGCTAAGCCAACGAGGTCACAAAACGGATTGTGGTCACCAGTATTCAGAATGGATATCAAAATATTTTATTCAACACTGGCATCTGTTAGCTATTAAGTTACAAGTTAGTTTGATAAAATCTTATTTATGTCAAAGAGTTGCTGTCCCAACAGGCGTTGTCCTGTGTTAGCTATGGATTCATATGTCAAATACACCATAGAAAAATAAAAAAAGACCTTCAGTTTATCCCGAAAATGATCCGGTTTTTTTTTCATTAGTTTTTTTTTCCTGATAATATAAAGACAAAAAAAAAATACGAATTCGGTCTAGGCGTCCACCCGTGATGCCGTGACCAAGGGATATAGGGATTCATTTTATATATGGGTCATTCTCGAATTTCTTGATTAGTCGGTCACTCACC
Organism: Falcaria lacertinaria; assembly: GCA_951449985.1. Lineage (NCBI taxonomy): Eukaryota > Metazoa > Arthropoda > Insecta > Lepidoptera > Drepanidae > Falcaria > Falcaria lacertinaria. The sequence goes on from OX602124.1 coordinate 8,882,818, forward strand.
CACCAGTGGGTGATGCCATTGGGTAGACGGGTCACGACACCCCTAATTTTGGAAGCGTCTCCAGGCTACGGTGACCGCTGATCATCAGACGAGCCGTAGTTTGTGCAAAGTGAGGACAGTTTCTTTTTTAAAAAATTTCACTGGCAATTAAAGAAAATTAAATAATCTTCAGAATCAGTACAGTCATTCCAGACAGTAAACACTTCATATACAAACAGACAAACAACATTTTACAATGTTAATATGGAATAACTTTCTGCCCGAAGTCCTCAAGAAGTTTTTACAACAATTTAAAACGTATTAAATGGTTGTAAACCTTGGATGGAGTTGCTGTAATAAGTGTGTCTTTTTGTCTCTTATCCACCGCCGGTTGAAGTAAATTACTCAATAAAAGAGTTAATTGAGACATTACATACGATTCTGTTACGATTGTGATCTCGGTCCTGACTCAGTACAGTCGCATACAATAGTGCTTTAAGTAAAATTTACACAAAACCGTCATATTTATTTGTTTGATAATTAAAAGGAAGTACCCACAATCCGTCAATCATTTTTTTCGGCCGACTATACCAGATAAGTTTTACGTTCTTCGACTGTTTTTATGCTGTAAACGATTTTTGATTCGCGTTTAAATTAATAAGAGGTATCATTAGATACGTCTTAATTTTACTGTAGCACTGACATAGAGAATAATGACTGCATTTTTTATGCCATAGGTCGAAGTGTGCAAGCAAGCGTAAGGTCTGCCTGATGGTAACAGGTCACCAAAGCTTATATTATAAGCTTGCAATCCTACTAATATTATAAATGCGAAAGTTTGTATGTATGTATGGATGGATGGATGAATGGATGGATGGATGTTTGTTACTCTTTCACGCAAAAACTACTCAACGGATTTGAATGAAATTTGGAACACAGATAACTTATAGCCTGGAATTATACATACGATACTTTTTATCCCGGGAAAATTTTAGGTTCCTCTGAGATTCTAAGCTCAACGCGGACGTAGTCGCGGGCAGAAGCTAGTAGCATATCATTTTTGAGACGAGTAACGGCCTCAGCAGTATTAGAATAACGGGAATTAAGTAACATGATGTATGCCACAGCCTCTTGTCATCTAATGTGTCATTAAGTCCGTCAATGTGGAAATTTCTAGGGGACCTTTGTGCAGCTGTGGACTTTCTTTGCATATATTATGATGATGATGCAATAATTGTATGCTGACAAACATATTTACAACTAGTAAAGATAATCCGCATAACGACTTTTGCCAGCGACCATCCCAATATCTCAGAGAGATTGCTCCTCCCCGATTCATATCTGCAATTACGAGAACAGCCGACCAATTAAAGACTGATCATGAAAAATTTACAAGTGTAATTGTATTCTTGCGTTTATTTTTTTTCTTTCTATTATTTACTCTGTGCTTGTAGAAGAGTTCTATGTATAAATGTGGATGGTTACAAATGTCGAGGCAAACATAATATAAGATGGATGGACTACCTGAAAGATGACATGGCAAAAAAGGGAGTGAGTACATGTTTTTTTATACTACTAAAACTCATTGGTACAAGCCGGGATTTGAACCTAGGTACATCAGATGACAGGGCTCTGCTTCAACCACAAGGCCACGACAGGACAGATCATAGAGAGAAATGGAAGGCACAATATATTGCACCAACCATAGATAATATATAGAGGGAAAGAGGATGAAGATGATGATGAAGTTGTAGTGGGTTCAAGGGACTCTCCATCTATCACATTAAGTCATCATTATTCTACTGCTCTTATCACAAATCATTTGAGGCCGCCACAAGTCCGCAGTCGCCGTGTGTGTTCCTCTTCCATTCTTCTCTATCAGCCGACATATACGTAGATACTTCCTTTCTAACCATGTCATCATTCATACAGTCCATCCATCTTTAAGTCCATCCACATTTATAGTTACGTTAGTTAGAACCTAAAATATTTTTGGTGAGTCACTTTCGGTGAATATTGTGGCAAGACGCGAAGATAAGACCATATTAAGTTCTAGGCATGTAAGATATTTTTTATCTTGAAGAAATAAATCAATATTAAGTTTAGAGTTTGACCCACAATAATAAATATTGGAGATTACTCTACGGAGTTTACGGCAGCGAACGGAAAGCGTGCCCTTAATGCATTAGTGATTTACGCAGTGGACTGTACTGGGCTCTTAGAGATCTCCATTTTAGAATTTATTGTTTTGCCTAGTTTCCCCCGCTCTTGAGAAAGCTTTGATTATAATAATTAGTAAGGTACCAGACCCGTGGTTAAGAATTAATATTCTAGATCTAGAAGCTGCATCTAATTGGAGAGACGGCGTGGAAGTGGGATAGTGGGATATTCATCACGCTGTGTCCCAGGATAGGCCGAGTATATACCGTCATTTCACTCTTGACTTGCACCCCTCTTTTGCTTCTTCTACATTCACCAATCTCATAACTAAACATGACTTAATCGTCAAAGTGATTGACGCAAACGGTGTTTGGTCTTATTTTGATCCAATTACCATAGTAAGACAAACATTTAATAATCCCAGGCTTACAGTCAAAGTCGAAAGACCTCACAGCAAGACACCATACTGACCGTAGCATCCGACCACCACGCAAAAGCAACCGCAATTCGCTGAATGATTCCGCGGTATTAAAAGCAAAATAATTTTAAGAATAAAAATGTGGGTGCGAACACGACAGAGTGTTGTGATTTATCGGCACAGAGCGGCGCCCGCCGACCACCGGGTACGATACCCACCGCGAAATCTACACGCATAGTATATCGATTTTACTGACGTTAACACACTGAGCTGTAATGAATGGGAATCTTCATTTAGTACTTAGGACTTCTGATCTTCTTTGTAGGTCTAGAGCTTAAAAAGGTACAAGAAATATCTCTGACGTATTGTCATTAACACGCGTTACTTTATCTGGTTCATGTGTGACATCGGGGTTGTTATCATACTTGTCAATTTTCCACTATCATTCACTTTTTGGAGCTGAAGATTTGTTTTTACTTACAATTATTTACCTACTTACTACTGATGTGAAATCCCATTAATATAGTGTGTGTTCATTACTTATTGATAGAACTCTATCAAGATCTGTCTGTATATAAATTAGTAGCATAAAAATTTGTCACAGTCCATTGCTAGGCATATATTTGGTGTCGATGAATGAGTAGCATTCACTCATTGCGCTTCTTCAAATAAATCACGCTGAAGTGCTTCTAAGCAATCAGCGATGACACATCACTCCAAACAGAACAATTTATTGAGATTTATCGACTGACATCAATATTTTGGTAGCGACCACCGACTGAGATCAATACTAAATCAATATTAATGTTCATTGATAGTATTGCGTGTGCAAAATATCGATAGATAGAAAAATAAAACATAATAAAATTAAAGGGGAACTAATTGCTTAATTTTCTTAACTAAAGGTGTGTAATAAGAAAAGAAAAAACATTTATTCATAAGAACACATCACATGGATAAAAGAAAGGAAGACAAGTAGAAGAAACATATCGTGACGTTATGAAACGGTCCCAACAGAGCATGTGTCTTGTGACGGACAACCAGCGCTGATCTTGCGTTGGGACCGGCCCGTGACGTCACGTAATACAGACATAAGGGGTAGTGCTTTACCGGGAGAAGAGAGATACACTTATAGTAATAATTATATAATAATATGACAACCTAAATGTAAATAATATAAATCTACATACAATATAAATACATATATACCTACATTACATTAAATAAATGCTCATATTTGTTGACTATTCTGCTGTGAGATGCAATCTTGATATATTCTTATTATTTTTATTATTTTATTATTATTCTAGATTTGAAGATTCATATATAGGAGGACTTGGACGATATTCACGCGGAAGACAATTAAGTAAATACATTAAAAGAGTAAGTAATTGAAATGTATAGTTTACATATTTGAAGAGAGAAGTAATGTAACTTGGTAATGTACGAGGAACAAGCGGAAATTGACGAGTTTCTTACACTAAAAACGACATCCCAAATCCGGCGGTAGATTCTGACGATTTGGAAAATATTTGTAAAGCTAGTTAAATGATGATGATTTTGAGTTTGAGTTGAGTATGGGCATGTATGCGTTACAATTCGCCTCATTGACGTCATCAGTAAGTTTTATAGTAGTAACATTCCATGCCATCCCAATAAAATCAAATTTCTATATATTATGTAAACATATATGGCGCTTTTGCAATAACTCAATTCACTTACTAGTCTTACTACACTACCTCAATTTACTCAACTCAACGTCGAGGGTGTTCCGATGCGAAAACTCGATTGAATGCCAATAAAATCATTCATCGAGTGAGCGTTATCGAATATAAAATTGTCTTAACTTGATTGAATAATAATAAAACCGTTAACACCAGGAAGTTTCGCGGCTGCTAATGAAATCTTAGACATTAGGTTTGTAATAAACTTAATAAGTTCGATACGGAACGGATTGTGAGTGGATATCGCAATAATAATAAAAATAGACGAGTTTGCGAAATGCCCTAAGAGAGATCCTTGAGGGACTCCAGTTTCTTTAAGAGCATTTCTATTCTCTATGCTTATTTAGATCAGATCTATTCTGGGTGAACCTAGGTGGATGTCTAAAATATTATTTCGGATACTTTATGAGACGTGAATGTGATGAATGATAGAGAAAAACATAATATCAATCATACAATATATATATCAGTAAGAAGAAGTATTAAATGAAAAAATACATTGGCCTAGTAATACATTGTATTTTTAGGTCAGTGATGATAAAGGTGTAATTGAGGTTTTCTCTCTCTGCCTACTTCGAAGGTGTCAGCATCAATATAACAAGAAACAAACAAACATGAAAATAAACTCTAAAGAAACGTACATATTGGATTTTATAAATTCTTAATGTTCAACATTTAATCCGTAGCCGATTGTATATAATTTACTCTTCATTAGGTTTGATATAATTAAAATCTCGCTTTTAGTCTGTCTGGATTGACGTAAGCGTTCATTATTTATAATCAGCGTTGTAACGCCTAAGCCACCTTAAAGTGTATTTTTTATTTTAATGGCCGGCTAACGCTGCAGTAATATTTTATGTGAGGTTGAAATAATGGTTTATAGACAGAAGGAGAAAATAATTAAGATAATTGATGAAAATAGCAATTCATTTTTTATACTACGAACGCAGCACGTCAATGTACGATCAGATAGTAAGCGGTTACCGTAACCTGTAAAAGCTAGTAATACCAGGGGGTTTACTAGCGCGTTGTCTTATTGTGGAGAGGAGAGTCACCATGAGCTCAGAGCAGATAATATACCTCCTTACTTCCACAATAATTTATCACTAGAACTCATAATTGAAACTATATAATACTCGTTCGGTGACACTATCCACTATGATATATCTATGGCCTGTCCTAATCTGATGTATTGTTTAGATATTTGGATGTGACGATGCATACAATGAAACTAATTACTGATGCGGTCAAATCACTTATTTCAACTTGTTACTGATCATACCTTGACCAACTTTACTTTTTGCGGTTCAATAACACGCCACCATATTATAATAGCTTGGTAGTACAAAGTTGTCTATGCTGCTTCACCAAGCTCACAAAGATATATTATTGAAGCGCACATAAATTTGTAAGCGCTATTAAATTCCATTGCAATAAGGTTTACTTACTAAATAGTAAATTTTAAATGAAAGCAACTATATTATATTATGTTCTATTAACTAAAGATCTATTAGCGCAAATTAATAAGCTCAAAGAAGCAAATGAGGTTGCACTAGAAAAACATGCTTCAAGTGTAATGATCAATGTTGAGCATACAAATCCAAAAACCATTTGATAGAACACATAAATCATAGAGCTAAGAGCGAACGTGGACTTATTTATCAAAGTAATGAAATTATTGATAGACGGAATGAAAATAAACAAGCAATATAGTGTGACGGCTGCCAATATTATTTCTATTTGCTCAAGTCTCATTAATGTTAGATCAATAAACTATGCTGAAACGTTGTTAGTAAAATAGAACAAAATCAAAACAAATTCAACTACACTATTGAGAAGAATGAATCTTTTCGTCTTGAGATAAAGTGCAAATTGTGCTGCTGCTCGTAAAATAATTCTTGACTTAAAACGAGTGTTGGCTCTGGACAGGCGCCTATCGATATATATATCGATAGATCAGCGACAGTACACATTATCGATGGTATCGATAGAGAAGTGAGTATTGAAGTTCAATATTATCCATAGTGTTACTAGTCACTATTATTATCATCATATATATGTTAGAGCCGTGATGGCAGTCCGAATCCCATCGGTCTGCACCAATTAGTTTTTTTAACTTAAGTGGAATGATTAATCACGCCACGAGTCTTACGGTAAAGGAAAACATCGTAAGGGAACCTGCATACGTCTGAGAAGAAATATTCAAGGACATATTATTATGTAGTGCAAAAGAGACGACTACGGACTCACCATCTGTCACGTTGGCACCCAATCATCTTCGGTGGGTTGTAAGTCCTTTTCCTACCTCTTCAGGGAACCTTGTGGGAAGGCGTAATGATAAAGAAGATCTTAAAGTATTGATAGTTGTATCGATATCCTAACATATTCTCGAGATCAAACTATCAGTAGTCCCACCACGGCTACGCTATTTGCACGTGTAAAGTAATATTGGTCGAAAGTGTGGAGTGAATGAAAAGCATCGCAGTCAATTTGCTCCAATCAAAAGTGCTTTAAACTTGACCTTAGCAGTGACAGAAGAGAAGTGGTACACTAACAGATCTAATAGGGTTGGTGATAGTGCCTAGTTTGTGTCTGTTCATACTTGGATGACAACGTCGTGTTGAAACATTTAATAGTGCTTTCATCGTGCTTAAATCCAATAATATTATACCGAATACTGATGATATGGATTTCAAGCTGAATACTAGAGGATGGTTCAGATCTTGTCGGCAGAGATGACGGCCTATAGAGAGAGAACACATATTGCGCCGACCAGGAGGATTATGATGGTGTAGATCTTGTCGCTTCCGGATTTATTATCGAGTTTGTAAACTAAGTTGGTTGTTTTTTTATCCAAATTGACTGATTTGATAAAACGGGCGTTGGAAAGGAAAGAGTACTCGGAACCAGCTGGCATTTATGAACTGATGATAAAAGGTATTTTCATAGAAAATGATGTCGACTGAAAATAACGTTCGCTGTTCACTTTTGAACTATAAAAAGGAAAATAATAACTAATCAAAATTTGGTATACATTAATTTGTACTTAGACCTATCACATAATTTAAACATAATTCGTTTTAAATAATGAAATTTGAACCTAATGGAGCATAAACAACGAATATCAATAATAATTCAATTCAAGATACTGATCATATTTCAGGACAGCTGTCCCGAGTAATGTCAATTCATTAAATAGGCCGTTTAATAATCAAAATGTATCTTATCTTACAAGCAATAACCATGTCTATGGAAAACACGAGTGTAATTAACAATTCAATAAGTATTAGCATCACGTTTTGGATGAACAAGAACGTATTGCTAAATTGTACAACTGTTTCGGTGCCGTATAAGGACATTCTTATCTGCAAAACCGTCTATGAATAATTGTGTAGGCTATTGACAACCTGGATAAGGGAAAGGTTTTAGAAATAACGAATCAATGTTTCGTTCTGTGTAAAAGTATCTGATATCAAAATTGTAATCTTAACGTGATCATGTTCTATTAGTATTCAAATTAGGTAGTTTTCCTATTGCAACATATCTGTTGTTTAAGTTAATTGATTTTATTTCTATTGCTAAGGTTAGTCTTTCTATCGCGCCATTACTTTTAGAAATTATAGTATCATTTGGTATATTGGATAATAATGCGTTTCTTTTACATTGCCCTGTAACAATGTAAAAGAAACGCATTATTATCTAACTATGTTTCAACTATATCACCATTTATTTAAACAACTCGTTCGCCTGATGGTAAGCGTCACAGCTACCCATGCAATAGATCAATTTCCACACAGGTCCTTGAGTCGGCAAACAAACAGTTTGCTACCTTAGTGGTATAAAAAAATCACCTCAAGATGAGTTCAAAAAATGTCTTTGCCCAGTAATTTTGCTGACAGTGCCCTTCAAACTCGAACACAGTAATGCATACACACTATACACACTAGCACTGCTGCTTGATGGCAGAATATCTAGCCCAGCGGTGGTACCCATCTAGCCGGCTTCTTGCAATAAGATGCCTACTTCTAAATTGAGTTAACAAAACAAAATGATAAACATATTTCGCATTTAACATCATCATGAATTTAATAACTAGGCGCTTGTCAAACTCAAACCACAAACTCTAAATCATCTTTATTTGACTTAGAAATAAGTACTTTCAAACCGTCGGAATCTACCACCGGATTAGGAAGGAGAATCGTTGGAGAAATGGCCAAACCGTTCTAAAAATTTACTATATAAATCCAAGCCATGTAAATTCCACAGCTATAAAAGCAGCTTGAAAAATATTAGAATTGGTATCATCCATTTGCGCGTTACACAATGCAAGTGAGTACCAATCAAAACATGATAAATCAAAGAATTTTTGTGAGACAGACAACGTCTAGACGAAATATTTGGCCCACAAAATAGGTCAATCATACGGACGGACATTGATGCAAATAATTAGGTGATTTACAATGGGCGTTTAACCTAATTCACGATTAGAAGTTGTTATGAATTTCGTTGGTAACACTGCCAAATAGTAGAGTTTTTAATAGATGTTGAACGTTGAAGATTTATTGAATGTGTCAGATTTTCATACTTGTAAATATTTTTAATGAATAAATACACAGTTGAAATTTTGACAGTTTGTGTATTTAAGTTGCCCCTATAACAACAAATAATAAAAATGATTATAAAATATAAAATAAAGGGGTCTCCCCTACTACATGTTTTATTTTTGCTTTTCTTGCTCTATCTTAATAATACCAAGTATACGCAAACACCCTGTATGCTATCTTTTGTTAAAAAAAGAGCGAATGTTCTATTACAAAATTATTACTTGCGGTTGGTGCAATAGCTGCCTCTAGGATCGAACCGCAAAGTTTATCATTTAACCTAGTTTGTTTTTAGTATGGAACCCTCAGTATGCGAGTCCAACTTGCACTTTTTAAAATATTATTTGCTTCCAAACTAAGGTATTGCATTTATTTGTTTTTAGCTTCATCTCTTGTATCTTTTTTACTATCCTCAACCACTCCTATATTAAATAAATCAATTTATCTCGTCCCTAGCGTATGTCCACCGACCACTTGTTCTAAATGAGTTGTAACATCTTTAGGCCCATCATTTGTTACTCCTTTGTTTTTGTCTCATCGAATACAACTTTCATTATGAGAGACAGCTTTCTTAGATCGTGACATATTGGTGTCGATTCTGTTGTTAAAAATTACTAAACTAAACTATTGTGACAGGTCTTAAAATCTTGCTATCCCTTTCTCATGTGCGTGGTTAAATAAGGATGACAATACTTTGTCCTGTCAAATTAGTTCAGTTTAATGATTGCGTATAACAGAACTGGCACCACTGTCTTGTTGAAAGTAAGTCTTGAATGCATAGTCACATTAATGGCACTCATTATCTAAGACTATCGTAATTCTTTAAATCACGGTCATGGACTTTTCATGCTAGTAGGAACTAGCTGTTCGTACGCATGGAGATAATTTTGTTCACAATGTCATGGGCTTTATATTTTTTGTACAGATACATTGATATGCAATTAGTAAAAAGCAATTGTATTTATTAGTATAGATGTAAAGTGATACAAACCGACAGTTATGAAAACTTGTGACATGTTTAAATTACCTTGTTAAGTTTTGTCTCCTTAAAAGGTCAAAGGGTGTATGCGAGGTATCTGAAACAAAAAAATATTTATATATATCTCAGTACTAAACAAACAGCTTAGGATAAAACATTCCTCACAGGCTGCGGATTCAATTTAGATAGCTAAGGTGGCAAACAAGCATTCGGCCCGCCTGATGGTTACCGAGTTACCGAGCCTATGGACGCTTGTAACACCAGGGGTATCGCTCGCGGGTTGCCGAACCTTCATTCATATTAAGGTTTAATGAATTCACTGAATCAGTCTGTAATCCTGTATTTACCGCATTCGAATTACCACACACACGCGACTTTCCTTGCAACACTGACCCATATTAAGAGACTACATAAATAATTCAAACAAAAATCTTGTTCGATGTTTAACTTTAAATGCAGAATTATACAATTTATCGATAAGATTAGAATCCGATGAAGCAATACTCGATGAAATGGAATGCGTTTCGATAATCGATTCAGTGATAACAGTACGTTAACAGATACCGGAAGTAACGACATACTTGAGCCCCACGACTCTGGCCTCTTAAGGCTTTGGCTAGCGAACATAAGGGCCTTTTAAGTAAATTCTGCTTATAATAAGCTAAACGTGACTTTAGTTTTGATATAATCGTATGTCGTGATGTTTTAATTTCGATTGTAAGCGAAATAATTTACGGTATTATGCTCGGCGTATCTTCGTTTGTAATTAGGTGCGTTCTAACTAAGCCGTAACTTAGGTTTTTGTGGGTATTTTTTTATATGGATAGAATTGGAATATGTGATATTTGAAGATATTTCGAGTATTGGTTTTTCTACCCGTAGAATATCTACATGATGTGTGATAATTTATTATTATGTGAGTTTAAAACTATTTATGAATGAAGTAAGTAGAAATCAAAATTATTGTTCAAAATTCAAATTTAAAATTCAAAAAGATCTTTATTTGACTAGACTTTACAGGCTAGCACTTTCAAATCGTCAGAATCTCACGGATTCGGAAGGTCGGTTTTGCTGAGAAGAATCCGGCAAGAAACTCAGCAATTACTCTTTTAAAAACCAAATATTGCAGTTAAGGCCCTAATAAGGGTCTTATGAAGGATTACTTTACCACTGACCCAGAAACAAACACCCGAGAAGAACCGACAAGAACCTCAGTGCTACTTATTTTCGTGAATACATTCGTGTAGCAAAATTCTTTTAGACATCAATATCAAAACAAAAATTTATTTTAATATTACAAGAAACCCTAACATTATTTTGGATTCGAATATAATACAATTTACAGAATACGCGTACGAAATGGCGGGTAATAACAAGTAAGAAATAAATTGAAATTACTTCACTGACAACTGAAACGAACAGCCCAGCGGGTGATCACGAACCAATTACAAGAAAAATAAACCCTACGTGCATCACTTTAATGTTGATAATCCAAATAAAAACACTGAATGTAAATCTCATAATATTTGTGCAACAATCAAAATTGAAACGTAATAATGTATAGAATATGATTTATAATCGTTACCAGTTTAAGATATGGAACTATTGAAACCAGCACCTACTTGAGTTGATTTAAATGTGGACTTAAAAGAAAAATAATAACTTGTAATGGAAGCACATTTTATTAATGGTCATGATTATAGTTAGGAAGTTGTTAGTAAAAGTACTCATAGTCTAAGAGATTCAGAGATTCGTTTTGTCGTATGGGCACCAAAGCCAGTACAGTACCGTACAGAAGATCACATACAAATAACACTACTCTGATATAGTGTTGAGTTCCTGCGGTGAGTTGAGCACCAGAACTCCTTATACAAAGAGAGATAAGGCACAACGGTATCTCCCGTTCAAAATAAAAGCTCGACTGGGAGAGTACTTCCACGTTACAGAATGCTCACAAGCAAACACGGTTCAAAAAAGGCACAATTAAACTGTGGAATAAACTCCCCGCCGTGGTTTTTCCTAAGGACTACAGCATGGGGTTTCTTCAAGAAGTGTATGAAGAGATTTCTGAAGGGTCGGCAACGCGCGAGTGATACCCCTGGTGTTGCAAGCGTCCATAGGCTGCGGTAACCGTTTACCATCAGGCGGGCCGTATGCCTGTTTGCCACCTTGGTGATAAAAAAAATCAAATTTCTTGCCGCCAAATTGCTTTGTAGCGTAAATAATGTTATAATATTTGAATATGATAAAATTACTATAGGAAGAAATAATTCAACAACTAAAAATTCTGTTAAGGTCGAAAAACCATAAAATAATTAATAATTTATATTAATCAATTATAACCCACATTCCATTGTTACTTGTATTTAAAGAAAAACTTTACTTGTATTAATTTATTAAGAAAAACTATTTCAGTTTCACCATTGTGGGCACACGCAACCCAACCACGTACGTCGAGCAAGGATAAAAAGTGAGTGTAGATCACACAGGAATCCAAATCAATTAGAACGTCTTTTGTGATGTAAAAGCCGCTTTGTGCCGCGAGCACACAAATAATCCACCCCAATATTTGGACTACAACTTATTGGCGCCTCCATTATGAGAAAATTTCATCAGGATACCGTGGGAACCGTCGTACTTCTTCGTCAATATTGAAACAATTTCGTTGTTGCTAAGAACTTTCGGGTACCTTAACACCTACGATTGACCACAATACAGACACACTCAGTGGTTCAAATACTTAGTAAACTCGGTTTACGCCATCTGTTGCTAGTGAACGGTGGCTTAGCATACATTTAGAATTCAACAAAAAATATTATAATAATAATGCTTAGACATTATCACACAGCGCCATCTGGCCCAAAACTAACCAAAGCTTGTACTATGGGAACCAGCAGCTGATAGAATACTTATATATGTAAATGTAAATACATACTTTTAATACATACCAACTCCCAGACGGTAGACAAACATGCTTGTCACATAAATGTTTGCCCCGGTGTGAATCGAACCCAGGACCCCTAGCGTAGCAATCAGGAATACTACTAACCACTAGAGCAGCGGTCTCGTCAATATCTTTCTTATTATCACAACGATTCGTAATCGGAGTCATATAAATTTGTATTCTATTCTTCTTCTTTCTATTCTATGGAATTCAACACGTATCATTTCATTGTCGTTCGCAGCTTTCACTGTTGATCAAGTTATCAATTCTTGATGTTACCATATTCATAAGCCACTTTAACACAGATTTGTGCCATATTATGACAAAATCTTTTTTTTTTCGTTCTAACTTCATTATCATATGATAAACCTCAGGTATATGTGTCTCTGCTACGCTGCAGGGGAACGTTACCTAATGTATAGATAACATTACCGTGGTATGGGTTACATGGGGTACTGCTAAAATTTTTGTACTGTAGTTGGGTGTTGTTTACGCTTGTAATTAGTTTCTCTTGTCGCGCTGCCGATGTATAATGGTAAATAATGTATTGTTGCGGGTCATTTTTATAGCTGCCAGTTGGAATTCGTCATGGGTGGCTTATGGCGTACGGTCTTTACCGGCGGCTTTTATACTTGGATCGACTCATTTGTTCTTTTAATCTTATTGAGCTTCCGGCGACTGGTATTTGTGTGAGCTTGCATAAGTGATAAACATTCTGGCTTAAGTGTGTTATTGGTATTGCAACAATTTATTGGTTACTAGCGACCTGCCGCGGCTTCGCACGGCCAGCGTTAGGCATATAAGTTAAATACCAACAAAACACGAATGAATTATGCATAAAAACCTTCCTTTTGAATCTCTATATCTATTAAAATAAACCGCATCAAAATCCGTTGCGTAGTTTTTAAGATCTATATATAGGGACAGACAGACAGCGACTTTGTTTTATACTATGTAGTTACCGGTGACTGCGTACCATCATGGTAACCGGTACGATTAATTGCCAACTTCGTCGATAACACAAGGTAGGATTAATTTTAAACAAGCTTTAATTATCACAACAAGGCTTTTATTTGATATCCATATCATAAGGGTTAATGTGTATACGGCCGCCATATTAGATAAAATATGGTAATCGTCCATTGTCACGTGAACCAAGTGTGTATGCACAATTTTAGTTCAATCGAACACTGGGAGGTGGGTCAATTTTATTTTTATTTTAGAGAGGCATCGGCACTTGTGAAAGTAAATGATAGCTTGTAAAAAGCATATACATGCATTTAAATCTGTAATCATAACATCATTAAACGAGTAAATAGTTAGTTTTCTTTCTTTATTTTTCGTTAAAACCCTTCGACTTTCTGTTTGGGCTAATATTGATTCGCATTACAAACTTTTTATATGCGTAAGTACTGCCGGTTAATCTAATATATAAAATTCTCGTGTCACAGTTTTCGTTGCCCTACTCCTCCCAAACGGCTTGACCGATTTTGATTAAATTTTTTGTGCTTATCTGGTATCTATGAGAATCGGCCAACATCTATTTTCATCCCCCTAAATGTTAGGGGTAGTCCACCCCTAAATTTTATTTTTATTTTTTAGACCGATTTCAAAAATTCTTTCACCGTTAGAAAGCTACATCATCACAGAGTAACATAGCCTATATATTATACTAGCTTCCCGCCCCGGCTTCGCTCGGGTAGACAAAATATTTGAATGTCTATAGGCTCCGAAACTACTGGACCGATTTCAAAAAATCTTTCACCGTTAGAAAACTACACTATCACTGATTAACATAGGCTAGCTGCCCGCCCCGGCTTTGCACGGGTAGACAAAATATTTGATATAAATGTCTACCCGTGCGAAGCCGGGGCGGGCCGCTATGAAATATACTTTCTGTCTGGCGTCTTGATCAAACTATTGTAAAATGTATATCTGTTTTACCACTAATTAAAATATGCAGTCACTAATAACGTCTATTATTCAAAAACAATGATAATTTGATTAGTAGTGGTTTTTTTATACTAATTTGACACACACGTCTACGGCCCACCTGATGGTACGCAGTCACCGTAGCCTATAGCCGCTAGCAATACCAGAGGTATCACTAACGAGTTGCCAACCCTGGTGTTGATGAAGTCTCACTAGGCTAGCAGCATAACTACTAGCGCAGCATATCATCGTGGAGCACTAGCAACCTTTCTCACCGCAAAAACACAACACTTCATCAAAGTAGTGTTATTTGACTTCGGTCTTCTGTAAGGTGGAGGTACAGTCTCCAGTCGGGCGGCTCCAATTTAAATGGGAAAACCCATGGGAAATCCCAATTCGCCCTACCTCTCTTAGCATAAACAAATACTCTTAAAAATATTATATAAGAGAAGAATGAATGAGAAGCAGTGGCTGATTTCAATTCCCACGCCTTACGAAAATAAAATGAATACTTGCTGATGCGATTCCGCTGTAGGTATTTGAATAATATGTTAGTTTACTTCGGGGTTTGATTAATTACTTAATTAGATTAATGAGCGATATATTTATGAGATGAGAATGCGAAGGCCTAAAGTAAACGGCACACGAACGACACGTCACGCTTTACGCTTCGTTAGTTTCGTTGTTACTTGCTTTTCAAACACCTTTAGTTTTTTGAAAATAGGTCATTTTTTAGGTTTCCGTACCGTAAAAGGAAAAGAGGAACCCTTATAGGATCACTTTGTTGTCCGTCTGTCTGTCAAGATTTTTTATCCCAAGAACGCGTGGAGTTATCAAACTGAAATTAATATGAGATACCCGGGTCTATAGTCTCTTTCGGCTGTAAAATAATCAAACCTGTAAGTCAATATGAAGAAAAGATATGGCCGTTTATGTCGCTCGCTTGTTTTGCGATTTCACAAAGGAATCAAAGCCTATACGGTACTTTTCGTTGACCTAGAACCATGAAAATTGGCAAGAAGCAGTGTCTTGCAGCACAAGTAAAGGAAAAATCTGCAAACCGTAAATGTAGTTATTTTTTATGCGATTTTACTTGAAGTTCGCCTACTTTTAACCTTACCTACAAATGAGTACGGAATCCTCGGTGCGCGAGTCCGACTCGCACTTTGACGGTTATTAAACACGTTCTGTGAAAATTTCAACTGTCTATCTATTACGGATCATGAGATACAGATACGAACGACGGAAGGACGGACGGACAGCGAAGCCTTAGTAATAGGGTTCCGTTGGTTACCCATCGGGTACGGAACCCTAAAAACGAGAATAATATTAGTTATATATACACACTAGCTGCCCGCCCCGGCTTCGCTCGTGTGGACAATTTTTTTTTGCATTTATGGGGATGAAAAATAGATGTTGGCCGATTCTCATAGATACCGGATAAGCACAAAAAATTTCATCAAAATCGGTCAAGCCGTTTCGGAGGAGTATGGCAACGAAAACTGTGACACGAGAATTTTATATATTAGATATATATATACGTTTTTTTATACCACTAAGGTGGCAAAGAAGCATACGGCCCACCTGATGGTAAGCGTAGCCTATGCATGCTTGCAACACCAGGGGTATCACTTGCGCGTTGCCGACCCTAAAAATATTCAATAAAAAGAAAATTACTCAGCTGTAAAGCTTGGCTCGCTTTAAAATTCTCAGTTCACTCTTTATCTAATACTATTAACACAGTATCACCTTACTCACGTATCTCTCTATCAGCGTAATCTATAAAAAAATCGTGACCAGATTATTTTTAATCTGTTCCCTAGTCACGTGATTTCATGTTCTAATCATTAGGTATAATTGTAGAATAGATACGAAGCGCTAGAAGCGTGTCAACAGAGGGCCGGTTTCTTATGAAATCAATTTACTTGTCACATCTAAAATGTGGCTGCTTATTAGTGTGATATAAATGAATATGATTAAACACTCTATATGGCAATAATTTATCTCTAATTATGTGGAAATGCTAGTCTTTGCGTATTTCTTTTGCGCAAAAATGTGCGCGAATGTAATAAGTTCTTTTTGTGAATAGTCTAGTTAAGTGACAATCGTTTTTCTGCTTATGTTGTGGAAGGAGTCCACCGTGATCTATCTATGGGAGCACAACATGGGGTTCTTCAAGATGGGTGTGAAGATGATTTCCATGGTTGGCAGCGCACGAGTGAAGCAATAAAATAGATAAGAAATAAAGGCAAAATCTTAATAAGCCGTGGTGGCCTTGTGGTTGAAGCAACGGCCTGTCATCTGATGGGCCCAGGTTCGAATCCCAGCCTGTACCAATGAGTTTTTCTAAGCTTAGTTACAGTGATTAATCGCACCATGAGCTTTTAAAAAGAGAGGTAGGGCGATTTGGGATGGAGTAATGCTGCTAGCACAGTGAGTAGTAATAATAGTAGTAATGCTGCTAGCACAGTGAGTCCTCATCAAAAATATGGTTGGCAACCCGTTAGTGATGCCCTGGTATTTCTAGCGCCTATAGGCTACGGTGACTGCTTACCATCAGGTGGGCCGTATGCTTGTGTGCCACAGTAGTGGTATAAAAAAATACCCTGATACTAATTCAATTTAAAGAGTACATTTGCCAGTTTATGTTAAAATTATCTCCTTTGTTTTTTTATACCAGTGTTGTGAGATTCAATACTGGCGATACGCTCGTGTGAACTTATTACCACGTTAACAAGCATACGGCCCATCTGATGGTAAGCAGTGACGACGCTAGGCGTAAGTATAGAAACGCATGCAATTCCACAGGCTACCAGGGTAATCATAGACAGGACTCACTTTGCTATCTATATCTATACTTCTATATCTATATCTATGCTAATATTATAAAGAGGAAAGATTTGTATTTTTGTGGGTTTGTATTGAATAGGCTCCGAAACTACTGGACAGATTTCAAAAATTCTTTCACCGTTAGAAAGCTACATGATCACTGAGTAACATAGGCTATATATTATACAAGCTGCCCGCCCCGGCTTCGCACGGGTAGACAAAATATATTTGATAAATGTCTACCCGTGCGAAGCCGGGGCGGGCCGCTATGAGCAATATAGTAATAACTGCTATCACTGTGTTCGTATCGAGCACTAAAACTCATCGCAAAAACACAGCACTACATCGGAGTAGTGTTATCGGACTACGATCTTTTGTAAATTGGAGGTACAGTCATAAGAATAAGTATAAATGAGTAGAATGGAATCTTCTTTGTCCGAGCCCCAAACGCCGCCATTTATAATCGCTGAAATATGCGTTTTTCTATACTTTGAAATAATTGTTTTATATTAGTTTTACAAAGATAAGGTTCCGCCGTTTAGGCGTGAAAGTGCAATATAATTATTCTCATAGTAGAGTCTTCAATCAGGCTGTTCGAATATTTCAATGGAAACCCTTTACGCCCTACATCTTAATAACACTGTAAGCATAAAAACCGTCATTTGTTTATGGAACGTGCTCGCGATAGCTCTAAAAAACACTCATACAGAATCAAATCGATCAAATTGATTGAGTATTGATGACGCCACTAAAGCTACAAGCGCCGGCTTCATTCTAATGGTGGACGATAAAACTGTAATTACTCACTCACAAGATCACAAAACTGAGATAATCCTCCCAAGAGGTCGGGGGTCGTAAATCGATGGTAATAAACATGTACCGCTGCTAAACGCCTTCTCTATGGTTATTAGGTACAAAAAGGTTCTTAACGCTGCGAAGGTACTCGTAGCAAGCATGCGTACGGCCCGTCTGATGGTGCTTTTTAGGGTTCCATTCCCGAAGAGTAGCCAACGGAACCCTAGGTATTACTAAGACTTCGCTGTCCGTCGCGTGTTCAAAATTTCATCTAAATCCGTTCAGTAATTTTGGCGAGAAAAAGTACCAAACATGCGTCCATAAATACATACAATAGATTATTCCATCAACTGAACGCAGCGTATGACATTGGTACACCAAGGATCCTCTTGAAAACGCCCATGTTTTCGCATCCGTAACATAAATATTGTTTAATAGTTCAACTATGAATTGCAATTTAAATGTTGTGATTACATTGATTTGTGCTAGCCCTATCATTGTGATATATAAGCTTGTTAGCCTCTAAGTACATTATATTTGTACGTAGTAAATTATCTACTTAGAGATTATATTTATGAAATGTACTAACTGACCTAACATTCGAAAGATGGCGCTATTCATGATTTGCATAAATTCCATAACAACGTCACAATCCTACAACGCGCTAGGAGAGTTTTCCACGTTTATAATATATACTAGTCTCCGACTTAAGCATTTTGGGCCTATTTCTACAGGCACAACACTCGCCTGGCTGGAAGATCTTTGCTGCGGCTGAGTTTGATCACCTCACTGGCCCTTGAAAACTTACGTAAGTTTTCAGATCAATACAAGGTTTTCAGATTCAGATCAAGACTTGATGATAATTTACTGCTGTACATATTATAAGTACTATAACTGTTTCGGCACCATTTCGGAAAAATAGTGAGTGATCACGGTGCCACTCACACTATGAGTACCAGGGTGTATGCCTTGGCGGCGAGACCTACCGCAGATGGTCTCTGACGCCTCGTAAAGGGTGGCTAGGTATAGTGTGGCTCCTTGTATACCTATCGGTAGGAAAGGGGGGCCACTATTACAAATCTCTATAGTCAGAACGGTTATGTACATATGAGTATCCACAATCTATTACCGAATTGAATTACGATAAGTTTAAGACTCATGTCAAAAGAGTTTCGATAAATAAAGCCTATTATAAAATTAATGATTTTGTAAATGATAAAAATGCTTGGAATATATAGACTCACTCTGCACAAGTGGCTCCCCGCTCCTGGTAATTGTAATAGTTGAAATATGTATTTCATGAAAGCAGTGACAAAACCAACTTGGTAGCTTTCATTTTGATATTTGTAATTTCATGCCAATGTCTAGAAGAATTTTGTTACAAATTGTTATATAATGATTGTTAAATGCAAAAAAAGACAGAGCACTGAGTTTCTTGCCGGTTCTTCTCAGGTGGTTTTTTTTCCGAACCGGTGGTAATTTAGACCTTCATAAGAGCCTTATTAGGGTCTAAACTGAATAAATGATTTTTGATTTTGATTTTGATTTTGAGTACATTTCACATACAAAACCGAAATAACTATACACACAATTGAGTCAAAAACTCTTTTTGTTATTCAAAGTTCAGTGCCGGTAGCAAGAACATTTTTCGACGATTCACGAAATGTCAAAATTTACATACTAATTTTTAGTTCCACTTTTCACCGCCGCGGCGCTGTTAATTTTTCCACACAAAAATAGTCGAAGGCGATACGAAAACGTTGTCGCAATTTATTCATACTCACGCTACTGTTGCGGTGGGAACTTTCAACATAAAAAATACAATTAATATCACATCCACATCAACTGCTAAAATAATTAAAACTTAGGAAATTTACGATATTCTCCGGAGGCCGACTCCCCATTTTAAATTATACCCCAAAGCAATAATCACAAAAAATAATTATCTTCAAGTGATAATTACTATGCCATTAAACAATTTAACGATAGACATAAGAACAGTAGTCCGAGTAAGGACAACTTATCACTACGTATTCGTATCGCCTTCGAATATTTTTGTATTAAAAATGAACAGCGCTGCGGTGGTGAAAAGTGGAACTAAAAATTCGTATGAACATTTTGACATTTTGTGAAATACGTTTACGTACGCAGTCCAAAGATGTTAACAGATAAGTATAACAATTTATAACAATTCAGCTTCTT
Organism: Falcaria lacertinaria; assembly: GCA_951449985.1. Taxonomy (NCBI): domain Eukaryota; kingdom Metazoa; phylum Arthropoda; class Insecta; order Lepidoptera; family Drepanidae; genus Falcaria; species Falcaria lacertinaria. Next base: position 8,903,381 of record OX602124.1, read on the forward strand.
CTTCCTAACTATTGCAATCAATCCTCTTCAACAATGTCTTCAAAGACTCATTTAGGCCAGTGTCAAGTGTAAAAGAATTATTAAGGGTTCATGGAGCCAAAAGTTTGAGAAACCCTGCTCTATTGTATCATGGTTGTATGGCATCTGAGCCGGGTGCTTAGGCGATAACTAGACTTGCGGTCTAACAAGCTATCCTGTCTGTCGCATAGTTAGTTGAAGGTTTAGCCACACTGTCAGTTCATTTACGCGACTTCAGTTAGTTGGGTTGGACTTTGAAATGGCCATAAAATATTTAAATTACTTATGTTTTGCGTCACTGTATATATTATACTAGCTGTGCCCGCGACTTCGTACGCGTGAAATCGGATTTTGTTCACAAATTTATCGGTTTTATTTTTTTGCGCGTAACCCTAATTTATTTTTTAATAAGTATTTTCTGCTGACAATAACAAACACAAAAAGAAAAGAATTAGCGAATCGGTCTAGCCGTTCACGCGTGATGCGGTGGCCAAAGGAAATAGGGATTTAATTCTCCATATGTATAGACCATCAGAGATGCCGTTTTTAATATAAAGATGGAAATACACACTGCATAATTATTGTGTGTTAATCAAAGCAAAGTAAATAATGTATCAATTCCTCATTTAAAAAATTACATATGTGACTACATGGTATAAAACAAGTCGCTTCCCGCTGTCTGTCCTTATGTATTCTTAAATCTTTATAACTACGCTACGGATTTTAGTGCAATTTTTAATAGATAGAGTGATTCAAGAGGAAGGTTTTTGTGTGTAATTCAATTGTGTTTGGTAGGTATTTAACATATATATATAACGCTGGCCGCGTGAAGCCGGGGTGTGTCGCTAGAAATATATAATTTTAAGTTGAGTCTCTTTAGGCACTTAACTATTATATATATATTATATTATATATATATTGACGAGACTTCTGGTCTAGTGTTTAGTTTACTTGACTGCTGCGCTAGGGTTCGCGGGTTCGATTCCCGCCGGGGCAAACATTTATGTGACAAATATGTTTGCCTTGTCTGGGTGTTTGGTATGTATTTACAAACCAAAAGCATATAAGTATTATATCAGCTGCTGGTTCCCATAGTACAAGCTTTGCTTAGTTTGGGGCTAGATGGCGCTGTGTGATAATGTCCAAACATCATTAAACATTATGGCTTAAATTATGAAATATAGTAACTAACGAAACTAAGCCATTTAAAACGACTATTAGCTATACTATACTAAAGTCCTAGATATTATGTGTTTGTTAGTACTATAACCCAGTTATAGGAGCGTATAATCGAACTGGATAGCTGTCATACAAGTTGATTAACGAACAATTCCTTCATTAAAATTATCTAAAGTTTAATCGACTAACTATGGAATGTCTTACGATTGTTGCTTGTACAAGTCCTGATGCTTGTACATAAAATTTACTTCTTCTGAAACAGCTCTGCGTTTGAGTCACTTCAAAGGTAGTGCAGCCGGTATTAATAACGTCGATAAAAGACCTGACTTGCACTTAACAATATTGTAATAATTAATAAATAATCAAAAGCAATAACAATTTATAATCCTTTCAATATCAATTCATATTCTGCCGAAAAAACAAAAGACTGGTTCCTTTATATGTACATTCAAAATTATTTCTCATTTTCTTAGTGGCCAGTTTCGTATTGCATAATATATTTACAAATGAGTCGTAATATAAATTATAAATTGTTATTAATTATTATTTACTAGCTTTTACTCGCGGATTTGTTTACGTGGTTCTACAGACAACAAGTTAGTTAAAAAAATAATAAATACATATTTTTTACAAACAAACTCAGGTTAATATTTATTACGGTACGATAGGTAATATTAGGTCCTTACATATGAAATTGGCGTTTTGTATGGGAGGAACAAAAAGTCGAATATTTTTTAATATAATATATTTAATTAATCAAAGTATGAACCATTATTTTCTATGCACTTTTGCCATCTCATAGGTAGTTCATTGATCCCTTTACTAAAAAAACCAGTCGGACGGGAATCAATAAAATCTTTGAAGGCGATTTGGACTGCCCCATCGGAGTTGAATTTTTTCCCTTGCAAGAAGTTATCCAAATTTCGAAAAAAATGGTAATCTGTTGGAGCAAGGTCCGGGGAGTACGGAGGATGTCTTAGACTTTCCAATTGAAGCTCTTCTAATTTAGTAGCCGTCTGTAGCGCAGTGTGTGGTCTAGCGTTGTCGTGAAGCAGCAGTGGCGTGGAGCGATTGACCAGCCTAGGTTGTTTAGCCGCTAGCTTTTCCATCATGGTTTGCAATTCCTGACAATAGACATCAGCCGTAATAGTCTGGCCAGATTTGAAAAAACTGTAATGAACAATACCGGCACTAGTCCACCAAACGCTTACAAGTAACTTTTTTGGGGTTAATTTTCGCTTGGGGCAGGATTTGGCTGGCTGGCCAGGATCTAACCATTGCGCTGAGCGCTTCCGATTATCGTAAAGAACCCATTTTTCATCACAGGTAATGATTCGGTTTAAAATACCTTCATTATTGTGCCGGTTTAGTAATGTAACGCAGCAGTCGACGCGCGTTTGCCGGTTTGTTTCAGTCAATTCGTGAGGTACCCACCTTGCAAGCTTTTTAATCTTCCCAATTTGCTTCAAGTGAATTAAAACAGTTTTATCACTAACATTGCAGCCTGCAGCTAACTCGGACGTGGTTTGCGATGGATCCGCTTCCACAATAGCCTTCAACTCTTCATTATCAACTTGAGTCTCAGGCCGTCCACGGGGCTTGTTCTGCAGGTCGAAATTTCCAGAACGAAAACGTTGGAACCAAAAACGAACTGTGTTTTCTTTTGCAACACGACCGCCATACACATCATTCACCCTTCGAGTTGTTTCCGCAGCACTAGTGCCACGGCGGAACTCGTACTCGTAAATAATGCGATATTTAAGGTTTTCCATTTTGTAAAATGAGTGACGCAAACAGAAAAAAACAGAAGAAAAAAAACAAATGAATGACGATCATCGAAGCACAAATACATGAGTCTATAGCTGTACAAATTTGAATTTGGAATTCCTTACCAAAGAGGAGAAATTCGTGATTAAAGTGGCCAGTACGAAAAACGCCAATTTCATATGTAAGGACCTAATATATATGGGACAATCTAAAACTAAAAGAAAAAAAAACTAACCCAATTAAAAAATAATAATATGGGTCACCATGTGGGCAATGACCCTCTGTGTCACGGTAACCGCTTACCATCAGTAGATGAGGTAAGGATTTATCAGCATAGAAGCTTCATAACCAAACTGATGACTTTTTTAAATACTACGTATTTGTCATAACTTAATTATTATTCCGTTTATTTAATAAAAAAAGTTCCGTCTACAAGATAGATTCGATTAAAAACTTACTTTTAATGATTAATCGATTAGTTATTCATGAAATTATTTATTCACACAATCTTTTAAAAGGCTGTTTAATATTATTATGTCACAAAATCAATTATATTAATACGGGACATCTCTGTTTTCATTACATCCAATCGATATAAATAATCGATTTTAATATTCAAATGTAATTACGTAAAATTTGGAGTGGAACGTTATATGCTAAATATTTATTTAAATTTCTTAATTTAGTTTTAACTAGCTAAACTTTGATTTTGATCTGTTAAGATTCAACGCGTTTAAACTTTAAAATCTTGAAATTATAACAGAGGAACGATTATATTGTACAAGCTAGTATTCATACCAAAATATTTTTATAGTCGTGGTGGCACACAAGCGTACGGCCCACCTGATGGTAAGCAGTCACCGTAGCCTATAGCCGCTAGCAATACCTGGGATATCACTAACGCGTTACCAACCCTGTGGTGGATGAGGACTCACTGTGCTAGCAGCATTAATACTAGCCCAGCGTAACCTCATGGAGCACTGGCAACATTACTGACTGCAGGAACACAACACTACTTCATAGTAGTGTTATTTGACTGCGGTCTTCTGTAAGGTGGAGTCGGGCAGCTCAAAATTTAATGGGAAAAACTCATTCGTACAGGCCGAGGTTTGAACCTGGGCCTATCAGATGACAGGCCGTTGCTTCAACCACAAGGCCACCACATACTAACTGTAAAGAGTTTAGAAATCTAAATATTTATTTAATTAAACTTTACAAAGAAGTACTTTTAAATCAACACAATCTGAGTATCAACGGATTTGGAGGATCGTTTTGCAGAGAAGAATCCGTCGAGAAACTCAGCAATTTTATAAAAATACTAGCGTCCTGCCCCGGCTTCGCACAGGTAGACATTTATCAAATATTTATTCTACCCGTTTTTAGACTTTTTCAGGCATTTTTTTATTTTTTCTCTGCGTAAGAACTATCCTTGTACTTCAAGGAATATTGTAAAAAAAGAATTAGCGAAATCGGTTCAGCTGCTCTCGAGATTTGCGCTTAGCAACACATCCAGCGATTCATTTTTAAATTATATATATGTACCTTCACATATAATACTACAGTTCGCTAACAGCCATTCTATTGAGTCTATGCAGACTATTCAAACTGGTACACCTGCCTAACTTACATTGCGTTACAAAATTCTCATAGGCACTTGAAGTGGCTTGAAAGTTCCCCAACCTCGCATTAAGAAATAACCGTATGCCTCTGAACACCTGTCAGTCTGTCTGTTCGTTTAAGATTAGCATATAAATGGCGTGAATCTTGTGTAGGATGGTAAAACACAATAGTCTAACACGGCTTGTATTTTATGTGCACAATGCTGACAACAATAATTATATTATGAATGCGAAAGTAACTCTAATATAATATAATATATATAATAATAATAATGCTCGGACATTATCACACAGCGCCATCTAGCCCCAAACTAAGCAAAGCTTGTACTATGGGAACCAGTAGCTGATATAATGCTTATATATATATTTTTTGTAAATACATACTTATAATACAAGGCAAACATATTTGTCACATAATTGTTTGCCCCGGCGGGAATCGAACCCGCGACCTCTAGCGTAGCAGTCAGGTATACTAACCACTAGACCAGCGGTCTCGTCAAACTCTGTTTGTTTGTTGCCTTTTCAGGACTAAATGGCTTAACGGATCGTGATATAATTTAGCACGTAGATAGATTATATCCCGGGGAAGGATTTGGCTATCTTTTGTCTTTAAACAAATGCAGTGGAAGTCGCGGTCGCTAGTATTTAATAAATGTTTGAATATATCCTAGTTGTATTAAGAAATGCACTTGGTATAGCCATCCAATTACTGGCCATAGGTGAGATTGCTTAACTTCGATGTGCGCAGTGAGATTCACAAATGACAGATAAAAAAATCGGCCAAGTGCGAGTTGGACTTGCACACCTAAGGTTCCGTTCTAAATACAAACCAGGTTAAATGACCAACTTAACTTTGCCGTTAGATCCCTAAACACGGCTACTGTACCAACCGCAAATAACAAGTTTGTAACAGTATTTTTTTTATACATATAACAATACACACTCTTGTTCATTTCAAGCGTCTACTTGTTGCCATTATTAAGTTAAATAAAAATAAAAATTCGCCCTACCTCTCTTAAACCGAGTAAAAAAATCTATTTTATCGACAATAAATCAACGTAGCTATAAATCTTCTATTATCCTACTTCAGTATAATTTGTGTAAAACCGCACTCCCACGACAATAATAAACTGTTAATATTGACGCAGCGTGTTAACATGTCACGACACTGTCATTGTCACTTTGTCACGCTGTTTGTCAGGTCAAACACGTCTTGATGACAATGATCATTGTTACTGTACGCATGTTTACATTTGAATTTAGACTTTAGCGGGTATTACTATTTTGTTTACTGCGATGGTGGTAAGCGAAAAAAGTTTCCTCTGAAAGCGGCGGTAGGTTCTGACGATTTGAAAGTAATTCTATGTAAATCAAGTGAAAATATTTTTTTGCGGGGCGTTCGTTTCATCGCTCTTTCTGCTGTCAGATTTAAATTTGGAATGAGGCTAGACTTTATTTGTATATAGAGAGAAGATTAGTTTTTTTTAATTTGGCATGTAGCTGAAATTGGACTTACACGTTTGGATCCCATGATAATGCAAGATTACCTAAATGCCGCCATTTTTAATTCAATATGGCCGACGTTACAAAATTTAATTTTACAAGTTTTACTTCTACGATATGAGAATCAATGAAAGGATTAACCGATATACAGTAAGTAAAGTGACGTCATCCTGAATCCAATATGGCGGTCGGCGCAAGATGGCGATTTATAATTTCAACATTAACCCTTATGAAAGGGATTGACGAGCAATAAACGTTTCTCACCTACATACTTGTTTGCTATGAAACATTTATTAGACCTGTATCGAACTAGTTAGTTAATGACCATGGTGAGCCTACCTACAAGCTACTTAGCACATGGCCGCTAATTAGTAAGCGTGCGAACAAAGACCGCCCTTAAATTCTTGGAACATTTCACACCCCTGACCTGAGAACTCTTGAGGGATACTTTACAATTTTATTGTGAGAATCCCATTGTTACACCACGAAGTAGGCATAGAACATCGCGTAGCTTTAAAAATTGTAATTCATTGCAGAAACACAAGACTAAATCAGTAAACATAGTTATTTTATGAAATAAATAAAAGTAATATTAATCATAGATACTATTTGTTATGTGTATTGTGGTTGAAGCAACAGGCCTGTCATCTGATGGGCTTAGGTTCGAATCCCGGCCTGTACCAATAAGTTTTTCTAAACTTAAGTACAGGGATTAATTACACCATGAGCTTTTAAAAAGAGAGGTAGGGCGATTTGGGATTTCCCGTGGGTTATGGATTATAAAAAAAAAAAATGCGGAATTATCTCTGCTTGTTTGGTTGTTTGCTACCTTTCAGGACTAAACGGCTGAACGGATCGTAATAAAATTTGACAAGGAGTTAGATTATAATGCTAGAGAAGGACATATTCTACTTTATTCTTTAAAAAATGGAGACAAAGCCGCGGGGAACAGCTAGTGGGCTATAAAGGCATTGTTCCATTGATCTAATATAATATACATGTTTTTTTTAATACAACAATAGAACGTGTTATATAGCATTGTAACAAATATAATTTTAACCATATTTAGAGTTAAATTAGAAAAAGTCAATTAATTCGAGATATATCACGTAGCATTTGTATGTTATAAACTAACTAGCGACCCGTGCGAAGCAAGGGCGGGCAGCTAGTATAATATATAGCCTATGTTATTCAGTGATAATGTAGCTTTCTAACGGTGAGCATTTTTTTGAAATCGGTCCAGTAGTTTCGGAGCCTATTCAATACACACATACACACAAAATTACAAATCTTTCCTCTTTAGGCATAATATTAGTATAATATACTAAGATTAATATATTATATTATAAATTGCTTTTTTGTTATTAGAAACGTGTTTACTTTCATATGCATTTTGTAAAAAGCTGTTATTTTGACATTACACACGAACACTTCAATTTTATTTATGTGTATAGATGACTCTACTTGTGATTAGTAATTCTACTTGACACATTGCAATTTGCTTTACAACTGACGTTAAAATTACGCTAAAGGGCCCACATAAGCGACTAGTGCAGAATGACGTGTTTATATTTCAACCGTCACTTACCTGTTTAGACTACGATCATGTTAACTTGTATGGTGCTATTTGCACATTATTAAAGGGTCTTTCCGTTACCATACAAACGGCAGCTCAATGCTCATATTTAATCACCGCAACTATAGTGTGTGATCCGTGAACATTTCGTAACGATCAGTTGAAACTTTTCCTAGAATCATGACTTAAATGAAGTTACAATACAAATACACTTTATTGCACACCACAAAGTAAAATAACATGTTTAACAGAAATAGGCAGATACAGAGTAGTGAAGACAACAGGCGGTCTTATCGCTGGAGCGATCTCTTCCAGACTAGAAGTTAGTTTTATAGTTGGCCAAAAGTACATTAAAACCCAATTGTGAATTGGACTCACGAGAGTTCTTTACTAATTTTACTGACTAGTTATGTCCGACAAAGCATAGTGGCAAACTAATATTAAAAAAAAAGGATCTATAATAATAAACCTCTCATGTGAACCACGTGTCTTTTATCCTTTGGTCAATACTGTATAAAAACTCGTTTAGACGTAATTTTCGACATCGGACTACTAGGCGAGGGGTGAGCCCACCCTTACGTTGTGGCATACCACCAATACGCACTAAGCGTTTTGCATCATCATTTGCTATGCGTACAGGTGCAGCAAAGGCATGGAATTCTCTCCCCTCGTCAGTGTTCCCTGAGTCCTACAGCCTGGGACTATTTAAGGCTAGAGTGAATAGGCTACTAACGGACAAGCGAGCTCCACCTTCGACCACTCTTCACTTACCATCGGGTGAGATCGTGGTCAATCGCTGAACCGTAATTAATAAAATAAATAAATATTGTCAGCGTCCAGACACACAGACGCGGCGCGGCGCGGAGACTAAATGTAGTGATAGCGATTTTTACAGAAAGTACCTGACATCTAATCTGAGTTATTAGTAATACAAGATTAAACCAGCTATCAGACTTTCTGCTTCTGACAGACCTAACAACAATTGCCAAAAACTGATCAATCTGATATATTATAATTTTGGTGTTGGTGTTTGTAACAGAACTCCTCAGAAGCGGCTTGACCAATATTACTGTTTTTTTTGGTCTGAAAATAGGACGTAAACTATTCTTCATACCCCTCAATGAAAAGGGTGGTCCAGCCCAACTTTTATTATTTATTTCTTTGATAAAAATAATTTAAATGGCTAAACTAAGTTGGCGGGTCAGCTAGTGAGATATAAAAAAAATCCCAATGTTAGTCTGTCTATCTCCCCTTACGATCTTGCGATACCAAAAATAGGCAGAATTTTTCAAATAATATATCTGGTGTTTTGTTACAGCCTGTATACGAGGCCCCAATACCACAGGTAACTTTCCCCCAGTGTTGTATCTGTCACCACGGAAGGCTAAACAGGGGTTATCGATATCGCGATAACTGTTACGTGGCTCGTAATGAAATATCGATATCGACGCTGTGATCGCGATGTCGAATGTGGAGAAATGTCGCACTATCGCATAAAGCAATCCTGCTTGGACTATTTAGCTCTTATTATATTGTTCAATGTAAAATTAGATTTAATTTATTAAAAAAAATAAAGAAATAGTGAACTTTGGATTTTTCATACTCTCAATAAGAACAGGGTTTGCACTGCGTTAGTAATGATAATAAAACCCATAATATTCAAGCTAGGTATATAATTATGCATAGCGGTCACCGTAGTGTACTAAACATAATTTAAATGTATATAGTGCGGTAAATAAAGTTGTATGTAATAAATATTTGTAAAACCCTTCATATATTCCTTGAACCCGGAATAAACACTACCAAATTTTCTAGTTGGAATAACATTTCCATTGATCCAACAGCTTATCCGACTAGAAAGTGTGGTCAAACAAAAGTTTCCCATAGGATCTTACGAGACAACTGAGCTTTTATATTGGGCAACCATTTATCACGTATACGACAACGTATCCAACGCGTGTGTACAAACACTTAATGAAGCGAAAAGTCAAAGAAAACAAGCCATGGACGCCTACGCAAATTCCTTTTGTAATGCCATTTCATCTTGACCTACCGCAGCGAGGATCAATATGGATATTAAAAGTAACAGTAAGGGTCATGATAAAATGGATAAAGATCCACCTAAGGACATAGATTTGATGAAAGAACTCGATATAATTCACACGATTGTAATAAATGGCTCGCTGGAAATAAGTAATGGAGCTGAATCAAAGGATTTAGTGACTGGTTTTGGAATGTAGGTTACCAATGATCGTAAAACATCATATTAATCTGGTACCTAACTCACTTGATATCGTTCATAAATTGTGTTCACGAAGAAAAAGGAACAGAAAATACATGTAGTAATCTAGGTACCTCAATGACTTATATGAATTTAACTTCTAATTTCTAATTTTGTATTTGAGTCTATAAAACAAAAAAAATATTTTCCGTTTCTAGAATGGTTGAAAAATTCATTTCTATGAGCCCTTGTTTATTTCCTAAAAACATTCCTTTTTCCTTTCCTTATTACTGTTACTTCCACAAAACGCCAATAAACTAGACACATAAATCATACGCTAAAGCTAAGAATCCACTCATGGATTGCTGGCGACTACCTCATGCATTTTACGCATTGTTCAAGTATGCACGAGAGTCATCAAGAATTCAAGGACTCTCAGAGGCGCCAGCATGGAACTCTCGGGAAGTTTGACAAACACAACTTATTTTGAACCATTTCCATCTTTAACAAATTTAACAAAAACACAATTTACAGTGCTCTCAATTGTACAATTTGCATGCAGTCTATGCAGATGATTTTTTCATTTCACTTTTACTATAGAGTTGTTATTTGTTCACATAAATCATTATGTTTACTCATTACTTTTTTACAACTAATGCGAATTCCTTTTGTTGATAATGTTAAAGGTCTTACATATTTACTGGTAAGTTTATGAACTCTGACACTATTTTAACACTGCTCACAGATTTCCAATGTATGGAATGCATGGAATTAGATTGGGTATATTATATTAATTAAAATGAATTAAGTAACATTATCTTCAAGTAAGACTAATTGCATAGGCGGCCTAAATTACGGAATGTCAACTAAAATTAATTAGATTTTGACCACAATGTGACGTTATGAGCGGCGCCTTTGGCAATGTTTCAGAGCATTTAAACTTTTCACACGAAGTGATCACTCAATTGCTGTCAAGCCGAAGATAAGACACTTAACTCTTTTGATGAAACGTCAGACAATATCAAACCTAACGCTTTTGATGTTAAGCATGACATTTCTGATGAAAAAGTGTTTCATAAAGAAGTAAATGTGATGGTGACGGATCGGGGGCATGAAACCTTAAGTGGTAAATATTGTGATTCTATGTGAAAAGGAGCGACACTTAAAACGTCCAGTGAGATAAAAAGGCATTTGACAATATAAGTGCTTTAATTAAAACCAGTAACGTATTTCAATCTAAACAAGGTTCGTTGAAAAAAGTTTTAATTTTTTAATTGATTGTCGATTCGACACACTAACAAACTTGAGTCACTTTTGACATTCAACAGTAATAGCAATAGTAATTGTAGATATGATGCAGGAAGTCTCACGAGGTTTGGCTTCTGGTGATAAATTAGACTAGAATGTAGTATCCTTCCAAAAAGTCATTACAGAGAATAGGTATTTACATCCATGTTGTAATTATCATAATTACGAATTTAACAGTATTAAATTCTCCAAAGATAACTATGAAATAATTTCCGATGTTTTAAGACAAGAAATGCCCCACGATAAGAACTCAGTATAACAGGTTATTCCATCTCTCCCAACGAAACCGAACGCGATGTAACGGATGTCATCCGAACTATAAAATAAATGAGGTAGCCAATTAATGAAAGACATGATTATGTAATTCTAGCAAAGTAGTAGTAAATATTGATTACCATAGCAAGTTTCCATATTTACTATTCGAATATCATTATATTAAATTTGAGTACGTACAGTATATTAAGAAAGATAATGCATAGGATGTTGAACTCCAAATAATTCATTTCGACTTTAGTCCACCAAAACGGTGTCAGATCAATAAAGCATTTTAATCTTTGCTTTTATATTTTGTCACTGGTTATCAGACTTACAAATGTAATTAATACCGCAATCAAGGGAGCTATAACTTTGATTTTATCAGGTGCCAAGGGTTTCGTCATGAAACTTTAATTCCATTAACGAGCAATGCTTAATAACAATATTAAGCCCTTTTAAAGTGAATATCTGAAATTAAATCTATCAAATTAAATCCAGTCGTATTTAATTTGTTTTCAGTCTGACTGCTTATGCTAGGAACACACTAATTTAATTTTCGAATTTAATCCATTATAATTCTTACTTGAATTATGGTTACAACGGCAATGTAGCTAATAATCATTTTTTTTGGGAATCAATTCTTAATGATGTCATACGGTGACGGGTTCGATACAATTCCTCTTTGTGACGATTGAAAATATATGTTTTAACTTAATTAACATTCATATCTTATTATTCTTCTTCAGTAATAGTATAAATACTATCATCAAAGTCTCATTCAATAACTAAACTGTTATATTCAGGTCTGTTTTTTCCCCAACAGACGTCAACGTGTCAAGTTGAATCACTATTCTTATAAAAAGGTGTCACATTACATCCCTAGTGGCTACCTATTGTTCGACAAGGGTCCGACCAATTTGCAGAGCCATTGTAAAAAGTTACAACTTACAAGACACAGATGCTCTCCCAGTCGTGTTGACATTGGAGAGATAAGGACTTAAAACAGCTTTAAGTGGACTGACTATCTTGAGCGCCATTCACAGTTGACACAAACTATATTTTAGAGACGTTCTTTTTAGACTATCTGTACTAAAATAATATTAATTTCCACTCAAAAAATATTCGAGGCGAATCTTCTTCTTCTTCTATTTAAGAGTTTTACTCTTGTCGGTGCAGCCGATGTATTTCCCTCCACTTCTGCCTGTCCAGTGCCACTTCTTTGACCTCCCTATACGACGTGACGAATAAGGAACGAAAAATGGGACGAAACAGAATTAAAATATTAAATTCAAAATAAATATATATTTGGGGCTAAAACGGAATAAAATGTAGGACGAATACGGAATTTTTATGTGGGGCGAATGCGGAACAAATCTTAATATATAAGAAATGATCTATGATCGAACATGAGGGATAGTGTTGAAAACGCATACTCTTTATGTATGGAAACTATGTAGGGAAATGCTAAGCTTTTTAATGCCATTAAGATGGCAAGCAATCATAGGGTGCATCTATATCAAAATTCCAGCCATACATAAACAGCGGTAACAATGGAAATGTTTACGTTAACGATACGAATACTTGTTGGGGATCCATACGTAACATGAATAAAAAAATAAACCTATTTAGTTCTGCGTAAAATTTTTGGGAACTAAGCTTCAGTCGTTATACATGTTTTGTATCTTGTACGAGTAAACAAACCACTTACTCTTTTATGAAAGGTGGCGCCAAAGATCCATCCACAACAGTGTATAGTTAGACGCGTATTGTTCTCGGCATAATGCGGCAAACAAGACGCAACGGAATCACTTGCAAGATCACTTGACCGTCACTAATTGTGACTCGGTAGACGTAAATAAATCTCTGTCTTGTCCCTTTTACGTGTGTGGTGACTCGTCCATTACTCCGCCGATTTCTAGACTGTTTTAAGTCACGAGTTTTTCATTAAACATCTAATTCATAGTTTAGATTATCAACTCGGTTACGTGACATTTGTCAAAAGTACGTATTTAAGATATGAGTTCTGCAAAATGTTCCTTTTTATATGTTTGTTCGGTTTTGTTTTTTTCTATTCGTAAGTTGAACATTTTCATACGTCTTTACTTGCAATAATGTATTTAGCTGTGTTAAATAAACATTCTTGACATAATAATAACCACCAGAGAAACTAACGGTAAGGATGGACAATATACATTATAGATAATATTAATTGCACCTCGAAATCAAAGCCTTTTGACAAATAAGGCAAATGCTTAGAGTAAAGAATATAGGTTTAGTAGGGTTGTCACTATAACATTTCATATATTTTTAATTATCATTATATTGTTCATTTTGAGATTGAGGATAGCTGCTGTACTTCTGAGGGTGAATTTTTTTTTCGACGATGTCTCATCTACACTAATATTATAAATAATAATAATAATAATAATTGTTTATTTCAGGTAACACAACTCCATATTACAATCATTAGGTACATTACACACAATTTATAGAGGGTTAGTATGTTATAAAGATTCTTAAATAGTAATGTTAGTAGATATAATAATAATAAACGAAATAGCAGCTAAACTAGGCACTCTCGGCTGCTCGGCGCATTGTGAGAGTTGTTATTTAATTGTTCTCAGGACAATGCACCTCCAGAAGGGAGATGTGTAACTCCACGCCACTGTCTTCAGGATGCTGTTGTGGCTTTCCCTTACTCTGGTGATCAGAGATGCGGTCTTTTTGCGTATGACTGCATGATAAGAGGAAAGATTTGTATTTTTGTATGTAACGAATAAACTCAAAAAGTACTGGACCGATTTTAATAATTATTTTTCATTAGAAAGCTACTTCATCACTGAGTAACATAGGCTATATATTATACTAGCTGCCCGCCCCGGCTTCGCTCGGGTAGACCAAATATTTGATAAATGTCTATAGGCTCCGAAACGAATGAACCGATTTCAAAAAATCTTTCACCGTTAGAAAGCTACACTGTCACTGAGTAACATAGGCTAGCTGCCCGCCCGGCTTTGCACGGGTAGACAAAATATTTGATATCAATGTCTACCCGTGCGAAGCCGGGGCGGGCAGCTAGTAAGTAATACACAAGTATTCAATGTAGGTATAGAATACTCAGAACCCGCGGGCATGTATGAAAAGATTGATGAATGTAAAAGAAGCAAAAAAGGTGTGCAAGTCAACAGTGAAATGGCGTTCTATGTATGCCACCTGCCTACCCCGTGAGGTACTTGACGTGATGACATGTATAGTCACACAAATTTACTAAATAAACGCTCGATTTTTTATACCACTGAGTTGTCACACAAGCATACGGCCCACCTGATGGTAAGTAGTCACCTTAGCCTATAGCCGCTAGCAATACCAGGGGTATCACTAACGAGTTGCCAACCATGTTGTTGAGGACTCACTGTGCTAGCAGCACTAGCTACTAGGCCCAGCGTATCCTCGTGGAGCACTGGTAAACTTACCGCAGAAACACAACAGGCGGTTTTAAGATTCGTCCTTGGAATTAGTTGCAGTAGCATTAAAAATCTCTTTAGTTAAACTTGACAACCCTAAGCTTAGTGTCAGGACCTTTTTAGTAACGCCGCTGTAAATGGTACTGATATTGGTTGTTAATCCACTTTCCAACAATTGACGCCAGGGGTAAGAGTGTCTAGTAGTTATGGATAACTGGAGCATTTTGGTACAGTGTACTGTTCTTAGAATATCATGGGTATCTTGGTGAAAGTATGATAAATTATGACTCTGTTTGACGTCTAGTATCATAATGTGTTTCTTCACGATTAAAATATAATAGTTTTTGTCCGTGTCTTCGTCTGCAGTGAATAATGTAGTGTAGCGTTAGTGTAGTAAGCTCAGCATCTTTTATTACTACTCAGAAAAAATCTTGTCATGTACTTAAATCGGCTTTAAATATCAGGTTATTAAAATATCCATCTGAGATGTTTGAATGTGTAAGACCTATTTTTCAATTAACCATTGCCTACTCCATTACATCACGTAAAAGTTATATTATAATATATATTAAAGAATATTTTAGAGCCATCATCGTTATCCTCATGCCCTTATCCAAAGTCATTTGCAGTCGCTTTGGTATATTCTAACAGCTGTCGTCTCTACATTCAATCTCTTTCCAGCCATGTTTTTTCATTTACATATATAATAAGGATTTTAAAAGAAAACAATAAGCTTTATTTCTAGACAGGCTCTATGAAAGCTACTCAAACTCATACTCAAACTCAAAAAGATCTTTGTTTATTTTAATAGACTTTACAGGCAAGCACTTTAAAATCGTCAGAATCTACCACCGGATTCGGAAGGTCGGTTTTGCTGAGAAGAATCCAGCAAGAAACTCAGCAATTACTCTTTTAAAAACCAAAAGAATTACATAAAGTTTACATTTCAAATACTAACTTAACATGGATACCTATTGCTCAAAATAATATATAAAAACAATTGATAACACAAAAAAATAACATTAACACATAGACAAGGACTGACCTGACAACTAGAATACAAATCATCACGCCAAGTCCTTCACAGGGTAGGCAGAGAGTATAGAGCGCCATGTCACTCTTGACTTGCCTAAACGCCTCTTTTGCTTCTTTTACATTCATCAATTGAAGGATCTCAAAAATCTATCTTAAAATTAAATTCAAACGAGTTTTCCCAAAAAGGTTAAGATTTTGATAGATATTTTATTTTTAATTACTGATCTAATACTGTTTAGTTCGATAGCTACAACGGTAAGAATTATTGATTTTATTTGTGAATATTAATTAGTTCCGGTTATGATAACATTGTGTCGAAGTTATCGCTTTCTCTTCATAAAGCATATTTTCCCGCTGACCTATTTATGGCAGTGGTTCCGTACTATTCGTTATTCGATAGGTGGTACATTTAAAACAATACCTACGTTCATTGGTGCGTAGTAAGAAGTTTTGTATAAGTTTTTTTGCTAAGAAGAATTCTGCAAGAAACTTTGTAATTACTCTTTGTTACTCTTATATCGGTACTAATATTATAAATGCGAAAGTAACTCTCAAAATCATTAAAAAATAAACAATAATTTATTCAGTTTAGGCCCTAATAAGGCACTTATGAAGGTCTAAATTACCATACTCTGTTTGTTTGTCACCTTTTCACAACTAAACGGCTGAACGGATCGTAATAAAATTTGACAAGGAGATAGATAATATCCTGGGGAAGGACATAGGCTTTCTTTTCAGACGAAGTCGTGGGTGACAGTAAGTTAAATATAAATTACTAAACAACACTAACACAGTAAAATTACTAGTCCTCCTCTTGATTAAAATCACGAGCTAAGTAGGTATTGTAAAACGTATTCTATTAGGCAATATTACCACAGATATTTGCCGAGAGCGACAAGTACACCCAAAAGCAATGGTTTCATTCGACTCTATTTATTTATGACGCTCGACTAATGCGAACGGTTTTATTGATTTAAACAATTTATTCTCACTAATAAATTCAGTGCCGTACTATCGGTAGTAATATCGGCTTGCAACGTCATGTTCTTTTGAATTTGTTGAGTCATTTTCACATACTACTAATGTGTTTTTGTGTGTAAATTTTACTTGAGTTCTAGTCTCACAAGGGATTTCATAAATCATATTAAAAACGGATACAATTTTTTTCAGCACCCCTACTCTGTATGCCAATTTAAATCGCTATTCCGTCATTTTAAGATCAAAATTCTGACATTACCTTGTAACCAAAACCCGATTTTTTTTGTTGACGTATCAGTGATTGAAATCCAATTGAAATTTTCATATAGAATACGGGCCTACTTTGAGATACGGGCGAGGTCTAATCATTTCTGGATTAGAATATGAATTCCAAAATATTTTTTTCCCATAAATAATAATATATTTTACAATAAAAATGGTAATAAAGGTATTATAATAGACAATATTATTATTTAGAAGAAAAAAAAAGAGTCAAAAATAATATATATGTATGTTTTCTAACGTCCTGTAGAGGCAGAAAAAATATCCATAAGTTTCCTAGTAGGTGCATTAATCGTAATATTCGTAACTCGAAACTCGGGCGTGGTTTTATAAATCAAATAAATTTTCAATTAGCTGCCGTCGGCGGTAATGGACACGCGTATATAAATGGGCTCGGTGTTGTTGCAACAGATGACTGTTAGAATTAGTTTTCTCTAATACTGCACATGATGTATGGGATTTTTTTAAAATATTGAACGAATTATCACCAGGGGGCTTATTCGTAGATTAAAATAAGAAAATAATTATTATTTTAAAGATTTACGCCATGTTACACTTGCTTTCGTTCTTAGTATAAGTTTTACTACCAAAAGGACATCATCCATGTTTCATAGAGATTTGGTCAAAATCTGAAAGTGCCGGCCAACGATTTATTTGTAACTAGCGGCCCGCCCCGGCTTCGCACGGGTAGACTTAGTTTCGGAGCATAGACATTTATCAAATATTTTGTCCATCAGTGCGAAGCCGGGGCGGGCAGCTAGTATAATATTAGGTCCTTACATATGAAATTGGCGTTTTGTATGGGAGGAACAAAAAGTCGAATATTTTTTAATATAATATATTTAATTAATCAAAGTATGAACCATTATTTTCTATGCACTTTTGCCATCTCATAGGTAGTTCATTGATCCCTTTACTAAAAAAACCAGTCGGACGGGAATCAATAAAATCTTTGAAGGCGATTTGGACTGCCCCATCGGAGTTGAATTTTTTCCCTTGCAAGAAGTTATCCAAATTTCGAAAAAAATGGTAATCTGTTGGAGCAAGGTCCGGGGAGTACGGAGGATGTCTTAGACTTTCCAATTGAAGCTCTTCTAATTTAGTAGCCGTCTGTAGCGCAGTGTGTGGTCTAGCGTTGTCGTGAAGCAGCAGTGGCGTGGAGCGATTGACCAGCCTAGGTTGTTTAGCCGCTAGCTTTTCCATCATGGTTTGCAATTCCTGACAATAGACATCAGCCGTAATAGTCTGGCCAGATTTGAAAAAACTGTAATGAACAATACCGGCACTAGTCCACCAAACGCTTACAAGTAACTTTTTTGGGGTTAATTTTCGCTTGGGGCAGGATTTGGCTGGCTGGCCAGGATCTAACCATTGCGCTGAGCGCTTCCGATTATCGTAAAGAACCCATTTTTCATCACAGGTAATGATTCGGTTTAAAATACCTTCATTATTGTGCCGGTTTAGTAATGTAACGCAGCAGTCGACGCGCGTTTGCCGGTTTGTTTCAGTCAATTCGTGAGGTACCCACCTTTCAAGCTTTTTAATCTTCCCAATTTGCTTCAAGTGAATTAAAACAGTTTTATCACTAACATTGCAGCCTGCAGCTAACTCGGACGTGGTTTGCGATGGATCCGCTTCCACAATAGCCTTCAACTCTTCATTATCAACTTGAGTCTCAGGCCGTCCACGGGGCTTGTTCTGCAGGTCGAAATTTCCAGAACGAAAACGTTGGAACCAAAAACGAACTGTGTTTTCTTTTGCAACACGACCGCCATACACATCATTCACCCTTCGAGTTGTTTCCGCAGCACTAGTGCCACGGCGGAACTCGTACTCGTAAATAATGCGATATTTAAGGTTTTCCATTTTGTAAAATGAGTGACGCAAACAGAAAAAAACAGAAGAAAAAAAACAAATGAATGACGATCATCGAAGCACAAATACATGAGTCTATAGCTGTACAAATTTGAATTTGGAATTCCTTACCAAAGAGGAGAAATTCGTGATTAAAGTGGCCAGTACGAAAAACGCCAATTTCATATGTAAGGACCTAATATATAGCCTATGTTACTCAGTGATAATTTAGCTTTCTAACGATGAAATATTTTTTGAAATCGGTCCTGTAGTTCCGGAGCCTATTCAATACAAACCCACAAAAATACAAATCTTTCCTCTTTATAACATTAGTGTAGATGTAGATTTATGTTAAAGCTTGTACGTCTGACCATTTATTAAATTTCACAGGATAAAAACGATCGCTCAAATTAAAACCTTCACTTAGCTACCACATTGCAATCACATTTGCGGTAACCATTGAAAAACTTAACGTCCCCATTGTGAGACCCATTTCTCGGATTCTGAGAAAACAATAACGAAACGCCAATACACTGGTGGGGTTCTTGGAAGAAGTACACAGTTTTTAACTACGGCTTTCATTGTTGCGGCTATCGCACCGAGCTGACATTGAAAAAAAAACATCGTGAGATTAGTTTTAGATCCAGCGTAACGGAAATAATCTAAGTTCTTTAAAGTGGTCTCGGGAAATTAAAAATGGAGGCAATCAGCACGTGTTCAAGGCAGTTTTAAGAAGGAAAGTTTGTTTTTACATGTTTATTTGGTTTATCGACAATTTGATGAGCTGACATTTTTTACGTTTCAAAAAAGGAAAACATATGATACCATTGCAATGCCAGATTATTATCTACCTCCAACTAGTTCTAATCATAGATTTGAAGAATAGATAATTAAATTACTAGGAGTTAAATAGTAATTTAAAAAGAGAGGTAGGGCGATTTGGGATTTCCCGTGGGTTATCCCATTTAAATTGGAGCCGCCCGACTGGGGACTGTACCTCCGCCTTACAGAAGACCGCAGTGAAATAACACTACTTGATGTAGTGTTGTGTTTCTGCGGTAAGTAAGGTTGCCAGTGCTTCACGAGGATACGCTGGGCTAGTAGTATTGCTGCTAGCACAGTGAGTCCTCATCAACAACATGGTTGGCACCCCGTTAGTGATACCCCTGGTATTGCTAGCGGCTATAGGCTACGGTGACTGCTTACCATCAGGTGGGCCGAATGCTTGTGTGCCACCTAAGTGGTATAAAAAAAAAGTAAATACTTGAATAATTGCTCAAGATGACCATCGCAACACATATTCCACGAATAATTAGTTCATGCCTCTGCAACTATGGTCAAATTGGTCATAACTAATATTATAAATGCGAAAGTAACTGTTTGTTTGCTGCCTTTTCACGACTAAACGGCTGAACCGATCGTAGTGAAATTGTGCAATAATATAGATTATAACCTGGACAAGGACGTAGGCTATCTTTATCTAGAACCAAGCGGGCGTAGCCGCGTGCAAAAGCTAGTTAATAATAATTTCAACCAGGTGAACGACCTACCTATTATTATCACATGACCATGTTAAAAAACTTAATTGTCCCGTAGCAGTAATAGCCCAGTCAAATCCACACGATGCGCCAACTCTACAGAACTTGACACAGATTTAAGTATAATCGTTAGGTGAAGAACATACGTTTTCAAAACTAGTGACGTCAGTTACATCGTACCTCGTTCATAAGTATCAAGTGCATTATGATGAAACAGACAAGGCTCATTGAGATATCTACAATACTTTAACCTAAGGTGGTTCTTGTTGTGTCGAAGATGACCATTTATAACTGTATTTAATGGAAGAGAGCTGAAGTACGGTTGAAGGACAAGAGGAAAACTCTTGGATAAAGTAATAATGAGTAACGATGATGATGCTAATCTTAAACCTATCATAGAGTCTAAATATGAATTAGTATTTAGTAATACGTAGAACGAACGACTAAAACTTTGGTACATAAACTCAAACATTTCTTAAAATGAGAACGAAGTTTCCCGAATTTGAAAGCCAGCTAAAATATTGTGCAAAGAATTAGACAGAAATTCCCAAAAAAAGCTTACAAGAATCCCAAACATGAACGTCTACGAAAAAAGGAGCAGGATACACTTAACAATTTGTCGATACTATCTGGACGAAACATGAAAAAGCATGCAGATATTAGACCCCACACGGTCGGCTGTTACTAAGTAAACAATGAAGGAATGATGTGAAAACAAAAAAAAGTTATTTATCGTTCCGGCCAGAGGTTGAAGGTGACTTGGTTTTTTTCTAAACGGTCCATGCTTGTATGGATTTGTGTTGTTTGCAGTCGCAGGTTATATTTGACCGATGTGCCGTATTATTTCAAAGTAGAGCTTAATCTTTTGTTTTCAGTTATTTTATATTTAACAGCGCTTACTCTATAAACAGTATAATTTGCCCGTTGCTAACCTTATTGTTCAGACGACTCACTGAGTTATATATGGTTTCCCTACTGGTAGGATGAACGTGGACCATCTCAAATGGCAGACGGTATTTTCCACCACATGGACACCATATAACTTCTAATATGACTATGTTTTTATTTAAACTTGGAATTGCGAAATTATTTAAAGAATCATTGGGTACCGAATCAAAATTTTTGTACCCTTAAAATTTCATTGTTGAAGAAGAAAAACTATTAAGCGAGTTTAAGTGCTTGCTAAGTGACAACTAAATACAGCTAGTGTTCTACATAACTGTACAATTATCATCAACCACCATTCTGTCTCATCATCTTCAAACAACGAATATGATTCAAATTACGATATAGTATTTTTTGTGCTCATTATGTTAAGTCAGACTTCGTTGTAATTTAGACCTTCACAAGTGCCTTATTAGGGCCTTAACTGAATAAATGATTTTTGATTTAATGTTTGTTCAAGCTAGCGTTACTTATACATCCAATAGCTCTAAAATTCCAGTTATTTAAATAAATTCAAGAAATGACAGAAACCAAACACATCTAACATCGACAATAAATAACCAACAACAATTCCCATAATTTACAAAAAACCTGTATTCTCTAATTGAGAGTCGATCTTAATCAATAATGAAAATTAAAGTTGTGACACTCGTTTCGGCTCGTTAACGATTTCACTAAGAAATATTCTATTCTATTCTATCTAGCCGTTGCTTTCCCACTGCTGGGCAAAGGCATTTCTCCCTTCTTTCCAGTTGCCCCGGTGTTGTGCTGCGCTTGGCCAATCCGCATTGGAAATGTCCAGATCGTCTCGCCACCTGCGCTTCGGCCTACCAGCGGCGTCCGATAGGTGGGGACCAGAATGTGGTAGTTTTAGCCCAGAAGTGGTCTGGCATCCGGCAGACGTGGCCAGCCCAATCCCACTTTATTATTTTCTTTTAAGATAATTATATTTAAAACAATATGATAATTATGTCCAAACTAATATAAAACATGTGCCTACAAATAATATTATAAATGAAATTGATGAATGTACAAGAAGCAAAGGATCTGCAAATCAAAAGTGCCTTAGGGGTTTTATTTTGAAAACCTTGCAAAACTTCACGTTTTGATGTATACTTCCTGATATTTTGTGTAATGACTAATTAAAAGTTTTTTCTTTTTTAAAAATATTAAAATGAAGTATAACAAAATAAAGATAGCTACGTGATCGCCAGTCGCTCGGGTGTGATCAGTCCATTATCTTGCTGTCTCGCCAGGTGTGAAGCTTCGAACGTTAATTTCACCGACCTCATACGGTGAAATCCACAAGATTTGATAATTTAATTTTATTTCCCTCATTTTTTTATTTTTATAGTTCGGACTGCATCTCGACCGGTGCGTATCTCGAGTGTTTGCATATTGAATAACTTCGTTTACGAGCATATCCTCTTTTGGTCAACCACTATCGGGTTCTCACGATACGTTTAATACTAATTTGTAAACATCTTCAATAAAAACATGTTTTGCTTGGAATTATGTATTAACGTCGCTGTTCTGCGACTTATGGTTTTATATATATCATTATTCTTGAGGTGCTACCTTCTACCATACATAAAGATCAAAAGTATTGTTTTGATCACCTGATGTATAAAATAATTGAGTCCTCTGCATGGAATATACTTATCGTTTTCACGGTCCTCTGACCTCTCAGACTTCCGAGGAATATGTCACAAATTAGTTCAGAAATGCAACATTAGATGGCGCTGCACAAATAGTGTTCGCCTTGCCGTGAATGCTCTTTATATTCTTGCGACTATATTTCCAATTATGACCTTACTCTTTTTTTTTCTCGCTGAAATAAAATTTTGTAATGTCATCATATTAAAATATGTTATTTTTAATCCTACTCATAAATGCGAAAGTTTATGAGTATGGATGGCAGGATGGATGGATGGATGTTTGATACTCTTTCACGCAAAAACTACTCAGCGGATTTGGATAAAATTTGGAACAAAGATAATTTATAACTTGGATCAACACATAGGATACTTTTATCCCGGGAAATTTAAGGTTCCTCTGTGATTGTAAAATATAAAACCATATTGACTTTATTCACAAACTAATAAAAAAAACATGTTTAATAAAGTTACTTCATATATTATATATAAATTGTTTTCCTGTCATTGTGCATCAGTCACTCATACATTTATTATGTCACCGCAAAAACCACTGACGCCATATTATATTATACATTTCAGTGTTCCGCACGTCGAAAACAAAAACGGATGACAAAGGTAAACCATGTCGCTTGGGGAATTTCTTAGACCTTCTTAGACTTAAAATACTAAACATCATAGCACATTCAAATTTTGAAGGCCAGTGGAACTATTTGCCGCATCGCCAGATTATAACTTCGAATGTAAAATCGGAGGCCATTCAAATTAACGTAGCATCAGATTTGACAGGCGTTTCATGTCATGAATGTGATAAATAAATAATATTACAAATTCAAATTCAAAAAGATCTTTATTTGACTAGACTTTACAGGCAAGCACTTTCAAATCGTCAGAAACTACCACCGGATTCGGAAGGTCGAACGTACGTACGTTACGTTTAGGTACGTTTAAGATTATTAGTTTAATACTTAGTTAGAGAAAATTATAGCTGGGCATGCTGAAGAGATCTTTGCCCATTAAATAAATAGCGTGACCAAAAACGGATAGTTAAGGATTCCAATGGCTTCAAATAATTTAACATAGATATTTATATAACATTAAAAATATAATCTTAGTTTTATGATAATTGGCACCATGGCAACAGAATTGGCACCAATGGTGCTAAGCTAATTTGACAGGAATAAGAGTATTGCCATCCTTATTTAACCACGCATATGAAAAAGGGATAGCAAGAATTTAGGTCCTGACAAATTAGCTAAGTTAAATTTTATTAATTACAATATAAGTAGGCAAGGAAAGAACTGTTTATTTTCAATAACTACAAACCACTAACTTATTCAAACCCTCAAAAATAAAACAAAAACTGTTTATGTAAAAATGTGGACATTAAGAGTATTTTATCGCAATCAAAGACCGCCGAATCTATTAATAAATTACATACAGACAGACAAATTGTTGACGTATCTACCTATTAGGTTCGGTCATGTAATTGCTTATAATTTGTCAAAGCGGCGGTAACTTGGGTAGTGCTACCATTGAATCTGTGATGCTGCGTTGCTTTCCTAAACATTTCACTTGTGGTGTGGTAAAGACGATGGGAATATAGCGGGTAATAACATATTTTTATAATTTATATTCTTTAGTAAATTTTTATCTGTTATTCTATGATTTATATCTGTTATAAGTTATATATTACTTTGATTTATAGTCTTACTTATTTTCGTAGATGACGATAAGAAAAACGAAGTATTTATTTAAAAAAAAATGTTGGAGTTGTAAATCGATTTTTATATACAAGGCCGTCGGTATGGAAATTTTATGAAGAGTGTAATTTATACAAGTGTCAACTCAAAAGTGTAACGTTCTCTGATTCAAGTGCCGTTGTGGGTGAAGCAATAAACTCCAGTAGTGCGTAGGAGCTAATACACACACTTTTTACTTTTTTTTAGTGCCCGAGTACAAAGTGCACCGCACCGACCAAAGAATTGCACTAAATTTCACTTCCTATGTATTATATTCCTATCAGATTTTCACAAAATTATAATAAAGAAACAACATATCAAACGTGATAAATACCGCTGGAGTAATACGTAAACTGCATTAAAATACATAATCTGAATTAAGAACCCGCTCTATTTTAGATTCAGAAAATATTCTATATGTATTAATATGTATATTCTTAAATAAAATAAGCAACTAAATATTTATGGTTCTGTTTAAAGAAAATGTTAGGTAGATAACGAAGAGAATGAATCTAACCGCGCACCTCTTCTCACTTGTACCACCCGCCTTCAATGACAGTAAACTCATCAACATTTCAGCATAGGGCTCCTGCACTCGCGTGATTTATATTTATTTTACTCTTGAAATTGTCTAGCATGGCCCGAAATAAACGTGAATAAATAACGGGCGAAGTAAACGTTTCTACTTACTTTATGGGAGTTGTAAGCTCGAGGGAATCACTCCAGAGTTTCATTACCTTTATTAGAGACACCGGAGCCGTTAGCATGATGACTAATTACCGCTGTGTCTGATTCGTGGAGGACGTCATAATTTTGGGTTTCATATTCAGTGCAGGAGATAAGGTTAAATTGCTTGTATAAATAACCGTACTTATAGGAGATCATTGGTGTCGATTCTGTTGTTCAAAATTTCTTAACTTAACTAATTTGACAGGTCTAAAACTCTTACTATCCCTTTCTCATGTGAGTGGTTAAATAAGGATGGCAATATTTTTAGACCTATCAAGTTTAGTAATTTTGAACAACAGAATTGGTACCATTGACTGTTAAAATATGGCAAGTTAGTAAAAAAAGTAGTAAATTGGTTGAATGTCAATTACTCGAACACTTTGTGAAATTATATAAATTCTATTTGTTCCATTGATGTTTGCTGATCAAACCATACTAATTAATATCGATCTGCTTCATTGATGGATGCCACAGGTGTAAAATAGCGTTCCGTAAATTATTACCCGAAATTAGTGATGAATGGATAAAGTTATTTTATTTGTTGATTTCAAATTTAGTTGATAATGTTTTTTCTTGAGCACAAGACAAAAGGGACGCAAAAATCTAAACAGTACATACTGCATTATTTGGTATTGTTTTGTTTGATGACTATCAAAACTAAATGGTAAAATAAATGGAGTGAAATTCTGCAGATAATTCTGAATTGAGAACCTCATGGAATAACCAGCAGTCTTTAAAGTCCTTTATCTCCCCGAAGAAACAAAACGCGCGCTGTAATTCCAGAAAAAGAAAAATTAAATTAAATTAAATTTAGTTTATAAATGATCAGGAATTCTCGTCACGACAAAAGTTAAAAGTTACCAGCTTTAGCTTGTTCTCTCTTCCCTTCCTTAAGACCGACGCAGATATTCTGGTTCGTTGTGAATTATGCTAACTGGCCCATTATATTCAAAGCACGTCGTCTTAAGTTATGATTAATGCTTAAAAGTTGCTAATATGTATCGCAAACATAATTTTAATAATTAATTAAGTTGGTAATAATTGGTGCATATTAAAACATGTTTATGTAAGTCCTGTTTACGATTGCATAATAAAATATCTAGAAGTATTTATTTACACACGTTTAGCAAGAAATTTAAATTTTCCTATGACACAAGTAAAATAGTAATAAAAATAAAAATTAGTATAAATTTAATAGATATATTTTTACCAATAAAAACTAAGCTTACCTGCCAGCTTAAAAAGTCCAAAAAGTCAACACAAAAAAATCCACACACAATCACAGACACTATTTATTTTCAAATTCAAATATCACTTTCGAACACAACGCAATAATCACTAAAACCAATACGAGTAATTCGAGCACAGTCACGAATTTATCGATGTTATTCAATATCGGTTATATTCGATGTATCGATGCGTGTTCGCGCGTTGCGCGTGAGACGGTCACTGGCGTTCGTTCGGGAGACCGTTTGCTATTGAACTTGGCAAAGCTCGCTGAAAAACATTTCGCATTTGAGCATGAACAATATCCAACGATATTGTTCATGTATCGAATAAGTGGCGACAATCGAGTTAGATGATGTGATGCGAAACAATATAAGTGAAGGTGGTGCTTAACACATGGAAACGAGGCTATAACAAGATATAATAATAATATAAATAAATGCTTTACTGTAGTAGGTTTGTAATTTGATGTAAATCAATACTTATATTAAAAAGAAGATATTTCTATATAGGTTCGTAATTAGTATCTCAAAAACTGCTACCGACCGAATAAAAGAAACATTACAATGCTATATATTATCACGTACTTTAGCTATTAATCTATTCCATTTGCTACACGTCAAAAATCTTGGTGAGAAATATAGAAGTAAGATAAAAAATACTTTTCTGGAATTTGAATTTTAATTTAAGAATTTGTCGGTGAATATTGCAGTTTCATCCTTACCTTAAAAGTTAAGATGCAGAACTGCGCCTGCGCTCATTGTTTAATAACAAGCACGAGTACCTGCTTTGACGTAATTGGCCTTATTGTTATCTTAAGTAAGTATTTCACTTGTCACTCAAGCCAAGTTATTTTCAAACGTACTACTTAGTGCGACGGTCTGAAGTCAGTTGCAGATTTAGTTTAGCCGTTTTAGCCACGAACTAAATAATTTTAAAAACAATTTAAAAGGGTTAAGGATTACATTGTCTTGCGTCGAAGAACGAGCGTTGGTTAAGCATGTTAACGTAGAGGAGTATTTTGCAAATGATATTATATTATTAGAAGAAGAAAATTATTACTGTGAAAAACGACTGACATGTCGTAATTTTTTTTAGGAGCTGTTTTTTGCGTACAAAAATCAAACGCATAAGTCAATTAAATGTCTCTCTCGTCGTAAGTTTATAAGAAATATCGATAAAAATAACTTTAGTTGCCTCATCACTACATATGAACAAAGAGCCGTCAAATTTGAAAGAAAATATTAAGTGTTCCGAATTAGAATTTTCAAGAAATTTCTTTTATCTTACACTAGAGGCCCGCCCGGGCTTTGCACGGGTAACATATATAAAACAAACTTGTGACAAAGAATAGCTGGACCAAGTTTTATTATTTTTGGGTGTATTTATTTTAAACCGGAATAGGAGAACAACTATAACTAAACTAAACTACTAAAATATTTAATCTTCAATGTAAAATTTTTTTAGAAAAATGTCCAAATTTATACAAAAAAAAAAATCTACCCGTGCGAAGCCGGGGCGGGCCGCTAGTTGGTAATGTGTTTGTTTGCATTTTGATTCAAATATTTTCTACGTATTTGGACATCTTTCTAGATTTTTTAGTATTTTTACTTCATCATTTCAATATTTTAATAGTTGTCCTATTCCGGATGAAGATAAATTCAATAAGACAAAAATCATAAAATTTAGTCGTGCCGCTCTTGAGGCATAAGTGGTGTAACTAACTTCTTTGTTTTATAGATATATAGATTGTACTGAAAGTACCTACCTACCATTATTCTTTTAAATGCTTGCAAGGAATTATTTTGCATAAAGGATTATGCAAAATAATTCCTTGCTGGAGCTTCGTTAGCTAGAAAGGATCCTTGCTTAACCCTTTGCTAACAAAGCTCCAGCTTAGCAATTATAGCTGGTGTATTACACAATTGAGGACCGGTTCAACCACGCGCTAATTAGTAAACGAAGAGCCCATTAGTCAAGCAACCACAGTTTACCACGCTTCAGGTATGGGTTTTTGTTCCCTAGCGAACTTAGGTACAATATTTCAATGGAACATGTTAATCGGCGCCTTAACGGTTAGTCGGTGTGGTGCAAGTCATGCGAGAGAAGCGATGATGGCGCGATGGCGTCAGTATCACTGAGTGACGTCACGATTAATGGTTTATAGGTCAAGTTTGGTTGGAGACAATTGCGTTACATTATATTTAACAGTTATAGACTTTCCGCACACGTATTTTTTGTAAGTTGGGAATATGTTGGCTAAATTAAATGCCTATGGAAATGTAAATGTTTTCTCTTAATTAACTTTAGGTTTTAATTTTCAGCCAGCAGTGCAATATTACCTGTCTTTAAATATTGGAAATGCCAGTGTGTTTTTTTTATTTGTCTTTTCACGCAGCAATAAAGCAAAAAATATTTATATAATTTTATCCCATATATACTCACGTGTGCAACGTCGCGAGCAAAAGCCAATAAAGTAATAATAAGTACTTCAGACAACAGAAACAGACAAATACAGAACAACAAAAAATGTTATTAGCCATTCCAGGGTATTGTGCTCTCCGGTTGCATTATAACAAATACTTACTGATATTTCTACGTACTTAACTATGTAACTCTCTTTATTATTTTGACCTAGCTTGCTCCTAGAATTTCATAGTTCCAACAGTGTTATTTCAAGAGCTGCTTTACCCGCTTCAGCCTGCAGCTTGCGCCAGCGTCGCTTCAGTTTTAATACCGCTCCGATGAATTTGTCACAGCGTTATAACGCTCAGTGGTGGAATTAACATGAATAATTTACACGGATCTCTTATTGTAGCGTGTGACTTGCGAGATTTATGTGCTCATTACCAGCAATTTCCGATCTTATTTTGAATGCTTAAAGTTTGAAAGTGGCTCCAGTGACAGAAAAGTTGAGGAGCAAGCGTCTGTCATGGTATGGGCATGTTATGCGGAGGAATGAGAATAACTTGGTAAGAAAGGTTTTATGTATGAATGTAGATGGGTACAGGGGTCGAGGTAGACCTAAGAAAAGATGGATGGATTGTGTGAAAGATGACATGGCCAGAAAGGAAGTGAATACAGCGATGACGGCTGATAGAGAAGGATGGAAGAGAAATACATATTGCGCCGACCCCAAATAATATGGGATAAGGGCAGGAGAATGATGATTTTGAATGCTTAAACTTCAAATTGCACTGGAACTGCAACTAACTGCAAAACTTGACATATCACTGTCACGTCAGAATCATAAAAAAGTCGTCTTGGAGATTGCCGTGAAAAGAAAACTTAAAGGATTGGAACAACACGTCATTTGATGTCGCATTTTAAATGTCAGTGACGCGGAGTTTTACCTCTACTAGAAATCGCGCAGCGCTAGCATAAAGCATAAAGAAGTTTTCACTTCATCTTCTACTTCTTTATGAATGGCTTCTGCGGAGTTGCCACAATTTCGCCAATGTCGCGTTGTTGGTAGAACGAAGAACAAGTGATGGAGATTTAAAGTGATAATGCACATCAAAAATGAGAAATCCTTTGAAGTTTCATAAGAACAATGAAATATGACATCAAAATATCAAATATCCTCACTTAGCGAGACAATTTTGAGTAACTTCAGTTTGATTGACACTTAAAATAATTGAGGCATCTTTGCAAATGTACGAATTTATTGTTCTGTTTAAATGAGTTTTGAATCTCGACGACAAGCCACCGATACATCTGTCTGTCTGTCTGTCCGTCCGCCACTCGCTAACATTTACATAAAGTGACATTACTTGCGCCAATAATAGCAATTCTACTTTTAAATAACCCCTTGTTTTTATATAAAATATTGAGTCAGTGTTAAGAATTTGTTTTATTCTTTAACTGACTAACGTTTATTCGGCTAACATTTTTCATCATCATCTATTTAAGAGCTAGGCTCTTGTCGGTGGAGCAATCGCCAAACCGTGACATCGTTAGCCATTTCTTTGACCTCCTGGTACGACAACGTTAGCCTTCGTCTTTTTCTGTTGCAGGTAACCTATCCTTGGCCTTCCCCTGCCACGCTTTCCTTCGATCTTTCCCTCTATGATATTTCGTATAAATGCGTCATGTCGTAGCAAATGGCCAATCATGTTGCCCCTACTATTTTCAATCATACTTATAATCGTTCTTATGTCTCCTAACATTTTTATTTGGTGAATTTTGGAGATTTAAAGTTTTGAAGAAAGCGCATATAGCTATCGTGTTCTTTCACTTTATGATGAAATTTACAATACAATCAATAGAGATAGGCGGGAGTGTATGAAGAGGTTGACGAATGTTGTAGATGCAAAATAAGAGTGAAAGCGCTCTGCCTACCCCGTAAGAGCTTTAGCGGGATGATAAAATATAGGCAACGAGCGAGTATGCGTCGATAGGCTGCGGTAACCGTTTACCACCAGCTGGGTCTTAGTTTGCCACTTTAGTGGTATTTAAAGAACGAATTATGAAAAGCGATCTATAATAAAATTGCAGGATTCTAAATAGTTTCGTTTAACAATTTGCTTGGACGAACAGGAATAATAAAATATGGTAGAGCTGTTAGGTAATTTAGAAAACTGGATAGCGTCTAAACACACGCAAATACTGGAGGGATATGCAAAACAAGCAATAGTTCGTTTATTCCGAGAGGGATTTCTGAATTCACAATAAGGTCGGCGCCGCGGACGCGTGCGCACCCAGGGGTACAAAACTTTTGGCTCATTCTTAATCCTACTGTTGTATATTTACTTTCATATTTTTTATCGTTTTTAAAATACAGTTTTTTACATTACCTACCGCTTCATGCCAAATATTTTTCTAAATACATGTATGTATGGTCTGTACTAATGAGTTTTTCTAACTTAATTGCAGTGATTAGTCACACCACTAGCTTTACGGTAAAGGAAAAGATCGTGAGGAAACCTGTAAACGTCTGAGAAGAAATTCAAGGACGTATGTATGTAGTGCCTTAGAGCGATGGACTCACCATCAGAAGCCGTCACGTTGGCACCAAATTATCTTCGGTGGAAAGTGGGTTTTGTAACACCTCTGCCTACCCCTTCGGGGACCCTTGTGGGAAGGCGTGAAGATATGTTATATAGAGTCGAATCGGGGTGCATGTATGAAGATATTGTTGAATTTAGATGTAGCCAGGGAAGTGTGCAAGTCAAGACTGAAATCTGTCTGTAGCATTTCATGTATTATCAATTTTCAACAAATTATAAGTAATTAGCGGTTAGAATGAAAGGTGTTTTAGTGAAGGTGTTAATTTATTTCTCGTAATCATTTAGTAAGTTTTCAAAAAATGTTTGTAACTCCTGTAAAAAGTTATTTTATTTAATAATAGGCGGCGACCGTGTCGTTGACCTTCGATTTTCAGTATTAGTTAGTGAAAACAAAACGCCTGAAATTATTAACAGTAATCTGTGTTGCCATAACATAGCGACTAAACATTTCTAAAATAAATAATTCTAAGGCACTAATAGCTTTATTTAGTTTCGTTATAAGTAAATTGTTAAATTTTGAACACTACTACATTCCACCTAATTAATTAAAATAAATATGTGTTAATTAAAATTTATAATAATAATATTAGTCGTTTTTGTTTATATCAATGATAAATATAATTTAAAGGAGTCGTGGGGCTTCCGGAACCGGGACCGCAGTACCGAAAGCCTCCTTGAATTACATCAATATTTTTCATGGGGAAAATGGGACAAGCCCTTGCTCGCGGTCCGTGGCCCCTTTGAAATTAATAATTATTTTGATTGGACTATTGGGCCCACAAATTAAGTAATATGAATAATTCAGTCTAAATACACCAATTTATTAGCAATTAAAGATATCCTTATTTATTAAATACACATCTCAGTTATGGTACCAACGGGTACCTTTTCCATTTTTGTATTGTGTACACCCACATATCTACCCTCTCCCAAACTCCATTCTCCGGTCCCTACCTAGGTTGTCTGGAAGAGATCACATCTAGTGATAAGGCCGCCATTTGTACTGATATGTATAATAAATTATGTTTCTGTATTATAGTTTTAAGGTGTACAATAAAGAGTTATCTATCTATCTCAGGAAACAAATATCTACGCCACAAAAGAATTGAATTCAATGTACATTAATAGTCAAAGAACGGTGTCTACTGTAAGACCAAAAATGTAAATAGGTTTAATGTATAATAAATAAATAAATAAGGAATGCTTGTGTTCGATCGATCATGAACTATGTGGTAATTTGTCACTAAGTAAAACTTTATGGGCGGCCACCGGGCGAGATCAAAGCGCACCCGGCTTCATTACCTTACATTGTGATATCAAAAGGTTTTTAGGGTTGTCCTTTCTTAGTCTTTTAGGCGGGCCACACGGTGGCTTGTGATCTTTCTATTAAAAAATCGGCCAAGTGCGAGTCAGACTCGCGTACCGAGGGTTCCGTACACACTTGTAGGTAAGATTAAAAGTAGGCAAAATTCAAATGAGGTCATTATTCGTCGGTGACTCTCAATAGCTCCACGGGTTCTTGAGATAAAAAATCTTGACAGACAGCAAAGTGGGTTTCTTGGAGGGTTCCTTTTTTCCTTTTAAGGTACAGAGCCCTAAAAACCAAAATTTTATCACATAAATGCTTGTCCTAAGACTGGGATCGAACCCAGGACACCCAGCAGTGAAGTCAGGTTTTACAACCACTAGACTATTGGCGTCATCGACGCATTCATGCTTAATTGAAATGTTTTGTCTAGCTAGACTGTAGATTTTAGCCTCGCGGTGTCATTATAATATATAGCATTTGCCCTGCGACTTCGCCCGCGTAGCAAAGTAATATTAACCCTACGTTACTCAGCGATAATATAGCATTCTTCTGATGAAATAAAATTTAAAATTATTTTAGTAGGTTTGAGTATATTCCGTTTATTTCCACTTAGGTGGCAAACAAGCTAACGGCCCGCCTGGTGCGCTTATGGTAAGCGGTTACCGTGGCCTATGGACGCTTGCAACACCAAGGGTATCACTTGCGAGTTGCCGACCCTGAACAAAATACAAACAAAATTAAAAATCTCTTTATAATATTAATATAGATAAAAAAATCTCATAACCGTAATTTCTTTCCCTAAAAAAAACATAGTCGAATTGTGAACCTTTTTTAAAGTTGGTTGAAAATGCATAGACTATATTTATCACATTTTGTACACAAATTAGCCCTCAGAGTGTAAGTACATAAAACATTATATTTTATTGGGGTGCCAACCCTGTTTTTGGCTTCGGGTGTAAAAATAGTGACGTACGTGACTACCGAAATACGGTGTGCCGAGCCCCTTATTTCAAAGCTCCTATTTGTATGTTTTTGTGTTATTTATGTTTTTTTAGTCAATAAGTGACTATTTATATGAAAGAGGCACGAAGTGAGGGTTTTTATAAACATAAAGAATTACCACTTGCGTAAAGACGCTTGTCGGTGTCAGTGGTAAATTGTTGCATATCTACTTAAACTTTTAAAATGCCGTGGTGGCCTTGTGGTTGAAGCAACGGCCCGTCATCTGGCCCAGGTTCAAATCCCGGCCTGTACCAATGAATTTTTCTAAGCTTAAGTTCATTGATTAATCACAGCATGAGCTAAAAAAGAGAGGTAGGTCGAATTGGGATGTCCCGTTGGTTTTCCCAAAAATATTGGAGCCTTTACCTCCAATATTCAATAATGGTCATCTTAATTTCTACTAGACAATCATCACATCAGTGATTTTAAGCGCTTAATTGTAAACTATAGCCACATAAAGATGATTTTGAGTTAACGATTGAGTAGTATGTATTTACTTTAAATAAGCGACAATACTAATACGAACTAAAGGTAAAAAAAAAAAACTAATCTAATATAAAAAAAATACCTTTTCCCAAATTGTTGTCACGCGGGAGGGTGCCAAGAAGGCTGGCAGCATAGCTCCGCTGTATGTATTTTGAGTTGGTTTGAATTTGATGAACGGTTAACCACACACCATCACCTATCTTCAAAACAGGCCATTCACCTTGTTCCAAATAATACAGGAGAAGTAGCGTGCGTAACATTCAAAAAGTGAAATCGTACGTTTTTCTAAATGACCATAATTAGGTCTATTAGCGGTCGGGCGTCGCAAATTATATCTTGTCAGTGCGCACGCGATTCGCCGACACAGATCAGCCGTCATTCTCAATCTTCAATGGGGCTTTTATTTCACTGCTCTACTAAAACCTTTTCGTTCGAATATGTATTTTTTTAGCATCACTCTGTTTGCAAATTAAGTAAACGGCCGCTTGATAGTTTACGGTAACCACATTCTATTGTTGATTGCTTGGTTGCAATGCTTGTACTATTGAAACCAGCAGCTGCTGATATAATACTTATATACCTTTATTTGTAAATACATACTTATAATACATACCAAACACCCAGAAGCAAGGCAAACATGTTTGTCACATAAGTGTTTGCCCCGGCGGAAATTGAACCCGCGTCCTCTAGCTTCGTAGTCAGGTGTACTAACCACTAAACCAGCGGCCTCATCAAATCTCAACCAAAGTCGAACTGAGCCTTTAAAACAGTACCTCCATTAATATTCTGTTTAGTGTGTTATGTGCATACAAGACTGAATATTATTAAACGTAGAATATTTATTATTTTATATATTACCAGCGGCCCGCCCCGGCTTCGCACGGGTAGACATTGATATCAAATATTTTGTCTACCCGTGCAAAGCCGGGGCGGGCAGCTAGCCTATGTTAATCAGTGATAGTGTAGATTTCTAACGGTGAAAGAATTTTTGAAATCGGTCCAGTAGTTTCGGAGCCTATAAACATTTATCAAATATTTTGTCTACCCGAGCGAAGCCGGGGCGGGAAGCTAGTATAATATATAGCCTATGTTACTCAGTGATGATGTAGCTTTCTAACGGTGAAAGAATTTTTGAAATCTGTCCAGTAGTTTCGGAGCCTATTCAATACATACAAAAATACAAATCTTTCCTCTTTATAATATCAGTATATAGATGTTGCCGTTTGAGGCTAAAGATGTATTCCTCCGTTGAAATAAGGTTGGGGATTAAATCTGGGATTACTATACGTGGCTGACGTAAATATACGAATAGAAAACTATTCCACAATAAGCACCTTAATTTTAGTACAATGGCCTTAGATCCAGATCATTTGTCTAGAATAGTATTGCTTTAGCAGTTCGTTACAAGGTTTACTGCTCTGAAAACGCGAGAATATCAGTCAGTGAATTTGCTGACTTTATTATCATAATCATTGATATTATTTACGACAATTGCGCGAATGGAGTAGCATAAAAATTGGCACAGGTAGTTTATATGAGGAAAGTTGACAGATAGGTAATATAGGATAGCATAAGAGAGGTAGGGCGAATTGGGATCACCCGTGGGTTTTGCCATTAATATTTCATCAAAGTAGTGTTATTTTCCTTGCAGAAGACTGCAGGGAAATAACACTACTTTGATGGAGTGTTATGTTTCTGCGGTAATTAAGGTTGCCGGTGACTACTTACCATCAGGCGGACCGTATGCTTGTGTGGCACATTCGTGGTATAAAACAAATAGATAGGTAATATTTATATGGGGAAGGACGGCAGATAGGTAATATTTTTATTTAACATGCATCATAAACTATACTCGGGTAAATTAGCGAGAGATTAATAGAAACACATCTGATAGGATTCAAGTTTTATTCAGACTGACGAGGTGGCACGGGCAATGGTACATCGGTGCACGATGCTACCCTCTTATTTCTAGTTAAACGAATAACTACTGACTACCTACATTACACATCAAACGAGAAACTTAACTAAATATTTTGTTGTAATAAACCATCACGCATACTTAAACACACAACTAGGCGCTTAAAACACAATACTCTATGCAAGCGGACCTGCCTGATGTCGTCCTGTCCAAATGATCTAAGCGGGAACCGAACTCGCAACCTCTAGCGTGGCCGTCAGGTATACTAACCACTAAACCAGCGGTCTCGTCAAATTGAGAATACACGTGGTAGTCTCTAGTATTAAAACTATGTAAACAGGCCAAGTATGACATGAGCAGGATTACCTGCTATTATTTATGGTCGATTATCATCAACACGAGACCGTAAAGATGAGGTAAGCCCTGTTTATGAGGTCTGTTGGATCTGGCGAGAGCTTGCGATCTGTTCACCTTTACGGGGATTTGGCTGTCTCTGGATGTTCTCCAAGGTCTTATTCAAATTCTGATCATAATCACAATTAGTTTAGCATGTATTATAAGTATTTACAAACAAAAATGTATATAAGTATTGTATCAGCTGCTTGTTCCCATAGTACAAGCTTTGCTAGTAAAAAAATGTGGGGGTTTTTATCGTAATTTTAGTATGAGCATCGACCTCGCTATTCTGATAAAACCGCGGTGGTATCCGCTGCTGTTTTAGCCAATCTAAGATACGTAGGATATAAACCAAAACTTGAAAACCCTGTCTTAAATACGATTCACAATTTTAGTTGCTCTCTATAAACACATTGTCAATGGTGCCAATTCTGTTGTGAAAATCACTAAACTAAACTAATTTGATGGGACTTACTTCTCATGTGCGGGGTTAAATAAAGATGGCAATACTTTTGGTGCTGTCAAATTAGTTTAGTTTAATGATTTCGTACAACAGAATTGACATCAATACATATAGATACTAGCGGCCCGCCCGGCTTCGCACGGGTAGACTTTTATATCAAATATTTTGTCTACCCGAGCGAAGCCGGGGCGGGAAGCTAATATAATATATAGCCTATGTTACTCAGTGATGATGTAGCTTTCTAACGGTGAAAGAATTTTTGAAATCGGTCTAAAAATTAAAAATAAAAATTTAGGGGTGGACTACCTCTAACATTTAGGGGGATGAAAAATAGATGTTGGCCGATTCTCATAGATACCGGATAAGCACAAAAAATTTCATCAAAATCGGTCAAGCCGTTTCGGAGGAGTATCGCAACGAAAACTGTGACACGAGAATTTTATATATTAGATTACGACAGCAACACGACGGCAAAAACGGCTTGGTAATATAAAGTTGATTTGAACCACAATACCTAGGCACGGTGCGTTATTAAACCGCAAATTCATTTCTTGTTATTATTTTCTTATTTGAATCTTATTTACTGTGAATTCATATCTGCAACAATATATGTCGAGAGAGGAGAGAGAGATTTCAATCGCTGTTTTAGCAGAATTGCATGTTCTAAACGCTGATCTGAAATTAAGTTCTAATAAGCCTTCTATAATTAATTTCAAAGCGGTAACCACAAATATATTTTATATCTACCACAATAGTGGATTACTTGAGATAGTAACCAATACTGTAGATACAAGGACAGCTACGGCATTCTTGTCCCAAATGTATTGCGTGTTGGCTCCTAGATTACAGTCTACAGTAATTTATTGCAATGATCTCTGAGATCGAGGAACATTTGTTGTTCAATTCTAGAATTTAGTATTTGTAGTTAACACATTTAATATATCTTCACACCATCCCACGAGGGTCCCCGAAGGGGTAGGCAGAGGTGTTACAACACCCACAACAACGTAACAGCATATGATCTACTCTGAGGTTACAGATAGTGGCCGCTGCCGTCCCTTAGGCACTACATACGTCCTTGAATTTATTCTCAGCCATGATTCCTCAAGATGTTTCACCTAAAGCTCGTGGTGTGACTAATCACTGCAATTAATAATAATATAGAAAAACAAATATTATAGAAAAACTCATTGGTCTGTACCAATCGCAACGCAAGTTTAAATCCCACTGGTCTGTACCAGTGCGATTTGAACTTGCGTCGCTCGAATTGCAGGCAATGCTTCATACCACAAGGCCACCACGGTTCCTTAATTACTGAAATGGACAGAAAAGTCTCTTTCGGGGTAGGTAGCCATTTCCCTCTTCACTTGCACACCGCTTTTACTTGTTCTACATTCATCAATATCTTCATACATACCTGTCGGTGCCAAATACTCTTTTCCATTACTAAGTACTTCGTTAATTCTGCTAACTCTCGAAGAATTCTGGCAGCCTTAGGTACTTACCGCAGAAACACAATATGTTTTCTTAATAAGTAGTAGTTTTTTAGTAAGGAGTCTAGTACAGTCATTATTACTATCGTATCGTGGATATTTAACATCTAGCTAATGAGTCGGATCAGTGAGTAATATCCTTAGTATCCTACGATAACAATTTCCAACAATTTATAATTCCAGATGTATTGGAATATCAACATGTAGTAAATAAATTGTACTATAATTTACGCTCGTAGTAATACGGATTGCAAGTCACAGTGGCCTTCCATTGTTCTTTGTAATTAATTTGGTTGAATTAACTGCCAATTTGTAAATTAAATGTCTTGTATGCGAATTATTTGACATGTTTTAATTGTAACCTAGACTTGGGAAATGTTTCGTCGATAGGTAGGAATAGCTAAGCTAGTAAAGCCTACCTTTTATTATTAGGGATTAATTAACCACCGCAAAGCCTTTGGACCTAAGAAAAGTACATCGACTAGCGGACCCTGACTTTTCACATGAAGACCGACAGTCTACACATTAGCGTCACCTACGTCCAAATGAAATGAAATACGTTTATTTCTGACACACACAATATCGTACATTACATAAATAAGAAATAGGTAAATAAAACATGACAACACACAAGCAAAAAATAAAAAAAATACTTGCGACATTGTGTGATGTCAGCAATAGGTCCCAACTCAGCATACAACCGAGGCTGCGGTCAACAGCCTCGGTGACTGATTTTCAGTTGGAACCCACTTCGGACATCACAGACGACATGTTCATTGTACATGCATGGGCATCAGTCAATGACAGTAGACAAATCTACATCCGATCTTCTTTTAGTACTACCTGTATTAGGAAAAATCTTACTACATATTGTAGAGAGTCTACCTGTCAAATCTCTACCTGTGAAATTATAGGCATTACACTTTCTGGAAATTCTCAGTTGGAAAGTTTGTCAGCAGGTTCATGCACTGGACTTATGTTAGCTTGTCATCCATTATACTCATCTACCAACGAATATTTTTCGCTATTTTATTATTGAAGTCTTCAACTAGGTATGGTAGCTCTGATGTTGAAACCTACATAAAAACTTAGAAGTATTTCATCAATTTCATTTACCTTAACATTAAAATGCAAAACGGTGCTATAAGTTCATACCACAATTGATTACATTGAGCTATAAATTGCAGTAATCAGCTTAAGTGGTCGTTAGGCGGGTCTAGGTGTGAAACGGCAGCTTTGGCTGACCGAGTGGTTATCGCCTTGTGCTAGACAAATGGGCAGTCAAAAACATTGCTAGCGGCAAGGAGCACAGATCGACGAAAACAATTACATATTGTACAACTTTCGGTATTTTTTACAAATTGCCCCATTGGGGTAGTACATACATTCCCGTTTCAGATGATTTTTATTAGGTGCTCTGATATATAAATCTTCACTCGGTCCATTTCGATTGATTGAAACAAACTATGATCCTAAAGTTGAATTTTAGCCCGACTAAATTCAAATTCTTCCAGCGCTAATCTCCTTAGGCCATACTTCCGATCTAAATTAGCTATCGTAATCAATTGAAATAAAATTTCTTACGAATGATTGTAAAGTCATAGTTAAATGTTATCTTCGACTTAATAAGGGCTAATATCATAACACTTTTCACAACTATATCTATCGCGTTGAGTTCTAGATAAAGCTCAGCATCTCGTTCCGCGAACATCGGGCTTATAATCGAGAGAAATAGTTGGGCCCATAATCGAGATAAATAGTATCGATTTATTTCCATCATGCAATTCGCGTCGGGCTGCTTACGCATTCTAACTATCTAGCTTAGGTGTTATGTTCTGAGAAATCAGTTTTAGGACTATATATAGCCAAGATATAGTAATATCATTGGCTAAAAAGATAAGTAAGTATAAGTACTTAGCCTTATTCCATTTTTAATTTCCATTCCCATTATTGTGGGGTTGGCACTGGATCTAACCTGCTGGCTTAGCCATATAGTTAAAAACTTTTACGATATGTCACGTGGTCAAGTTTTTAATTTCCATACATTTCTTTTGTTTTCTATAGCGTTAACGATTTTAGATCGGAAACATGGCTACAAGTACTGATGTAGCTTACTACCAAAGGACACCATCAATTTTGGTCCAAATCTAAAAGTGTTGGCCAACGCAATTTTTTTGTATATTCTGTAAGAACTTGCCCTTGAACATTTATTACTCGCATCAAAAATGTAGGACCATTGTAGTTGATATTATTTGAATTCTAAAATCTGAATTTTCACACATTTTGTTGAAAATAGGAATTCTTCAAAATCACCAAAACAAATGAAATGTCCTGTAATATCCTGTAATGTCCAACTTTGGTGCCATAGTAATAAATGCTCAGACGGACAAGCTCTATCAGAATATACAAAAAAAAATGCTTTGGACGCCACTTTCAGATTTGGACCAAATCTCTATGAAACATGGATGATGTCCTTTATATACAAAGCCTTCTGACCTTCATAAAATGTAGTATCTGCAAAGTATAAATGAATAAAAGCGGTAGTGTATTCCAAAACTACCCTGATACTCCTGGTCTTGCAATTGTTGCAAGCCTGCGGCAAGAACTTATCATTAGGTTAGCCGTATGCTTGTTTGTATCTTTGTTGTTCAAACATGGCAAAGCTTATACAATTGAAATAGATCGAAACAGCACTACAGTTCTTGAATAGGGTACCTAGTAATACGATTGCATTTTAAAGTAGGCCGGTGAGTTTGTAACTTCTATTGTCAATATTAAATATTAAATAATAATACCGGAAATAAAATAGTTAAAATTAGTCGAATAGAAGACAAAGTTAAGATCAAGATGTACGACCTAATTAAATACAATGATACGTGTAGCAAACAAATAAATCTCTTTTATAAGTTCATGTTACAGAAACAGCTACGTTTAGTGATCATTAAATATGATCCCACATAAAAAAAGGACTACCGTAACCTCCATTAACGCGGTTCGAGCAACAATGATTAACACATAAAGTCTACCGAACCGCCAATATATCATACTTAAAAGAAACCCGCAAACAAAACTGGGAATGTAAATAGTCCAAGGCGATAAAGCACAAACATATATTAAATCGTCACAAAACATCAAAGAACTTATAAACGTGGGCAATTAATTAAAGCATCTGGGTAACAGGAAAAATTTATGGCTCAGCCGAATTTCTTTCTAAAGAAATAGATTATGAACGTAGATAAGGTGCAAATTAGTGTGAAGATTAAGTTGAACACAGTTACACAACGTTACGTAAAGCGACAAAAGGAGTAACTAGCACAAAAGGTGCCAGTGAATGTATCAAAGAGGATAACAAGGATGGTTTAATTGGTACGACATGGGAACGATACGACTCGTTTCAGATAATACATTGCTTCTTTGATGCCAAAGCACATGCTTGAGACAAGAGGGCTTGTAGTCGGTTCTCATGTCGAGCAATTTATATTATCATTTCCTAACATAGATTGAATTTGGTGATGGTCTCACCACTGGTTACGTGGGAACATAAAATATCTTCGGTGAAAAGTGGGTGTGTATAGACTGATGTCACACCTCTGCCTACATTCATAAGAATTTAAAGGAATGATTAAAAAATAAAAATAGTATTATCCATATTAATTTAAAATAGACCGTAAAATTAAAGTAAGCACGTGAGTCAATTTATTTTCTATCTTTAATTTTCACTTTAAGAGTCTAGAAACAATAATTCTGTAACCATTTTCTATGTATATGTATAATTATCAAATTGAGATTAAAAATGTATCATAAATTGCTTCAGGTATGAATATGAAATGCGATGGTATGAAACCTATTGCGACTCAATTAATATAGATATAATCCTGCGGGATAAATGAGTAGATAAATAATCCTAAGACCTTAATCCGTCAATGTAATTGATCCCACAAAACAAATTACTCCAACAAGGCGTAGACACACACGGTCCATTGCGATCGGCGCTTCCAGGAATAAACTAGACACAAAACGACAGTCTAGAGAAACTGTTACACGGTGTCCGTTAGGGCATTAATAATACACTGTTCATAGGAATTGATATTGAGTGTTGACTATCAAAAGAGGAAAGTAGGCAGACGATCATTGTTATTATATCAATGAGCCATACATATCAACCATACCAGATGCTTCCAAATTTATGTCACATGAATTAAGGATATTTGGTTTCAATTAGGATCCATTTTGTAGATTATGTTTTTAATAAATGTAGTGAGGTTAATCGAATTCGTTGTTATTGGATTAGTTATACGTATCTTGATGGATTTTCAAATCTTTATGTGGTAGATGATCCAAATGCCTAATTTGTTTCAAAAGCCAAACATATCACAAACAGGGCTTGTGGAAATATATTTTTCTCTAACGTTTTTCTTCAACACTGTTTTCTTAACAAAAGAGTTCAATGAAGAAGATAATCATTTAACCTATATTCATTTCAAAGTCAATCCAAATGGAACCACGTCTTCAAGCGTCGATCAAAGAAACCGATCAAAAGATAATCTGTAGGAGTGTTGAAACTACTAACAAAGATATTAAGCTAATAAAGATATAAAAGGCGTGGATCAAATAACTAAAGTTTAAAAATAATAGGTGTAATTAAGCTAATTAATCACAGTTTATTTTTAAACATCGATGAAGATGGTGATGATAAAAGAAATCGTATTCTAAAGGACGCTAGACTGGTGTTGGCGGTTTGAAGACATTGATTTGAGGATGGAAGTAATCTTAGATGTATTATTTGACTAGTCATTAACGTGAAATTTTAAGGCCTATTGACCAATGAAAGGCTATAAGAAGATAAATGAAAGTGAACGAAGAAAATTATACGAGAGAGATTAAGAGGTAGAATAGTATCTCCAAATAGTAGCTGCCCGACTGGGTTAGTAACATCACGTTACA
Source organism: Falcaria lacertinaria (assembly GCA_951449985.1). Lineage (NCBI taxonomy): Eukaryota > Metazoa > Arthropoda > Insecta > Lepidoptera > Drepanidae > Falcaria > Falcaria lacertinaria. Next base: position 8,947,296 of record OX602124.1, read on the forward strand.
GAAAATCACAGGCAAAGAACCGACCATCTTTGCAGTGTTGTGTTTCTGCGGTGAGTAAGGTTTCGAACTCCTTTAGGATTTAGTAAGCCGGCATGAAGAATACCTATTTACTTATTCACTGCTTCTTGTTAGAATTCATAAATTGTTATTGTTTTCAACATTAGGTTGACAATTTATGCGTTAATGTTACCCTGTTTTTATCGTCTATGCTTAGACTATGGTGCTCGCAAATGTGACCATAAGGCAGGCCACACGTTTTCTTGCCACCTTTGTTGTAAGTAACTTACCTTCATTAAAAGAATGGGGTCAGATATGAAGTTATATGTATTCCTAACTAACCGTCAGAATTTGCATTTATACCTGAGGGCAAAGATAGTTCTATTATCATAAAAGCGTGGGCGATCATAAGTCTGGCTAAATATAATTTCTCCCTTATTTGGTTCGCTGATGTGCCCTATATGCCGGATTTATTACAAACATTTATCTTGGCTCTTGTTAAGCTAACGAAGAAGTAGTTCTTCGTTTACTTTGGTTTCTACAAGCTATGTATTCACCGTATCCCTTTCTGGGTAGGCGGAGAGTATAGATCCCAATTTCACTTTGAATTGCACACATCTGTTGCTTTTGCATTATTTATTCTCTTCACACATGCCTGAAATAACATAAAAAACTCACCTCAATTATTTACTTAGTTACCACGACACGACAACACGCGTGAACGGCTTGTTAAATTTCACTTTTATTTTTTTTGTTTTTGTCCGGAGAAGGTTTCTATGAAAAGAAAGGGAACTGTACATCTTAGCTGCGTTAGTTTCTGAGCTGAAATATCCAGTAAATTGAATAAAATGTTGAGCTTAGAACGGTTTAACATTACTTAATTAAACCTTACAATATATTATTCTCTGATGGTTGATACAAATGGATCTAGGGTGAGGAATTTTGCACATCCATTAAGAAAAGTGTGTTAAGACACATAGAAGATATTGTTACAGCAAATACAAATTTATTATTTTAGCTGAAGTCAAAATAAATCGTAATAATGCTTTATGCTACACAATAATAATCTACTGACGGCAAAATTGAAGATCAATAAGATTATCTTTCACTTCTCTATAACAAATCACTTATGGATAATGGCTTAGAGTATATTTTCAGTCATATTTATCGCAGACACTTTAGCGTAAAGCAAATCTACATTATGTCCCCAACAAGACACTAGATTAACCCTACCTTAGTCCTAGTGCATTAGAAAGTAGACGACTTATAAGTCACTGAGATTACAAAAATCATAACCACAATTTACAGTAAATAGTGAGCACAATTCAAAAGGGGTATTATTCTATACAACAGACTCTGAATCAGGCCTACATCAATACAATGAATTTACTACCTAGGCAATGTATATTAAACATTAAACACTCGCCCTTGCTCATAAACTATTTTATGGTCACTGGCCATGTAAAGGTAAGATAATACGGAATTCCAAAAGACAGTGGATTGTACCGTACGCCTGAGTTCGTTAAATAGTTCAAGATTTAGTCTTAGTGTAGTCTTATGTAGAATTTGATAACACGCTAGGTTTGTTTCAAAATTATGATCCCGTTCAACATCTAAAGCATTCTTGGTGATGTCACATTTATTATTTAGCTCGTGTCTTGTTATAAGCGTCAAGTTTCTGTTGCAAATCATTATTGAATACCTGCTTCAAACCAAAGTATGCGTGTTGTCGATGTTCCTTGTATAATAATGCATATAACAAGTGTGTTAGGTTAGCAGGGTAAACACTATTGTAAGCAACTAGTACTTACAATAAGGCATTTTCAAAATTCATACCGTTATGTTCATCTGTATGAAGGTTTTAATTCGTTTATACTTCTTTACTTTTACTTCATTCGATTTCTGGAACTAGCAAGAAATGTACAATGGACAGACAGTGTTCTGAGTTTTTTTTGCGATAATGCTACGTTTTTTCATCACTCCTCTCACATTATTGACTGTAAATTTATATGTAATACTTTCCAGAGTTAGCAACGCACAACAATGCAAAGATCAGCGAGGAATTTTAAAAATCCTAATAGCCTGGTATAACCTTTGGCTCTTATTCCAACCTTGCGACCCGCCCGGCATCGCACAGGTACATTATATTCATAATATTTTTTAATACAAACCTTATCCTATCAATAAAGAACACCACAAAAAAATATTATCAAATTTTGTGCATCTGTTCAGAAGTTATGCGCGTACATACAGCGATTCATCTTATAATTATATAGATATACTTTAGTTGGCAATTAAGAAGAGCAATTAAACCAATTCGAAGAGGTACGATATTGCAAGGGCACAATAATGCAGTTATTACCATGACTCACAAACGACAGCCGCTTCTGACCCGGAGTGCCACAAGGCGCTTAGCTATGCCCACGCTTGTATTTAGTTGATTTACTTACTTCAAATGCTCAAGTAATAAATACTTTACTACGAGGGAGTAAGTTTAGCCGGTGTGTGGTCTACAGCCTTACAGATAATTATTAAGTTGTTACACTAAACGATACTATCTTTAATTTTATATATATCTATAAAATAGTATTGTAGAGTAAACTGTTAATTCACGTTTAGATAATATTTTAGTATCTATAAAATATTTTAGTTTGTCTATACATATACAAATAAATAAAATTGAGTGCACACAGAATTTTACTAGATGAATATGAAAGTAAGCACAATACTAATGACAAGAAATATATTTTTCTGTCTGTCTGTTTGTTTGGGGTAATCTCCGAGACGGCTGGACCGATTTGAAAGGGACTTTTACTGGCAGACAGCTGATTCTATAAGGCGTCACTTAGATTACATTTATGTTGGCAAAATAATAAATGAATAAAATACTTTGAATTTATATTTACGGCATAAACTGTACTTTTTTACATTATATATTTGCAGGGTTCATTACCTAGTTCAACTTAAAAGCAGATGAAGTTACAGGAAATAGATAATCCTGAATAATAGCAAATTTAAGTGTTTGGTATTTATTTGTCGGAGAGCAATAAATGAATTAATTGATAGTATATCAGCTGTAATGATTCTGCACTTTATACTGGAGTTGATTTTTATAGTGCAACAGTAAAATTTGATACGAGCGTGGAGTTTAATATCTATGTGTTATAAATTTAACATTAAATATCACTAGTTATGTTTTACCGTGCGCAATAATATTGGTTTTATTTTCAGGATTAGATGCTGTCAGTAGAAGTGCATGCGGACTTTAAATACTAGCGTTGAAATTCCTCCCAAGTCGACAAAGACCGCTTAAATGCTTTAGGATTCGATGACCGTTTTCTATCAGTGCGGACACAGGGTCGCAATCTTCGCAGTATGGAGTACGAAAACGATATGATTTTTTAGGTGAGCAATAATGTATAGCTATTAGGATCTTCACCGCAACTTCACACGCAATCAGACTAATATTATAAATGCGAAAGTGTATGTTTGTATCCTCTTCACGCCTCAACCGCTAAATGGATTTGTATGAAAGTTTGAATGGAGGTAGCTTGTAAGCTGGATTTACATATGGGACACGCGGAAAATAGTGTTGTACACCGAGCTATAGAAAAAAATAGCTCAATGGATTCGAATATAATTTGAAATGGAAGTTAATTAGCGCGAACGAGGTCGCGGGGACAGCTAATACCTATAATATCAAGCCGCAATTATAAACATATTTTTTTATTACAAACAAAAATACAAATATGTTCACTTTGCAATATTATTTTAGATAAAGAATAATATATATCTATCTAAAATAGATACTAGGATAAATAACAAAAAATTAAAGTAATTACTTTACACTATGGAATACGAATCACAGAAAGGGTTTCTAATGTAGCAAACAGTTAAAGAGTCTCATAAAAAGCAGCAAATAGCACAGGACTCATGGGTATTAATCATAAAAACAGCGAGCAATAACAATAGCGGAGTAAATCGTAATTATTGACACACACAACACTAATAACCATTACGGGAGTACGGTAGCTATTAAATATTGCTTGCTTGTTTGCCACCTGTGGTATAAAAAAATATCTCCTAATATTACGACGAGACCGCTGGTCTAGAGGTTAGTATACCTGACTGCTACGCTAGAGGTCGCGGGTTCGATTCCCGCCAGGGCAAACATTTATGTGACAAATATGTTTGTCTTGCGTTTGGGTGTTTGTTATGTATTATAAGTATGTATTTTACAAAAAAAATGTATATAAGTATTATATCAGCTACTGGTTCCCATAGTAAAAGCTTTGCTTAGTTGGGGCCAGATGGCGCTGTGTTTTAATGTCCAAGCATTATTATTATTATTACACTTTACAATGTTAGTGATTCTGATGAAGCTGTTAAAAGTACAAATTAAAATGTTAAAACGCAAAAATAATATTTAGTTCAATAGGTTTTCAGAAAGATAAATTTTATATGCCAGTAAGCTCCATTGATTCGGAAAGAAGAAATGAGTTTTTTTTAATAGTAGCTTTTAACCGGTTATCAAATCAAGCCTTTTCATTTGATACCATGCCATAGAGGTTACTGTCGAAATTATAAACCTTCATTATGTCCGCCATATTGGATTAAAAATGGCGGCATTTAGATACTCGTGTATTGTCACCACAACCAAACGCGTATGCTAAATTCCAGCTCAATGGGACACTAGGATGTGGGTCAAATTAAACTTCGAAGATTTGATTACACATCCCGGCCATTATAGTAATGCATGTCAGCTAAACTATTAAATAATTATATTATTAAAATGTATACTATTATTTTATAGTGATAGATGCTGTAATAATAGCCGCATGTACAATTACTCATAAGTTCGCTACGGTGGTGGTGATGTGTCTACTTACAATTTACACAATGCGCCATTAGATATTTTAAATCTTATTTCCACGCTATATTTATTGGCGAGCGTTGAGTCGCTTTCTATAGGCTTTGACTGTCAGAAGGCTCGCTTGTAATCTGCAAGGCTTTTGGCATTACCTTCACGTAAATTGTCTTCGCAATTTTTACTCTATTCTTATCGCACCCTAATGGTGCAGCCAGTTTAGTGACAATAATAATGCTGATACATACTATCTAGTAATTTTCAAAAATAAATAAAAGCTAACTATTCCAGTGCACTTTTACAACTTCACGCCTCCCCGAAAGAGTTTTGACAGGGTTATGTCTAGAGTCTATTTAAAGGCAAACTTGATCGAAACTTTCAACGTTTCAATCTCGTAATTTCCAAAATATCAGGTTTTTTTTTTACTATGAAGGTTGCAAACAAGCGTTCGGTTCATGCACTGAGCTTTGATTATATAATCAAAGGCACTGAGGTTCTAAATGCTTATCCACTTGCAGAATCAGGGGTATCACTATAGCTACAGAAGAGGAAGAAAGAGATCTTGTTAGAGAGAGACAGACTGACTGACGATCGTCAATAGCTTACTTAGGCGTACTTCGACAAAGCTGAACACGGTCGTTAGGCTTGATATGGTACACGCATAATTTCTCTATTAGAGTGTTTTTATCAAGTTTGTTGACAAACCTCATAATTTAATACTAGATCACAGCGTATCAAGAAGACATAGCCTAATAAAAGTACTTCCTACTCGCACTACCACTGATAAACAAAACGAAATAAAAACTTTTACGAGTTTCAAATGAGGTGAGAGGCGTAAACTTGGCCGTTACGGTTAATAAATCACTGGTTTTATTGAAGAAGTTGATTATTTCAAGTCGATGGCGTTTGATGAGAAGGATTCCTATCAACAGTTGTTCTGTCATCATCATTCATCATTCTCCTGCCCTTATCCCATATTATTTGGGGTCAGCGCAATATGTATTTCTCATCCATCCTTCTCTATCAGCCGTCATCTCTGTATTCACTTCCTTTCTGGCCATGTCATCTTTCACACAACCCATCCATCTTTTCTTAGGTCTACCTAGACCCCTGTACCCGTCCACATTCATACATAAAACCTTCCTTACCACGTTATCTTCATTCCTCCGCATAACATGCCCATACCATGACAAACGCTCGCTCCTCAACTTTTCTGTCTGTCAACAGTTGTTCAGTATTAGTAAAAAAGCACTTGATTGATAATACGTGTGTAGCAAAAGCTGCAGATGGTCAAGGCCACTTTCTACTTCAAATTGACAAAGTATTCAATGATGGAAAGATAAAGGGTATGTTCTCCACTGAAGATCCCAGAGCCCTCCTATATGCACGGAGGATGGCCACCGGGGGGTTTTAATGAGTAAAAATCCTTTTAAGCCTTTAGAAGGTTTCCACCTCGTCAACAAAAAAAAAGGTATTAAAGAAACATAATATGAAAAGCGATTTATGTAGAAGAAGCAAAAGGTGTGTCAGTCAACAGTGGAATGGTGCTCTATACTCTCTGCCTGCCCCGTGAGAGACTGATACGTATGTCTGTATGGGTGTATGGATGTATTTATGTACCGGAAAATACAGTACACTATGTAATTGTACGCAGTGTACTATTACACTCATGAATGTGTCGGGTGGCTGACTAATGTCATCTGGCGACGCGGCTGACCAGACAGATTCTTGGCACGTCGTCGGCACAAGAATATGATCTTTATGATAATGGCTATAGATGACAATGTTATAATGTTCTGATATATTGTGAAATGTCGGTTTGAGCATTCCTTTATGCAATCACTCAAATGTGTGACGTTTATTTTATAAGCGGAACAAAATTGTTCTCATTAATTGTCAGTTGTTTTAAGATAATTTTAAATATTTGAGCATACTTTGATGTACTTTGCGGTAAGTAAGGGAGTTTTCACGAGGATACGCTGCGCTAGGAGTAATTCTGCTAGCACAGTATGGCCTCATCAACAACAGGGCTGGCAACTCGTTAGTGATATCCCTGCTATTGCTAACGGCTATAGGCTACGGTGACTGCTTACCATCAGGTGGGCCGTATGTGTGTGTGCCACATTAGTGAATTAAAAAAAACGCTTAAATTGAACGTAGCTTTTAAGCCTTAATTCAAAATCTAAACGTTAAAGCTACGAGCAAGATAAAAACAAACATAATACATACATAAATTCGCAGTTCTCCTCCTCCTTTTGTTTTGTATTCTATGTTCTGTATAATTTAATTTTCACTGGTCGGGAATCGAACCTGCGATCGACTGGGTTACCAGGCTAAAGCATCATCAAATAGAAAGCTAAAAAATCGATTACCAATTCATAAACACGTTCCATCCATATTTCATTCAATTATGTATTCGAAAACCGCTAAGAGTTTATTGACCAATCACCGCCGAGTAGTCAGTGGTCTGTGGTTGGTGAAGCCCCCATAAATAATGCTTTTAGTTTAACACCATATTATAATGAACATGATGACATTTTGGATATAACAAAATTTGTATTAGTGGTATTAGAACCCCATTAAAGATAAGCGCAATCGGAAAGTGATAAATATGTAACGGGCAATAAGAAGCGCCCGGCAAATTTTCATATATAAATAGATGCCACGAACTTAGCTTTATAATTGAAAATACTAGCTTCTGCCCGAGACTACGGCCGCGTTGAGCTTACAATCTCGGAGGAGCCTAAAATTTTCCCGGGATCAAGTCTCCTATGTGTTAATGCAGGTTATAAATTATCTGTGTTCCAAATTTCATCCAAATCCGTTGAGTAGTTTATGCGTGAAAGAGTAACAAACATCTATCCATCTTTATAACCATCCATCCATCCATACTCACAAATTTTCGCATTTATAATATTAGTAGGATTGTTATAACCTACTAAAGATATCAAGAAGTTTCTTTGCCGAAAATGTATTCAAGTAAACCTACACCAATCTCTTCATACATAAACGCCGGTTCCAATTATTCTACACCTTTCTATTACCTCAGTGCTTATACTTAAATGATTTGATCTGGGAAGTTGGACCTGGGCCCTCCATGAATTCTTGATACACTTATAAATATGCCACTACTATAAAAAAAAAACTCACAAACAGGTGATCTGATAAGCGAAGCGATGATAGGCGTTGGAATATCACTAAATAGCTTGTCACTGAATTTTACACACTGCACCTGCTTCGAAATTCATGGAACATCTTATAATCAACGTGGATTTACGAGTCATGTATTACCACAGTCTAATAATATCTTGGGTTGTAAAACTGGGATGTAACTTGCAATACCTATCATATCTAGCTTTTTAAAAACTTTGATAAGCAGGGAGTCCGCGTCAGCAAATTGTATAGAATATTCGTTGAATAGTATCATTGTATCACGTATCTAAACATCTGTAACAAATTTTTAAAGGGGATATTGTTTTCGATTCTGTTGTACAAAATTACTGAACTAAATTAATTTGACTTTTTATATGTAACGCTAAAACTAATGAACAAAAACAACGATTCACAAACAGAAGGGAAATAGAATTTCAGGGCTCCAAAGAGTAGCATACTGCATGTATAGTCTTGCTTCCATCTTCCATGATTCATCTTATTGCAAATTTATGCAACACTCAGTTGAACAGACTCAGTAGGTGGGCAGATGAATAGATTCATGGGCGTGTAAACATCGGATACACTGCGGATTTAAAGCTCGTACACTTGTAAAGTTGGGGATACATTTCCAACCAACAATTGGAAATAAAATTATTGGCTATTTTAAGACTAGGCCAGAAATGTTAATACCGATACGACTGATAGACAATGGTAAAAGATTAAAACGACCACAAATAAGATGGAATAGGGACAGGAGATGGAATGAGAGCAAGATAGTGATTATAGTGAAAATGATGATGATGATGATGAAGATGATGGTGGTGGTGATAGAGTGCTACTATCTGCGGTGATCTGCAGTAATGTAATTAAAATAAAACTTATTCTTATAATTAGCGCTACAGCTGATACCCATTCCCTTAATATAACTTTCTCATTGGAATTGTTACTCCACAAATGAAATATGAAAAAATGTATTAATGTTGTTGACCTGTGGTTGGAAAACCTGACAAATTGCCCGGTATTGCGGGTTCTATTCCCGTATAAAGCCAAAATTATGTGAAGAACGTTTCATTGTTTCAAATTTGGAAAGTATCGTATTACGTTACTTGTATCCTAAGCATATATAAAATGTTCTATTTCTTAATTATCATTATTATTTTCCTTATCTTTATATTCCCAGTTTGTAGTTCGAAATTCCGCTTCTAAGTCAATGCTATGTTGAAAAGCTTTAAATGAACTTAAATTGCTTTGAATCATATCTCAACCTTAACCTACACCATATTCTCTATCTCGCTCTATTATATAGAAGGGCTACCAGAGTCTCGTCACCCGCCGACGCCATGCCAATGACCTAGGCATTGTATAATTCTTGGTTCACTGCCTTCAGTGCCTTATTGTTTGGGTGTCTGAGATTTAGTGGCGTTTAACTTTACCAAGTTATTACTCAGACATTTGTTAGTTCCATAAAGCGACAATCGTTCAACTGTGTCGTGTATTTTTGTTGTTTTATTATCAGTGTCTACAAACTGTTCTTGGTAATCGAACTTCACATGTTGTAGTAAATTTAAAGAGATTCCATGATTGAAATTATCATCATATGTTGTCGGTGTAACTGATGCAACTTCTTTCAGTTTTCTCAGTCTTGCGATCTTTTTGAACTCCTTAATTCCGTGATAGGTACCTTTTTCTTAAAACTCTTCTGTTCTAACTTTACCTCAAAGATCTTTTAAAAACCTGTAATGACGTATTAGGTGGTTCACCATCTACCAACTTCCGTTCTCGATGGTTTTAAATACCTGTTAACACAATAATAAAGCGAGACAAAAATAAGATTTGAAACGCGTGAGTGAAAACTACAGAGAGTATTACAGGCTTTCTTTGTATCTCCAAGTGCTGATGAACGCTTACCACCAGATTTGCTCAAATACATATACGCGACATTTTTTTTAAATTTCAGGCATGTTAAACGGTAATCGTAATTGAGCTTAGGTGTAAAACTGTCCATTCTTAACTAAACATCTTACTTGAACTTTCACTAAGCTTTTATCACTTCCTTTTAAGCCTAACCCCGAGTAACTTAACCAGTTTTTGATAGATTGGCCATAAAGGGAAGTCTGTAAATTGTTTACGACTTTTTAGTGGTGCATGCTCACAGGAATGTTAAACGTTATTCGTCATGTGTACCGTTGACCACCAGTCACCAGGTTCCTATAAACATGTTACGATCTATGAGAAATTACATTTGATTGGATTTCTGTCTGAGTTCTCAGTAAGTATTAAAACGATTGTTTACATTAGCGTTTCATTGGACAATTTCAGGTAAATATAAACATGTATACATAATATAAAAGCTTTTGTCCTAATGACTGACTGACGGATCAACGCAAAGCCTAAACCACTGATCGTAGGGCCCGAATTTTCTATGTCAATTTCAATCGCACTTCAATCACAATGACGTCACATTTCTAAAATCAAAATTCAAAATCACATTTTTAGTTAGCTGCAACATAAAAAATACGGTTTTGGTAAATAATGTATTTTTTTAATCTAAATATTATTTCTCACTGATTTAAATGCGATTGAAATTGTCATACAGAAATGGAGAGTTAGGTGACATTTTCCGTTCCGTTGGTAAAGAAGACTTTCATAAGTGCCTTACCATGGCTTAATAGAAATAGAAATAGAAATATTTTATTGTGTAAAAAGCCAAATGTTACAAACAAGTTGTTGGAGCACCCTTTTAAGTATCATGAGACACCTGTGACAGAGTACTCCGCTCTTCCTTATCTAACTTACACAATACTATAAGTAGAACTAAATACAAAGTTATTTTAATTATCTGATATATTATTTTAATCATAAGTGTGTGTGTGTGTGTGTGAGTCTGTGTGTGCGTGTGTATATTTGTGTGTGTGTGTGTGTATTAATAATATTAATGAAAAAAAAATGTTTTTGGTACGTACGAATCGATACCAAACGGTAAAAGTATGTCAACACGTAGTAATTAATAGACAAACGAATGGTACTTCACATAACACTAAACATGCCCACCGCATCGTGGGAACCGTACGACAAATTTTATTTTCAGCGAACTGAACAAATCAGTGTATATATTTACTATGTACACAATAAAACGACGAAAATGTTACAAACGCGACTGAAATCTCAATAAATAAAAATTCAACTCAATAAATGTCATGCTTTCAGGACACATGCTGTAAATTAAAAGAGCAAATAAAAATGTTTATGTGACATTTGGGCTGAGTTGTTAGCGCCAGTATTCCGTATATTATATTCTAATCAATTTCTAAATGTATAGATACCGTAAGTGTCAACTCGGTGTCGTCCTTTTGATGGTAAACGATTTAACATAAATTTTATTCAATCTAATAGGATTTCATCTGCATCTTACTTCAACCCAAAACAGTCTTGAAATTATGATATATTATTATCTATACCTAATATACTCTGAGGTATAATGTAGGCAATTGTGACCGCATGGTAAAGATGACATATCAATATTATAGCCTAATGACAGAAGAAAATGGCAACGTTACGGGAGGCAAAACAAAGAAGCACTGACCCATCAGTAAAAATAAAAAATATAAGAGTTACAGCTATTGATGTTATATAACCCAAACGGATTCCTGCGGTACCCAAAATTGATATTATTTATATCAAAACTCAGAGTTCTGTTGTGTGTCTTGCCTAGTGTCGAATTTTACGACAGTTTAACGATCACGATAAAGCACGCTAGCCAATGTTGCACTAATTTGAGGCGATACCGAATGTCAATGAACCAGCGTTTAATTGATTACCTATTTTAATGGTCTGTTTGTTTCATTATAATGCGGTCATATTGACCGACAACCTGCGACTTATACGAGATGAATTTGTTAAAGTTGAAAGGCAATTTGGTGAAGAAAATGCACCGTACAATATAGTAGTTAGTTAATGATGATCATTCAGACACTGCAGTGCATGTAGAATTTGTAAGCACTAACTCAAAATTAATTAAAACATTTATTGAAACAAGTGTACATGTTTCCCTAAAGTACTCTATCATTCAAGTCATCAGATATATATACTACTTAGGTGGCAAACAAGCGTACGGCCTGCCTGATAGTAAGCGGTTACCGTAGCCTATGGACGCTTTTAGAAATTTGGTTTATGTTACATAAAAACTAATAAAAATAAAATAAGAAATGCTGATTCTCTGAGCGAGATATGTTCCAGCACGCCTGTCACGGGAGACCTCAACCAGCCGACGTGAGACCTCCTTGAAAAGCTGAAGAGCATCGGGCCCAATGCTGCCAGCATTCTTGGCACGCTCCCCCATGATTCCGGTTTGGGTCAGATCTTTTATCTATAAGGACGTAGGTAATGATATGTTTTTGTAAATAGTTTAATCTGTTTTGGGTTTATTGCTTATATATTTAAAATATGAAATAAGAAACATTGCAACAGGTATAAAATCCAACTGAAAACCTCTTTCTGTTTTGAAGACTATAAAGAACTCGGTTACCAGCACTCAAAAAGCAATAAAAAAATAAAAGAAATGCGAAATGTGCTCAAAATTGCAATCACGTCTTAACATAAACATTATGCTAATAAAGTTAAGTGACTTATTGATCTCAAAACACTTCCTGGTATAAATCCAGTTCAAAGGAACCATTTACTCGCTTGCAAAAACATCGATTTTAACTCTCTTAACTTCAAAAGATAGCGAAAAGAAATATGCAAGGAAAGTTCATTGACACCGCGCCCTAAGGCTACTCCAGAACTGACTATTAGGACAGGCCTTATGATTACTGAAATTCTTTAGAGTCCACCAAGTGTGAGACCGCCTCATTGCATAAGTAATAAAACTGTGCAAACGGAAAATGAAACTTAACACAATGCCACAAAGTTTTTATTCCACTAACCAGATACTGAAGCGAAAACTTCAGTAAACGATATAGATACGAACTTTGATGCAGATGCATTTTTAACTAATGTCCGTTTACACAGGGATGAAATTCGCTTGTATGATGAAACAAAAGGGAAATTGTGATATCTCAATCGGTATCCAATATTTTAGGGAATGTATGGGTACGTAACAAGACGAATGGCTTTTATAACTGCTTGTTTGGGTTTTTGTTCCTTTTCGCAATAAACATTTAAATACGAGGCTCGGTGCTTGCTATCGATCAGAATGGCCGTTTTATAGCTCCAAGGGATATTGTTTTCAAAACATTTGATTTATCCTGACCTGTTTGTTATAATAAGTAAGTCTTGTTCGATAAACTTACAGTATAAAAAAACTTGACTTTGTAGTATTATTTGAGTGGAATAAGTTGATAATTATTCATACATATTCTAAAATACCATAAGTCTCATCATTGATGGACTCAGCAACACCAGAGACGTCATTTCAAATAAGTTGTGGTAAATTCTAAAGAAATTATCGAACTGGTTGTTGAACATGACAACTGAAATTGGTTTGAATTTATATAAATATGGTGTTGTAATTATTGTGATTAGATGTTTTTAAATCCACGGTTGTGAGTTTAGCGACCGGAGAAATAGCTTTGCTTTTCGCAGTGTGATAGAAATACCAACAAATTTTTGCGCAATTGTGGAAAATCTCCATATTTAAATGGTAATTTGCTAACCTAACTATGGTACAAAGCAATCAGATAAACAAAACAATTTCACAATGGCATAAATCTGACAAGTTGTGTGGTAACTTGACCATAATTAGCAAACCGGTTGCTATGTTGCCACTATTAATAATGACGGATCTAAGTGTAAGTGCCGTCTGTACATTACAGCATAAAACCAGTGTTACTAGATTTACAGAAAAATATAAATGTAACTTGAAAATATTTTAAAGGTCTGAAATTATTAATCACAGCCAACATCTAAACATCTTTAAAAGCTATATTATCGAGAGAGTAAGTTTTCTCGCCAAAGATAAATAGAATTATTTCTATAACGAACGTTTGTTGAAGCCTAGAAATTCACCAAAAACACTCAAACTCATCTTATCTTTATAGGCGACTAACTTTACTTAACAAAATGTTGTAAATTTGTCGTTTGATTACACGTACGAATTAACATGTATATGCTCAATTCAGGTTGTCGTTTGTCAAAACTACTAGGATTAAGGTTGGTTCGGTAGAATCGAACTAATTTCTGCGTCCATGATCAAACTCAGAATTATAAATATTAATTCTAAGCACTAACTAAAAAAATATTCGTCACTCAGACATTGTGACGTGACCTTGATGATGTGACATTCAGACCAGAAACAACTGCCGGAATTTATTATTCCTGTCATTACTTACATTCTGCTGTTAAAAAACGTGTGTTACATAATAGGATACAGCTTTCATTACCCACACACCACTTCGCTACTGGAGCAATGATTTTTCCATTCATGCCCATAAAATATGTTATTTTAAAATGACCGTTACTGTCTTCCATATAGTCATTCATACGTAAAGCCACAGGGGGCTGGGCAGTGTTGTCAAGAGACCAGTATCCGAACACGCTACAAAAACGTGAAGGACCCATTAGCCAGTTGCGTGATCTGCGACACTCTATAAAAGCTTTGTATTTTTTTACAATAAACTAGAAATTTTTAGATTAATCGCTTCGATAAAACATTTGATTTGTATTATAAATTTGGGAGTATATCTTAATAGTCTTCATTTGAGAAAATAATCAATGTAAATATTCTAGAACATGAGATGTATCATGTATTTTAAATTTATTCAGATTTCTTTAATAGTAGCGGTGAATATCACTTAAGAAATCTTTATTCATAAACTTCTTCATAGTACTCAGACATGGCATCTTTGTTTTAGAATACTACATTATAAATTAAGACTAGTTTTATCATGTGTACTGTATTAAATCTATTTCTACATTATTTCATTCACATAAAATTTTGTGAGTATCACGCGTTACCGTTCATCATTTCTCATGTGCCCCTTATTTTTGATCAACGCAGTATTTGAGCTTATTATGTTCACTTATCATTCCTTTCATACCGTCTCATTTCTCATATAATTCATCCATCATTATAGGATTCCATATTTACCCCTATTCCTTCTATGCTATATTGCTCTATTATCTTTGCTTTATTCAATAGGGAGGCAACGGGATATTTTTTTCGTAGCTGTATCAGCCGCTTACTTTCATTCTATCCATGTAATTTCTCACATAATCCATCCAAGTTTTGTATCCTTAACATTCACGTACACTTTCTCGTCATCGCTAAGAATTACAGTTACAGCACAATTACAAACTGCAATTATATTCAGGAATGAATATTCCGGGCCTATCTAAGATATCGTTTTGTAATCAGAATATATTTTATTGACTAAATTTTATGACAGTTAATAAAATGAAGTCCAAATTGTAAAATGGGCCGTAACTTTGTGATCTCATCACCAAATTATGTAGTACATTCAAAACTCTGTAAATTTAAATAAATGGACCACATTGTACGCCGTTCACTCAATAAATGACGCTTATTTGAATATTACTAGTCAGGGATCTCAATCTGTAGCAGGCAGCGCTTACATTGATGACTTTTCCTTCTATCAATAACGAATAATTCCTATATTTAATGATCCACGCATTTTACGTATCTACAAGTTTTGATCTTGAAACTAAGCCCTGATGGATTAAAGGAATGAATCAAGGAATCGCGTAATTCCTGAAATAACATTTTTATCATGCAAAATCCGAAAGTATTCAAATTCATTTTAAATTGCTTCTATGCTATTCTAAATCTATGCTAATTAATTTCGTGAGATCCTCAGTTAATTAGACAATTATATGATAGTCATTGATATAAGTTTATATAAGTGACATAGTTTTCAGCTGCAAACGAATATTCTCAAAGAAGTTTCATGATACTAAAACCATATGTGAATCCATGTCTTATTAAATACTAGCTTTCACCCCGCGACTTCGCCCACGTATCAATATATTATTATGTTACTCAGTTATAATATAGCATCCTGGTAGTGAAAGAATTTTTGAAATCAGTCCAGTAGTTTTTAAATTTATTCGTTACATACAAAAATACAAATATTTCCTCTTTATAATGGAAATTTATGTGGAAAGATTTGAGAGCTCTTGTCAAGTGATATATATTAAAATAATGCATATTGTAATAAATAGTTGCAGTAATGAAGGTACTAGTGCTATAAAAAGTTACGATACAATTCCGAGTTTATATTTTCTCTAAGCAAGAATGGAACAATATACGTCCACCGTCTATCAAGGTGATAAGCATTGAGTTACAATGCACTGTACGTTTGTACGTAGTAAGTAATTCATAGATGATACGGGGCTTAAGTGTATTCGATTCTGAATGCATTAGCAATTACGATCACAAAACCAATTTTATTTTAAACCAACAAAAAAACCATATTATAAACAACATTCTTTAACAATTTTGAAATCTTCAGAATCAACCACCTCTCACTGATTAGAAAAAAGACTAGTAGAATTGGGCGCAATGGATTTCTCATTCAAAATTATAGCCTAAGATAAGACCATCCATCTGGTGTGGGAAGAAGAAGAAGTATGGAGATTGATGTATGTAGACGAAGCAAGAGGTGTGCAAGTCTAGAATGAACTTGAACGTCGCCGCGTCGCCAACTTGAATGAACGGACGCGCAGACCCATGTTGATTAATATAATTTTAATCTTAAACAGGATCTATTCACCTTTTATACTATCGCAAATACCTTATTTATGTTGACAACATGTTTAGCATATATAATACTTTTTTATATAACATTATGTTTTATAGCTGTTGCCAAGCAGTTTAATTAACGGAATTGTATTTTTATAGGTTAAACTGTAAATAATATTGTTGAATAAATTTATTTTTATACCGATCTACTTTGTTTCTAAATAATATCATATTTTATATTTATTATTCGAAGATCTCAGTTCGTCAACATTTCAAATACAAATAAAATAATATCCAATTTGAGTTTTCTAAGTTGGCAATACTGTTAATTGGACAGCTGTCATTAATGGCGCATTTTTAAACGTGGAATTTTGGTTTGGAATTGCATTTCTCTGATATAGTTTCCATAACTTACAATAAAATTAAAATAAATAAAATTCCAAATATTTGATTAATAAAAATAAAGTCTGTAACATTATATATTTCTTAAATGAATACAAATTTCGATTTTTTAATTGGATCATGCAATTCAAACATTCATACGAAATCAAACAATCATAACTTAGCTTTCAGTTCAAAGATCCAACAAAATTCACAAAATTTAAGTATATTTTCAAAACAGAGGCATGTTAATGAAATCCATGAAAACTGGAACATACGACGCGGCGACCAAAATAAAGAAGTTAAAAGTTATCTAACTCCATCAAGGAAAGTCAAAGAGAAAATTAGTTTGGAGACAAACATATAGGGGATCCCATGACACAATTCCTTTGAATCCCAATAATTTGACCAACATACCATTGTTTCATCTGAGCGATTTAGAACGTTATTGCATAAGTGGTAAGGCTTGTAATGGTACTAAACACTTTGATCGAAATTTAAAGAATGTCTTCAGCCGGACGATTGGGAGCGAAAAATTTGATATTGCGTGTCAAGAACTGCTTTTGGAGTACTTTGATAGGGTGACAATAAGTTCAGGGATATTGAAGAAATTATTTTCCCAATTACAGAACCTAAAAGCTAGGGGCACGTTAGCCAGAGGAATAAAGATTACGGGGTTAGAAAAGTTTTATGTATGAAGACCAGTGACGAGGCGGAGAGTGAACTGTGTGAAGTGAAGTGAATAAAGATATAACGGCTGATAAAGATGAATGGAACAGGAACACGTAGACCTAAAACTTGTGACTCATTCTAATAATTAAATAGTTGATTGGATTGACTATTTTTCTCGCTTTACAACAATATTTACAGTACGAAAATAGACCCGATTGCTAGTAATTCGCAAGAATATCTTTGATAGTGAGAGTAGCTGAAAATTAACTTCATGAAATCTAGTAGTAAAAGTATGCAATTATCTATACATCAATCTGAAATTTCAAAATATGATCGGGTCACGCGAGTGGGATAGGACACAAATCATAAATATTGTAACTATGAAACTTGGCGATCGTGAAATAGTAGTTTTAGCATCTAGAATTTCAAAAACAACAGCCGCGCGATTAAGTCGATGTGTTTCATAAATAGCATTGCTGTCAATTTGAAATGAATCGTTATCTATATCAGTGCCGTTAGCATGAACTTTTTCGACAACGTTTTCGTATTGCCTATCGCCTTCGACTAATATTGAAAAATGGACAGCGCTGTGGCGGTGAAAAGTGGAACAAAAAATTTGTATGACAACTTTGACATTTCGCGAGTTACGTTTTCGAATACCTTGTCGACAATGTTCCTGCTACCGGCATTGAGTCAGTTTCAAGTCGTCGATGCAGTCACACTACTCCTCATTCTCTATCACCAGCCATAGTTATAAATTACATCCAGCAGGTATAACTGACGATCCGTTTTAGCCCACTTATCTCGGAAACTGGCCCATTACCAGGGATTAGTGATGAAAGTGGTTCTAGATTAACATATTCCTGTGGAAAGGAAGGATTGCCAATAAAATTGAATTTGAGGTTAAATTTAGACACGGTCGGAACTTCGGATTTTGGTTGATCAAAGATAATAATAATTTTAGCTTAAGTAGGCTAGGTATTAATTATTATTTTACAACTGCAAACCATTGGACTATAAGTTCAATCAGTATTATACTATCTTCCCGACAGTTTAGTTATGATAGACAAAGGTGTGATACGATAACACCCAATTCTCGTCAATTTTTTTAAAGTATTACAAAAATCCTCATTGTTTTGATGTGATAGGTTATATTAAGTTTTTCCTTTCACTATAAAATCAGCATATTCTTAATATACTGCTCATAAAAAGACTTATTGAATAATGTATATTATCAAAGTTTTTTGTTACTCAGCGCGACAACGATACTATTTTCAAATATTTAAAATGAAACGCAAACTATTACATAGATTCATTAGTTCATACAGACTATAGGTCTATATTCACATTTCCCATCTAAAAATAAAGCACAATACATCTCGAATTCCGTTTAAATCCAACCAGTTTTTCTACGCAATAAACAACTTTGAAAATAATGTCCACAAGCACCATTAATTTGGGCTCGTAAATCACTCCAGGAGCGAAGCTACGCGCGCGATCAAAGGCTACTGATTTTCATTGTAAGTTAAAAATAACAGTACTTTATATTATCTATTCTAAGCTTACGGTGTAATGAATAAAAATAGTTTATTACGAAATTTTATAGCAAGTTATTACATGGAAGGACGCATGTTATAACCGGGACTTTACGTGAAAGCAAAAATTATTGCGTGATTGCATAATACGAATTATATTAAATCAGTTGTACTTATAGTGATAAAGCTAAATTTATAAACACTCACGTACCTATTCTCTCCTTCATCTCAACTTACAGGTGATCTGAAAAAAAAAGAAAACAATTATGAATTTGAACTTATTGGTAATAAATACATACATGAAAGGTAGCACAACCCTGATCTTATAGCTATGTATTTAGATAAAATACATTGCAATAACTTTTTAATCTTCAAAAACAATAGTTGTATATAGTTCTAGTATTTTTTAGTACATAACAAAATCACAGATACCTTACATATACGGGTTTATTTATATATTAGTTTTTATCTATAATTTTTGTCCGCTTCAAGTATATCCTACTAATATTATAATTGCGAAAGTATGTGGGTATGGATGGACGGATGTTTGTTACTGTTTCACGCAAAAACTACTCAACGGATTTGGATGAAATTTGGAACACAGATAATTTATAACCTGGATTACTACATTTGATACTTTTTATCCCGGGCAATTGTTTTTATCCACGGAATTTTTTAGGTTCCTCTGAGATTATAAGCTCAACGCGGAAGTACTCGCGGGCACAAGCTAGTTAAAATTAAGTAAACGTATCCTCATGAAACTGTTCCTTACAACGATTGACGATATCGGAAGCTCACAACACAAAACCGTAGTTAGTACTATTTATAACCCTACTTTATTTTTAATCTACATCTCAAACTAGACATGCCAACGGATTTATGGCGCTAAAGATCTATCGCACTCTTTTGATGTGTCCCGAAGGTGTGTCAAAAATGTAAAGAACAGAAAATTTACAAAATAACTCAGTAAAAACCAATTTATAGAGTTGTACATTTTTTTTTTCTTTATTCACATCGTAGACATGACTACGGATTTATAGCGTTAAATATCTATAGCATTTCTTTTGATGTGTCCCAATGGTGCGTCAGAAATGTACAGAATAGAATGTGGATGAGAGTACTGTTGACCTGACCTTACTGATAGTTTAAATCATTCTGAATGTTGTCTGTCCATTTAGAAGCCAATGGTTGACATAATAAATTTTACGTTTGTCAAATGTTCAGTTATGCATTTATGTCATCTGAATAACTTCGACTATTTTTGTATGGGAAAATTAACAGCGCGGTGAAAAGTGGAACTAAAAAATCGTGTGAACATTTTTACATTTTGATAGGTTTTCGAATACGGCGCAGTACCACGTTGAATTTTAGATTTTATTTAAGGAAAATTTTAGCGAGTCGCGAGGCCTTTTTTCTATAACCTACTGCCACCCACTCACAGTTGTAGTGGTAAATATCCTTGGTCTGCATTTATGAGTAAGGGAATTTAGTCTCGGTAGATGACAGAGGGTGGGTGTGGCCAAAATGTCTGTTACGACCCGGTCAACGCCGGGATTTGTCCCTACTTTATAAAAAGGTAAAATTCGTTTGTTTGTATGTTACGAGTAATCTCTGGTACTAAACTGATTTAATGTTTTTTTTCAGTAATAAAGGCAGTCTTAGCCCTGAGTAACGTAGGCTATATTTTATCTTCTTCTGTATATATCGCAACCGATACTGACTGATTCAACAACACAGCTCAAACCAGTGAACGGATTGCGCTGTAAGGACGTCATCTTGGTCCAAATCTGAAAGTGCCGGCCAACGCATTTTTTTTGTATCTTCAGTTAGAGCTTTTCCGTCTGCACATTTATTTCTATGGCACCAAAGCCATAGGATTATAGTTCTTGATTTTATTTGAGTTCTAAAATCTGAATTTTAATACATTTAGTTGAAAATGGGAATTCAAAGTAACCAAAACATATGAAAAGTCCTGTAATGTCCAACTTTGGTGTCATAGTAATAAATGCTCAGACCGACAAGCTCTAACAGAATATACCAAAAAAAATTGATGGCCGGCACTATCAGATTTGCACCAAATTTCTACGAAACATGGATGATGTCTTTTGGCACAGAAATAGATATTATGGCGTAGGCATTCGCAAAAAGGATTTTCTAAAATAAGTCCGTAAAGGGATGAAACCGAGCTCCAAAGTTTGTGGAACTCCAAATGCAGAAACAGGACTAGATAAGATTGTTTAATAAATAAACAAGTAAAAAAGTGTTTTGTGCATTTTCAAAATTCAACCCTATAGGCGTGTATTGGGAAAATTCAAAATACGTTACCGCGAATTTAACGCGAGCGAAGTTCGACCAAGAGCTAGTTCAATATACACCACCGTACCTCCTTATAACATTATAAGGTAACATAAGACTTATAGTAGGAATGAACAATAAGAACAAATAAATAATATACGAAAAATTGCTCAATTCCACGAACATAATGAAATTTATCAGGCAGTACACGTTGATAGACCATAAACTAAGATGGAGCCGTACACTTAATTGCTCATTAAACGACTGATTAGAATGTTAAGAACCACTTAACGTAAATTACGTCGCCTTGGAAACACCTGGAGAAAGATGAGTCATGAATGACGGTCTCACAGTCATTGAGACTACAAGAGTCAAGTAGGTGCTGATAGAGGTGTTAGAATTTAAGATGACGTAACAGATTCAGTTTAAACATGTAATGCTGAAATTAAATTCTGATGTCATTAAAAATATGATTTGAAACCTTATTGGAAATATTGAGAAATCTCGCACTATTAACATCGTAGATGTACGAAATTGCTAAAGGCCAATGAAACAGAGCGTAGAACTTCAAATGTATCAGGTCAGGTCGCACGAATATTAAAAATTGTTTCAAACTTAATTTCATCGGTCTTAGAATCAAGTACAAAATTATTTTCTTTATAAACCCCTTAGGTGGCACACAAGCATACGGCTCACCTGATGGTTAACAGTAACCGTAGCCCATAGCCGCTTGCAATACCAGGGGAATCACTAGCGCATTGCCAACCATGTTGTTGATGAGTACTCGCTGCGTATCCTCGTGGAGCACTAGCAACCTTACTCACCCCAAAAACAAGACTACATTAAGGTAGTGTTATTTGACTGCGGTTTTGTGTAAGGCGGAGGTACAGTCTCCAGCTGGGTGGCTCCAATTTTAATGGAAGTCTTTCCATTAAAATTGGAGCACCACGAGAGATCCCTATTCGCCCTCTCTTTTTAAAAAACTCCTGAGGGTAAAATAAACGAATCCGAAACAATTAGAGATTCTATAAACAAACCAGAAGACAATCACATTCGTCTAGACGAGCCAGTACCAATACACGTACACACAAATAACCATACATATGCAGGTGGCGCGTCGATGGCCTAGCAAATATTGGACCACCGACGCTCCAGCCTAATGCGATTTACTGGTTACTCAGGAAGTTTGCTCAATGGTGGATTAAACGGGACTTGTGACAGTGCCTTCTTAGAAAATACATAATAATATTAACCGTTAAATGTACATTCAGATTGATAACGCTATAAAACATGCGTTTGAATAGTATGCCTGTAGTGATCGGGATTTACAACTATCAGGTGGTTTTTGCTTTAGCCAACTACCATAAGCTACGACACTATGCGTCCCAATACTTTACTTGAAAAAAAAACAGTTGAATTGAGAACCTCTTTCTTTATTGAAATCGGTAAAAAGGTACTGCAAGACATTACAGTTGGAAATTTTTGAAGTAATACATACATACATAATTATCGTCACGACAAATCCCTTTACCAGGCAGAGAGCGCCACTCTTGACTTGTTTTGTTTTTAATTTGGAATGTTCTATTTTTATAAAACTTATGGCCGCATACTGCAATGACGACATTCAAAGTTAGAAGACCTAAATATTTTTTTGATACGTCGTCAAAATAAATTTTCGTATATAAAATCGGAGGCCACAAAAAATATGTGGCATCAGATTTAGCGTTGCAGTATTTGGAATTTCAGTATTTGGCAGTTAGGCTCATAATTTCCGGTGGTATTGCTAGCTTCTAGCTAGACTAGAATCAGTCGAGATGGCAAGCCAATGCTAAATTTAAAAAAAAATATTTAAAGCTGTTACCTTTTTTTCCCGACTACGGAAAAAAAATAAATTTAAATCGGTTAAAAGTCTGGGTTTACTCCTTTTATTGTCGAAGCCAATTAAAATGTAGCCTACGGTACCCGGGTCATAAATTCATCTCAATCGAATTAAAAATTAAGCGTTCCGGAAAAACATACATAGACTGCTAAAAACTTTCTTCCTTTTGACTTCACCGCAGTCGGGTACAAAAGAAAAGCTGAATTTGCTGGTTTCCTCTTTGAAATTCTTTCAACACGTCACGCGTACACAATTAGTTTTTTATTGAGTCCACATCATTGTCTCCCATTCTCAGGACATTAGCATCGCTGAACAGAAACGATAATATAATTCTTACATTAAAAACTGATAAACGTTTTAATCTGCAATAAATCTTGTCTGACAGAGCTCGATAAATTTAAACATACGTGCTGGATAGGCATGGGCAAAAAATATCGATATTTTTCCACAAATATAATTAAATCGATATATATCGTCGATATTTTTAATCACGATATATCGATATTCGATATTTAGTTTATAGTATTGAATTTGTATCAATTCCGATATTTTTAAGCTATTGCATAGCTTTTATCGCGGGCCTTGAGCGTGGGGACCGAATCCAGAAATTCCGTAACGAAAAAAACCTAACACCCCCCACTCCGACCGGCACAGCGGTGATACTTTTTAGTTCCATCTATCGATAAATACCAGAACTTTTAATGACTTTTTGAAATATCACGCTTATCTCTTTAGTTCAGCAACCCGCCTTTAGGTGGCATTGGTTGTATTGGAAAACTACCGTAATCAGCTGTTTGTGAGAAAGTATAAAGGTATATAAAAAAAAGCTGCATTACTAAAATAAATAAATAATTATAATTGCATAAGTTGATAAAAAATGCTATGCAATAGCTTTACCGCGGCAGTCTCCGAGTGCCAGACCTAATTTTCAACAAATCAATTAAAAAAAAGAACTAAAAATATGCACATGTAGAAAATTCAAAAAACTATGAATACAAATTTTGGCATATGAGCTGGACTTTCAGCTTTTATTGGATTATATTTTTATCTTTTTTACGAAGTTTGAATTAGCATGCGAAAACATACGATATATCGATATATCGACATTTTTCACTTGATAATTATCGATACTTTAAAAAAATATCGATATATTTTTTTCACTAACCCATCCGTAGTGCTGGATGTGTCAGGGCTGGCGCCTTGACACATCCAGGTTCCATTGACGTTATGTATTTTAGTGGAATGCTTGCTGCATGGAGATGGCGCCACCACACACTTCATGCAAATTAAACTTGTGTTGTCTGAATAGTAAAATCCTAAGTAGAATCAAAGGGAATATGATCGGTCGTAAGGTCCTTCACGCATATTGACTTGGACTTGCGCACGAGCAAACTATTGGCTCATTTCAAGGCATGCTCATACGAATTGCGCATTAAATGTGGAGTTAAATCGTGCCTTTCCTTTTTACATTCGTCATACCAACGTGTGTTTTACAACGGGATGGGACGAATTAAGTGCGATTTGCAAATTGTTTTAGGACGTGTTCGGACTGATCGATCGTAATCGAGTTGAATCGATTATGTATTGTTGAAGAGCGATATAAGTTTTTGATGCAAATGCGTGCATTTGTGCCGTACGCCCGGTGATTTCTAGCCAGATAACTAGACGGATTTCCTTCTCAGCTGTCAACTATTTCTAGTTCAATACGTGGAAAATGGTAATCGAATTTGTTGTAAGCGAGTGCAGACAGATTAAGTTATTTACTAAGCTTGTGGTGCAACTTGGTCAACCATAGCTCAGAGTAGATAATAAACAGAGAGCTTGTAGTTATAAAAAATAATTGTCTCTGGAATCCATAAAAATCATTTTTTCCTTCAAATAAAAGGTAATTTGTTTGTGCTATATTTTAAATATGCAGGTTTTCAGGGAACAACTTTTTTTTTTTTTTTAAACTACAGTGGTAGCAGAAAACGGTACGATACACCTAATAGTAAGCGATTACCGTAGCACCTCAAGTAGCAACAGTAAATAAAATAGCCTACATTTGTTCGTACAAAATAACGAATAATTGAAGCGAACCAAAGCATAACTCACCTTTTTTCTTCAATATTAAATTAATTCAAATAAATATGGTTTAAACCTCAACCTTCTTACAAAAGAAAATCATTTCAAATGCTAAGTTAACTGTGTCAGATAAAGCTTTACTGTAAACTTTAGTATCGATAGATCGAGAGATTACTCCGCTAGATAAATTTAATGCTGCCACCTCAAAATTTACATCCAGAAAGCACCAATTCTATTTGTGTCGAGGGAATAAGACGCAATATTAATAGTGAAAACATTATGACAACTGAAACACTATGTTTGCGAGTTTGACAGATGTCAACGAGCTGTCAAATAAATACTATAAGTTTATGCTCAGTTCGGTGGCTGATCGGCTTAGAGCGAAGATTTGTAAATCATTGTTTTATTTATACATACGTTTATAATTTATGAGTTTATTAGCGCAATGTGAGAAGCATAAGGATTTCAAATTGTTCTAAACCGGATAGAAAAGACGAAAAATATTTTAAAGATAACGATAATTTGTAGCACTATGATTTATTACAAAGAAGTTTACTGCAAATCTAATTCTGAAGCTCAAAAAAAACTGATACGTTTACTTATAGCAACATTGAGTTCGGGTTAGTATTGAATTTGTAAACCTACGTGATATTAAAACGATGCCGCCTATACTATAAGAAAGAATTATTGTATGTATGGATTAATCTTTGGAAGTATTTAAATTTATTAATATTTTCAATAATGTGAGGCTTCGTAATGTCTTAATAACTTAGGATAAGTTTTTTTTTTATACCTCTAAGGTAGCACAAAAAGCATACAGTCCAGCAGCACCTGACGGTAAGCAGTCACCGTAGCCTATAGCTGCTTGCAATACTAGGGGTATCACTAACGGTTTGCCAACCATGTTGTTGATGAGGACTCAATGTGCTAGCAGCATTACTACTAGCCCAGCGTATCCTCGTGGAGCACTGGCAACCTTACTTACCGCAGAAACACAACACTACGTCAAGTAGTTTTATTTCACTGCGGTCTTCTGTAAGGTGGAGGTACAGTCCCCAGTCGGGCGGTTCCAATTTTAAATGGGAAACCCCACGGGAATCCCAAATCGCCCTACCTCTCTTAAATCATCTATTACACCTAGAGCCACACAGGCCACTATTAACAGCAAAAAAATACTTGAACTAAATAAAGTGTATAGATTAAAAGTATGAATCGAATTTTACATAAGTGAATCGATTTAAGATTACTTTTTACTGGATAGTTTGCAATATAAAGAGTGACGTAGCGCATCAACGTAAAGCTCGTAACCTGAAATATATTTACCTAAGTCCGCGTCGGCGTGCGCGCAGGTTAATGAGCCGTTTCGCGGTACACGCTTGTTATGTCTACCGTTTGCAGTTCACCCGACACTCGGCCTTATCGGAAGGACAGTGTTTAACGACATGGCGTGACATAGTGGCCGTCATCAACAGCTTGACAACACGACAACATGACAACACTACGATTTTATACATTAACTAGCGACCCGCCCCGGCTTCGCACGGCCAAAACATAAATTAATTATACATAAAAACCTTCCTTTTGAATCTCTCCATGTATTAAATAAAACCGCATCAATATCCGTAGCGTAGTTTTAATGATCTAAGAATACATAGGATCAGACAGCGGGAAGCGACTGTGATAATTTTTATTATTTATTTATTTTAAAGGAATACCACATATTCTTGCTAAATATTAGTATCTTCACACAAGGATCCACTAAAAGATAGGCAGGGCAGTTAAAACACCCACTTTACACTGAATAATTTGGTGCCCACGTGACAGATGGTGAGTAAGTCGCCGTCTCTTAGGCACTACATAGTACGTCCTTGAATTTTTTCTCAGCAGGTGTCCTCACGATATTTTTCTTCACCGTACAGCTCGTAGTTGGCCTAATCACTGCACTAAGAAAAACACATTGGATCAGACCGGTTCGACTCAAACTTACATCGCTAGAATAGCAGGCATATTTTATTTGAAAGTGAACATTTCTAGAGAATGTATCTATAAGCTTAAAAAACGTATCTACTAATGAGGTTTATCAAAAATCTGGATACAAAAAAAACTTGAGCATCAGTACGCAGTATCGCTACTTTTCATTTAGCACACGATACGATCAATGATGACTTAATGATACGGCGATATGCTACCAACGTTCCCTAACAAGTCCGAGATTACGATTTGGTAAATGTATTTGATATGAGCTTAACTAAAACATATACCCGATGAAGCCCAATCCACATTAACCTTTGATAAGCCAATTTGCTGCCGGTAGACAGGCTTGCAGATTACAAGCATGTACTAGGCAAATTTAATTGATCTGTCCGTAAATTACGTACCTATTACTTGACTGTGAAAACATAAATTACGTAAGGTCTTGCAACTAAATAAATAATTATTGAAATTTGTGTAATTTTACTGATAGAGGACTTAATAACCATTTTGAAAATACATACTTTTAAGAACACCCAAGCTTATGGAAAACAAACTTTCATAAATTTTAGCGTGATACCCCTGGTGTTGCAAGCACCCATAGGCTAGGGTGACCGCTTACCATCAGGCGGGCCACATGCTTGTTTGCCACGTAAGTCCATAACACCCGACGTGGCAGTCACCTTACTAACCGCTGAACCAACGGTGCGATTTGCATTGAATTCGATCCGAATTCGGAGCGTGTCATTAAAGGTATTTTAAAAGTCAAATTTAATCTTCACCTCTACAAAATACTTCCGAATCTTTGCGTAACTTAACTAATCTGGTTCATCTCTAGATAAAGTTGGTCGTGGGAAGATGTGTTTAGATAATCCTCTGTTTAAACAACTACATCCGTTACTAGCGTTGGAACTGAAACTTGTTCTAAAAAGTGTATCCCAAAATGTTATCGATATAATTTGTTCAACACGCGATATCGAAGTGGACAAAAAGAAACATGATTAAAATCCTAACAAAGTGATATTAAGCTTATGAGGAAGTTAAAGTAAACATCGTCAGGAAATCTGCATGCTTTCAAATATTTCTGAGAAGAAATTCAAGGACTCACCATCTATCACGCTAGCACCAAATTATCTTCGGTGGAAAGTAGGTGTTATAAAACCTACCTACATCTTCGGGGACCCTTGTGGGATTGGGAAGGCGTGAAGATATAACCTACGTTGTACCAAAACGGCATATTAGCTGTGGTCAGGAGATTATGAGATCGATAAATTCATGACAGCTGTACCTAATACCGGATGGAATATTAATATTGCTGGTATATTTTCTGTGTAAACACTAGATACGTATTAATGGGAGTATACTAATCTCGGATGCTGTTATAGCCCTTTGCTTTCACTCAACTTCACTGTTAAATGGAAATAATAACACTCAATCCAATAGTATATTTAAAAGAGTTTATCTAGAGTGATGTTCCTTTTTTTGAAAACATTAATTGCAATTTTCTTGCAGAATTCTTCTCCGCAGACCCTCCAAATTCAGCGGTAGATCTTAACCATATTAAATTACTTTATGACGAAGACAATCAAATAAAGGTTGATTATTATCTTTGTGTTAGAATCTGAATGTCCCCACCACATGGAAAGCGCTGATATCAGCGCATCATCGTTTATTAAATTTCTCCTTATTCACCACCGACTTTTATAGTATAGAATCATGCAAATTAAATCATAATTAATCAAAGTCCACCGTTTGTCATTATGCTACTATTCCAACAGAACTCTTTCGATTCGTCTGTATTTAAGCATATTGTCGTACGTTTTGACGTGATAAGTCTTAAAATATCCAAGGCGTGAATTGATTTTATGTAATACTTTATGGCCTGATTCATAAAGAAGCTGAAGTTGCCATGGCCAGTAGCAATGCTGCCCCTATTACCAGTTTCCATTGACCATCTGGCATTGTAACTTCCTTACGTTTTCTCACCATTTTAATCAATACTTGTTATGCCTCTAACTAATAGCCTCCCTTTTCAATACCACAGACGTTGTGCAATATACTTATTGACACCTCACTGACGTCTTCATCGATAGCTTTATTTCCAAGGTCGTAAAGATCCAAATCGTTTGAATCAATAGTGAAGTGAACATTACGAAATTTATTACCGTATGTTGACTCTGTTAAAACTCTTAATGAAGAGGCTTGAAGCGCGGTCATGTCTCGCTCCATTGCTGTTTGAACTCGCGATGAGTTTTTGTTTGCCGTGTGTATTTGGTATTGACGTAACGATTCTAAACGCTATCGTAGATGAATTAGCACTGCCCAATGGCGTCAGATTTGGCCTATAAATGTGATAAGTATTACTTTCACGGCACCGATTTTTATTGCCTTTATATCTTTTTTATATATACCACTTAGGTGGCACACAAGCATACGGCCCACCTGATGGTAAGCAGTCACCGTAGACTATAGCCGTTAGCAATACCAGGGGTATCACTAACGGGTTGCCAACCATGTTATTGATGAGGCTCACTGTATCAGCATTACTACTAGCGCAGCGTATCCTCGTGGAGCACTGGCAAGTCTGGCAACCTTACTGACTGCAGAAACACAACACTACATCAAAGTGCGGTCTACTGTAAGGTGGAGATACCAATAAGCAAATAGCCAACTCTAAAAAAGATATTTATAAACTGCTTATAGTAATCGTCATACCATTCTCGTATTTACAAATCTAAGAATGGTATGCGGAAGAGGAACTACCTACATATATCACTAAGTCATCCAACATTTTTGATGAGCCCATATTTCCATGGAACGGGCCGCGGCACCATGATATGAGTATTTTGCTTATAGCGTTTTCATAAGCATTCCGCGAAGAAACTGAAATCGAGAACAGTTTGTGAAAGCTTCAGTCAGAGGAAGCGAGATCCAAACAGATAAATAAACAGAGTGGCACGTGTCAAAATTACTGAACTGAATATGTTAGATTTGTTATTTTTTTCCCATTTTGTAAGACTTGCATTCATGTTATTTTTAGGAGTGGTCATTAATTTGATTAGAACTTACAAGTGATCTTCTATATATATAAATAGTCATTTATAAATGCGGAAATATTTTCCGGTTGTATTTTTTTGCCTCAGATAGCTTGTAATCTACAGTCTAAGCAACATCGAAAGCTGGTGTTAATAGATATAATGAATATCTCTGCATATAATCAAAGATATAATGATATAAATATTTTAAATTGTAGCCCGCTAGGGACGTCACCCTCCACTTTAAAAAATCGCAGTCGAATAACACTACTCTGATGTAGTTTTGTTTCTACAATAAGTAGGGTTTTTAGACCAACCTGAGAATACGCTGTCCTTCCAGTAAGAATATATGCTGCTTGCAGAGTGGCTTATCTCAACATTTAAGTTGGCAACGCACTAGTGATACCTCTGCTGTGGCAAGCGCTTGTAGACTATGGTGACCACTTACCATTAGGCAGGCGGTACGCTTGCTGACCACCTCCACAGTATTAAGAAAAACTATCTCTGTGTGCTTCGACACATGATTGGAGCTCACTGCTTTACCGATAATGCCAGTTGAAGTAGAGAATGCAACGCTTGTCTAAAGGACATCATCCATTTTTGGTCCAAATCTGAACGAGTAGGCCATCGCAATTATTCTGTTACAACTTGCCCATCTGAAAATTGATTACTATGGCACCAAAGTGTCCTACAACGTAGTCGTTCATTTTATTTGAGTTCGGAAATCTGAATATTCGTAAATTTTTGTTGATAATGGGAATTCAAAATAACCAATAAATGAAATGTCCAGTTTTGGTGCTATAGTAATAAATGGTCAGACGGACAAGCTCTAACAGAATATACAAAAAAGTATAGGCACTTTCAAATTTGGACCAAGTCTCTATGAAACTTGGATGATGGCCTTTCACTCATAAAATTTCCATACCGCAGTCCTATATTATATGAAAATAAATTCTCAGAGTAAAAAAAAGTTAAAAAAAAAACCTGTAACTTAAACTACATCTGACACTTACTCCAATTCAGCAATTATTATTAACCTTTCACATGTATCCTACATTTAAAGAGTCATGAATCAAATTGCCTTTGATCCTCTTATTACAGACATCATCAGCCGAATATACAAAGTTAATAAAGCTGTACAGATTTACAGTAAGATGTACGATATCGTAAAGTTCCCGATTTGGTGAGTGGTAGATACTTACTGCGGTTATGAAATGCATATGGTGTGCGATATCATGTTTTGTCGACAGGGACAGGACAGGTTTTATACCACTAAGGTGGCACACAAACATACGGCCCACCTGATGGTAAGCAGTCATTATTGTGGTTATCTTTATTCTATTTGACTGTGGGTTCTTCGCCGGTGCTACTCAAGTTCCGGAACCGGTGGTAAGTTTAAACTACCTAAGTAGTTCCTTAATCTGCTAACCTTAATAAAAATCCATCTATACAATGTAGCTACCAGCGACTAACTCAGCTGGATTTTCGTACACCTTTTTACTGTTATCTTCTTATATATAAAATTCTCGTGTCGCGGTGTTTGTAGTTAAACTCCTCCGAAATGGCTTGACCGATTCTCATGAAATTTTGTGTGCATATTGGGTAGGTCTGAGAATCGGACAACATCTTTTTTTCATCCACCTAAATTAAAACAAAAATTTAAATCGGTCCAGTAGTTTCAGAGCGTATAGACATTTAACAAATACTTTATAGAATACAAAATATATTATAATTTGCTTTGTCCGCTTAAATGAGTGTGATACGGTCGAACGGCCTGCGCCCAGGTGTGAGCTCAGGCGTGGTTTCTTCCGACACGTGTTTCAGGACTTCCACGTGGAAGTATCTTATCACGTATCACACTCATTTAAGCAGACAAAGCAAATTATAATATATTTTGTATTCTATAAATATGAATTTCCGCAAAGTAAAACCTGAATCAATTCAACAAATACTTTGTCCACCCGTGCGAAGCCGGGGCGGGCAGCTAGTAATTAATAAAAATATTAAGACGAACTGAAACCATTCAAGTTCTAACATGAAAACAAGATACTCTCCGGCACCCCATCCAATATTAAGCCGCCAGCTCAGAAATAGGTCGCGAATACATCCAGTAAGCTCTCAAACGTATCTTTTTGCATCCGACGCATTCCAAAGACTTTAGCTAATAGAACTAGCGGGTGGTCATGGCAGGATAACTTGATTTGCAATAATCGAATCGTGAAGAACGAAAGTTATTTGTAGATCATCAACTCGCCTTGGTGGTCTTAATGAGATGGTTCAGCTCAAGAAAAGCAAAAAGGCGTTGATTGAAACTGTGTAGTTGTTTTCTCTAAGCATTAAATCTAAGGTTTGGTCGTATGAATAGTTGTTTTTCAGAAAAGAAAAATTACTTTAGAAGAAATTATAAATATGAATCCTAAGCGTAATAAATAATTTAAATTGCAAATATTTGCTGACAAAGTAAAACTGATAGGTTCTGCTTATATTGAGGCGTCTGCAAAGCGCCCACCTGATGGTAGGCAGTCACCGACTAACGATTTGCCAACCCTTATGACTACTAGCCCAGCGTATCCTCGTGGAGCACTGGCAACCTTACTTACCGCAGAAACACATCACTACATCAAGTAGTGCTATTTCACTGCGGTCTTCTGTAAGGCGGAAGTTCTTGCAAATAAGTTAGATGGTGATCATATTAATTCAAAAATGACAAGGATTCATAATTCAGTACTCATATGTGTAGGAGCACATTTTTATACCACTAAGGTGGCAAATAAGCATACGGCCCACCTGATGGTAAGCGGTCACCATAGCTTATGTACGCTTGCAACACCAGGGCTATCATTCGCGGGTTATTTTTTAAACTAGAGGCGAAAATTTGTTTAATATTATTTTTAATGAGCTATTACATTTAACTTTAACACATTATCTTAATTTATAATTTATTATTTTGAGGGATACTATGGAACCACAAATTAACACAGACACAGTTCTTAACTTCATTGTTTATGTTCAAGTCAAGAGCGAAATGGCGCTCTATACTCTCTGCCTACCCTGCGGACATGGCATGACATAAGTACCTATGTACGTATTGTATGTAGTTCGCTGTTAAATCTCTCTTGAGGATTCAACATAGGTACCTTTCTCTCAGTACTCGGCTCCCGGACGATTTCCTAACATCAACAAGAACCGCCCAAATAGGGCAAGATTTACTATAACCGAAATAGACTGCGGTTCGAAATACGGCGTGTTGTAAATACATGTCCGTCGGACGTTCTGATTGAAATATGGACAGATCCAACTCTGTTTGGCATTTAGACATAGATTATTGACGCAGATAGGACACTCTTTTGTACAACGCAATGAGGAACTTAAAATTACCTATCCAGAGTTTTCATCTCGTTGGCACACAAGCGTACGGCCCATCTGATGGTGACACCGTAGCCGATACCCGCTAGCAATACTATGGATATCACTAACGCATTGCAAACCATGTTGTTGATGAGTACTCACTGTGCCAGCAGCAATACTACTAACGCAGCGTATCCTCGTGAATTACTGGCAATCATACATACCGCAGAAACACAGCACTACATCAAAGTAGTGTTGTTCGACTGCGGTCTTCTGTAAGGTGGAGTGGTGGGCGGCTCCAATTTTAATCGGAACGCCCACGGGAGATCCAATTTTGTTATAACGTTACAAATTATAAATGCGCTTAAAACAATTTCAATAACACCAAAATAATTCCGCCTCATTTTCCTTTACTGATTGTGACGTAACATTTCCAGCTGGAAGTAGGCATTCAAAAGGAAACAATAAGTCGACGTATCTGCGAAAATTTCCAGCCTATGTCAAAAGGAACGATTGACTTGGAACGAACAGAGAGATGTTTACACAACTACTGGATTTTTACCGAATTCGGTTAAACTTGGATTTCACAGGTACCAATGTACATTTAGGTACATTGTATAGTATATATAAATGAGTACATATAGGACTATATAACACTGAGAAATGTATAATTCGTACATTAACAATACGATTACTTTTTGGTATCTTTTTTTTTTCCACTATGGTGGCAAACAAGCATACGGCCCGCCTGATGGTAAGCGGTTACCGCAGCCTATGGACGCTTGCAACACCGGGGGTATCAGTCGCGCGTTGCCGACCCTTCAAAAATCTCTTCACACCCTTCTGTACCTTCGATGACTGTAGTGTTGTGTTTCTGTGGTGAGTAAGGTTGCTAGTGCTCCAAGAGGATACGCTGCGCTAGTTTTCGTAGGTGCTAAGGGGCTACAGGTAATTTATTTCATAGTCGAACTATCAACGTTCATGACCTTAAAACAGCCTATTGTCTCCATTGCCGCTTTTGACCTCATTAGTCACAAGATTTGCAAACATAACGGTCAGTGGAAGTAACATTAGAGATTATGTACATTACCTCGTGTTCATGTCTTCCTTACCCAGCTGAAGTCATCAATCAGAGTTATAGAGACACTTGCAAAGAATCGATTTATAGTATCCATTATGTAGGTAAGTATCTAGGTATATGTGATTTATTAGTGTTTACAGTCGAAAGTCTAATAACTATTTTATATGCTTCTGCGGACCTGCGGTGCAGTAATGTTATGGAAACTTAGAAAATTGATATGCACTTTCAGAAATTTAAATTTACCTATACTTTCTAGCAATACATTCATCGCACCTACGCTCTACAAATAATATAGCTACTTATCTACACAAACTAACTAAACTTTTTAAAGAGAGGTAGCTCGATTTGGGATTTCCCGTGGGTTATCCCATTTAAATTGGAGCCGCCCGACTGGGGACTGTACCACCACCTTACAGAAGACCACAGTGAAATAACACTACTTGATGTAGTGTTGTGTTTCTGCGGTAAGTAAGGTTGCCAGTGCTCCACGAAGATACGCTGGGCTAGTAGTATTGCTGCTAGCACAGTGAGTCCTCATCAGCAACATGGTTGGCACCCCGTAGTGATACCCCTGGTATTGTTAGCGGCTATAGGCTACGGTGACTGCTTACCATCAGGTGGGCCGTATGCTTGTGTGCCACCTTAGTGGTATAAAAAAAAACTGATATAAGCTTTTATTTAGTTTCACTTGTCAAAAGCAAAAGTCAATAAAATGTTGATGGTTACAGTACAAGTGGAAATAAATATCATCGTATTAATTACTTATAATTTAGCATGGACACATGCATTTTTTTATTCAGTTAGTGTGTTCATTCTTATACGCCATTCTTACCAAATTTCGAAAATATCTCGATCAACACCTTTTTTCTAAACAACTTTTTACTGTGTTTAGTGCCAACACTACCAACTATAGAACCGGTAACTGACAGCTGGTAGAAATATTACTTTGCTGGTTCCCTACTCGATAAAACTGTCTGACTGGGACAAGTTACGCGATAAAGATTTCCCCTAATTGGCACCCTGTTTTTACATTATTACGTCTTTAACACTGTTATGTGTATACTTAGGTATATATATTATATATGATATATCTCCACGCCTTCCCACAAGGGTCTCCGAAGGTGTAGGCAGAGGTGTTACATCACCCACATTCCACCGAAGATAATTGGATGCCAACGTGACATATGGTGAGTCCGTCGCCGTCTCTTAGGCACTATATAAATCCTTGAATTTCTTCTCAGACGTAAGCAGGTTTCTTCACGATGTTTCCCTTCACCGTAAAGCTCGTGGTGTTACTAATCACTGCACTTTAGTTAGAAAAATTCATTGGTACAGACCGGTGGGATTGGAACAAGCGTCGCTAGAATAGCAGGCAACGCTTGATACCACACGGCCACCACGACTCTTGTATACATATATTATACTAGCTTCCCGCCCCGGCTTTGCACGGGTAGACAAAATATTTGATATAAAAGTCTACCCGTGCAAAGCCGGGGCGGGCCGCTAGTATACATATATTATATATTTATATCATAATGCTTGGACATTATCACACAGCGCCATCTGGCCCAAACTAAGCAAAGCTTGTACTATGGGAACCAGCAGCTGATACAATACTTATATACTTACCACAAAGGTACCAAACACCCAGACACTAATCAAACACATGCTTATCACAAAAAAAAATGCCCGGCGGGAATCTAACCCTCGACCCTTAGCGTAGTAGTCAGGTATACCAACCACTTAACCAGCGGCCTCGTCAAATATTATCGAACGAGGAATTAGATCGAATTTTATATTCGACTAAGGCTATTGTAAGATTTGTTCTCTTTTTATAAATAAGACACCCGGTGTTATTATAAACGCGTTTACAAAAATGTTTGCTGTTATGTGAGGTTCGACTCCTAGTAAGCAAACATACCTAACTTCTATCCACTACCTACAGTACCTACGCACGGAGCCTTATGATGTTTGCTTCTGCAAACGCGAATAAATCGAATCACGTCAATCATAGTCAGTTGAAATCGATTACTACAATCACACTATAGCTGGAACTTATTTAATTAATTACACAATAATAAATCGTTAGACATATTTACTGCGGTAAGTAAGGTTTCCAGTGCTCCACGCAATACGCTGGCCTAGTAGTAATGCTGCTAGCACAGTGTCTCCTCATCAACAACAGGATTGGCAACTCGTTAGTGATATACCTGGTATTGCTAGCGGCTATAAGCTACGGTGACTGCCTACCATCAGGTATGCTTGTAAGCCACCTTAG
This sequence comes from Falcaria lacertinaria, assembly GCA_951449985.1. Taxonomy (NCBI): domain Eukaryota; kingdom Metazoa; phylum Arthropoda; class Insecta; order Lepidoptera; family Drepanidae; genus Falcaria; species Falcaria lacertinaria. Next base: position 8,984,550 of record OX602124.1, read on the forward strand.
TAGTATAAAAAAGCATAAAATATAATTCTATCATATTTTCCGAACAAATGTTAAATTTTGTGTTCAATTTATGAATTTACAATTCTAAAAGATGTAAAGGTGCAGTAGTGGACCGTTTATGTAAATGGCATCGGTTATTGCTTGTCTGATAGTTTGGTATTACGTTATTTGCTTGTACATGGAATTAGTTAGGGCCATGTAGTAGCCAATCCATTAGTAATATTAACCTACTTATTAGAAGTATAGTTATCGTTCGTGTACTCCGTATGGAATTATGTTGAACTGGTCTCTTGAGAGTATCATCATAATTTTATTAACACGTGAAGCAAAAAGTTGTGTAACCCTTTTTACGAAAATTACGCGGACGGAAGGGTACGAAATCAGGTTTTTTATACAACTGTCCAGTTTTGTGTGTTTTGTGTAGTGTGTAGTCAGGTAGTGAAATGGGATGATCTTCAATGGTAAATTTTGAAATATATATACAACAAATATTATACACATCAGAGCGTCGTCGAAGCCAAAGAAGCAGTAAAGGGTGGTCGGTCGCGTGCCGCCACCATCACCGCTGTCCCTCTCTCCCCCGTCCCTTGCCGTCCCCTCGCTCGTCCTCGAGCGCAATGGAATTTTGCGAGAACGAAACAAAGGTACACAAGCATACGGCCCACCTGATAGTAAGCAGTCACCGTAGCCTATAGCCGCTAGCAATACCAGGGATATCACTAACGAGTTGCCAACCCTGTTGTTGATGAGGCTGCATTACTACTAGCCCAGCGTATCCTCGTGGAGCACTGGCAATCTTACTTACCGCAGAAACACAACACTACATCAAAGTAGTGTTATTTGACTGCGGTCTTCTGTAAGGTGGAGGTACAGTCGCAGCCGGGCGGCTCCAATTTTAATGGAAACCCACGGGAGATCCCAATTCGTCCTACCTCTCTTAAATTAATAATATTGTCATCGTCTGTTCATTCGATGCAGTAACCCAGAGTAAGGTCATTAAATACATAACATGATTGTAATATGTCTGCCAAATTGGTTCGCGTAAGAAAAACACTCCGGCGCCGCTGACGACCGAGTATTTCTGGATCTTCAGTTGGTTGACATCGCAGATTAAAGAAACTCTTAAGGCGAGTACAAATATGACACATTCCATCTCATATTATACTGCGGAGCTAAACTTGTACGAATAATTAACATAATAGTTTCCTTATATATTCGAGTATAACATGATAAGTACGACTGATATTATAAAATCATATAACATAATTTATTTATTTGGATCACTAACAGATTAGAACATTATGAAATTAAAATAAATAAACATTACAAAATAGTTCATACATAAATGTCCACCCAATTTATAGGTAACCACAGCTATTGCAGTAACTTATGATAACATAATAAAGTTAGAAAATATATATAATATAAAACAAAACGTAAAGGCAAAAAGAAGTATAACAAAAATAATATAGCCAAATGCTTGGAGCTTAAATAAAAAATAAGAATGTAATAAATTAAACTTTTTTTTTACATATGCCTATGTAGTGTAAAAAAAAACTTAAATAAACTCAAAATGTATTACCCCGATGATCCCATGTGTATGTCAAATACAAGCTCAATTAATATTTTGCTATCATAACATTTTAACATTCTTTTTTGCATTTCACAAATATTAACTGTGTGCACTCAACTTTAAATAAAAAAGCTCCTATCATATATTAACCTTTCCTCTCGTCAGCCAATAGTCTAAGCGTCGTGTTTTCCAACTGCAGAGTGTCTAGACACAAGTGTCGATAGTATTATTGTGAAAACACTAAGCTTAATGTAGTACGTCTGGCGTTCCTATTCTTTCGGATGTTATGTTGATCCACGGTACTTCTGTCTGGGCTGGTTATAAATAATGAGTGTCTGGCACCAAAGAAAATGTTTACAAAACTGAAATCAACAAACATGCTACGTTTATGAAGTTGTACAGATATTGGAATATTGTAGGCATGTAAATGAAATGTATCAAATTTTATTAAATTATGTTCAAGGATTCTTAGATAGAGCTGGATTAGAATTAGACACAAACAAATAATATGTCTGCACTTTCACATTCACGCCTCTCCACAGGTGTCCCCGAAGAGGTAGGCAGAGGTGTTACAACGTGTTCATAGCTGACTTAAAAAAAGGAGCAGATTATATGTTCGTCTGTATATTTTAGGTATGTTCTTTATCACTACGTTTATATACATGAGCTCTACATTGATAAGAAGATTTATATTGTATACTAGCTTCTGCCCGCGACTACGTCCGCGTAGAGCTTAGAATCTCGAAGACCAAAAATTTTCCTGGGATCAAAAGTATCCTATGTGTTAATCCAGGTTATAAATTATCTGTGTTCCAAATTTCATCCAAATCCGTTGAGTAGTTTTTGCGTGAAAGAGAAATAAACATCCATCCATACTCACAAGCTTTCGCATTTATAATATTAGTAGGATAATACTCAACACAAGTCTTAAAAATCTAAGTAAGTAGCTATATCAATGCTGCAATCACAAATGTACAAACTCACGGATGGTGAAGACGTTAATTATATCGAAATACTCGTGATTTAATTTGACCGTAAAACTAAAGCATAAATAACGTGATACCGCAGCAAGAAGCTGAACAGTTCCCCAAAACACAGCAATATTTTTTCCTTCAGACAACATTACTTATAACGAACGCCCCCGCTTTGAAATAATGCATCATTGGTGAGCCCGGACAATTCTGTACACTGCAGACAGCGCGGATGAAAAATAACTTTACAAATACCTATTATAACTGAATAATTATTATTTGTTGACAAGTTTACAATCTTGTCAGCACGTAGATACTGGTTATTTTATCAATTGGTTTGCTTCTCATTATGTACAAAGAAATCTTCATACAACAACAAATTCTACAGAGTATTTTAATATTAATTGGCCCAGAACGTTTATAAGGAAGCGAGATTGTTTGGGCCACAAAAAAAAATGTGTAAATTTCCAGTTTTTTTTAAGCTTTTGTTTTCAAAATGTGTAAGTGGTGATCGAAATTAAAGAAGAAGAAAAATAAATAAAGATTCCTTTTTCATAAGATTAGATTTTCCTATTTAATTGCCCCTTGTCTTAAAAAAACATAGGAGTGGTAATTTATTATTAAACACTCTTTCTTAGATATATATATTTGTGAAATTCAAGTCACGAAAATCCTTATATCTATCCTTTATTTATATCCTTCAGGTAAGTTTGAAATCATGAAAATTTTCCAGTATTCAATGTCAAAGCTTTTAATGTGGTACCTACTTAATGATATAATAATAGTTCGAATTGGAATATAATATGTAGGGTAATAAAATTCAGAAGCTAGGCTCTCTTGTTAGTGTAGCAATCGTCAAACCGTCCTTTCGATCGTCATCTCATTGACTTAATTGTAGGACAATATTAGTACTTATCTATATCTGTTCAAAGTATCTAATCCTTTGCCACACTGCACCAAGCTTTCTTTTAATCATTCCTTCTATGTATTTATTGTATACGACAAAAATACTATGTGTATTTTTAATATTTTTCTAGAGCCAGTAATTCTTCCCGCAATAAAATGAATGTACTATCACACTGCGATAGATCACGAGGCGACCCCAGACATTCTAATGAGATCGTAAAGTTTATACGGACCACCGCGGAACTATGCCAACGTGTATCTCATTCCATATCGCTCTATATAGATTATAGATACAAACTGTGATCAAATAAAAAGGTGGATAGATCTTTGCGAACATTTTTTTTTTACCAACAACAAACACCTGATGGTAAGCAGTCACCGTAGCCTATAGCCACTAGCAATACCGGGGATATCACTAACGGGTTGCCACCATGTTGTTGATGAAGACTCATTGTGCTAGCAGCATTACTATTAGGCCAGCGTATCCTCGTAGAGCATTGGCAACCTTACTTACCGCAGAAACACAACACTTTATCAAGTAGTGTTATTTCACTGCGGTCTTCTGTAAGGTACAGTCCCCAGTAGGGCGGCTCCAATATTAATGGGAAACCCACGGGGAATCCCAAATCACCCTACCTCTGTTTTTAAAAGCTCATGGTGTGATTAATCACTGTACTTATGCTTATAAAAACTCATTGGTACAGGCCGGGGTTTGAACCTGGGCCCATCAGATGACAGGCCGTTGCTTCAACCACAAGGCCACCACGGTTTTTTGAACAACGTAATGACGCCGGCTGTAGGGTTCCGTGAACGAAGAGTAAACAAGGAACTCTATTACTAAGACTCCGCTGTCCGTCTGTCTGTTTGTTAATGAAGTCTGATTAAAACAACCTTTTATGTTTATGTGTGAGATAACCGCGCTCCACAACGAGGGCATATAGCCATTAGCTTATAACATTATTGACTAATGAATCAGAAACTTCATTAATAAATTATAAGATTCATGCGGTTGGATGAAGAACCGTTTTACATCGATTAAATTTATTTCTTTTTTACTTCCTGTGCCCCCAATGTCTTGTAAACAAATATTATGTGACGTAGACTGGAATATCCCGTTTTAAGTCGCTCGAATCGAGAATTCTCATTGTCTGTAGAGAAAGTAAAGAACGAATTTAAATTATCCAAAACCACCTACCTACTTTATATGCTGTTGCTACGACGGGCGAAGTTACGGGTGACAATCTAGTCGTTCGATAGGTATGTTCAGAAATTATTCACGGTACAACTAAACATAATCCAACTAAGAATAAATAAGATTTATGGGTTGTTAATATGAACATTAATCGTCCCTTGACCTGCGCACTGCCAGCCCACAATAAGCTTTGAGAATATGCCCCGCGTTTCTTACGAAACAATGGCATTTCTTTGCAACAAAACACAAAATACGTCGTTAAGAAAGAGCTGAGTGAAGTGTACATTCAAAACAACGCCAATTTGCTCACTTTATTTTCCTCTTTTAATTTTTACGTCAACCGTGAAGGCTTCGCTCTTTCCAACATTTCGGAAGACGCAAGGGACGCAAGATTTGTCAATGAATGGTCTAATGAAAACACTAGGGCATGAGCACAACTAAAAAGAACAAACAGTATCTTATCTACGCTTATCTTTTATACCTTATCTTTTGAAGCCGTAGTGGCCTAGTGTTAAAAGCAAGGGCCTGTCATTTGATGGGCCCAGGTTCAGACCCCGGCCTGTACCAATGAGTTTTTCTAAGCTTAAGTACAGTGATTAATCACACCATGAGCTTTTAAAAAAAGAGACATGGTGATTTGGGATTTCCTGTGGGTTTTCCATTTAAATTGGAGCCGCCCGACTGGGGACTGTACCTCCACCTTATGCTTTGAAGACCGCAGTGAAATAACACTACTGGATGTAGTGTACCTTGTAGGTAAAATAATGGATGAATTTGTATGAACATTTCAATAATGTAATTATTAATGAGGCAATTAACTTCCTTAAACGGTCAGTAAGGCAACCTTGTAGCCTCCAGACGGACCGAATGGTTTTTGCAACCAATCAGTCTTGGTTACCGCCGAGAATGGTGACGGCAGTCGCTTGCTGGTTATCTGATTGGCTGTCCGATTAAGTTATTCATTTATATAACTTGTGTTGAATGACAAATAAACGTGATTTGTCGGTTTTAATTGTTGTTACTTCGGCATTTAATGGCTACTCAAGTTACAAAGCATTTGATTGGTTAGTTGGATCTTAATCTTATATATAAAATTCTCGTGTCGCGGTGTTTGTAGTTAAACTCCTTCGAAACGGCTTGACCGATTCTCATGAAATGTTGAGTGCATATTGGGTAGGTCTGAGAATCGGACATCTATATTTCATCCCCCTAAATTAAAAATAAGTTTTTTTTTTAATTGGTCCAGTAGTTTTAGAATAAAGACATTTATCAAATATTTTGTCCACCCGTGCGAATCCGGGGCAGGCAGCTAGTAGTATATAACTTTTAGATATAAGTTTTATTATATTTAAAACTATAAAGGTCTCTTGATGCATCATAATTAAAAAATACGAGCCGTACAGTAGTCGCATGTCGCACAACTCTAGACTAACAAAAGTCTTCACTTCTAGATACAGTCGATTAATTAGCAGCACTGTGCCCTACACTTCTTGTTACGTATTTCCGTCCCTTTTCACGAAATCACTCCCATAAAAGCGAGACAAAGATGAACATATAAAAACAAAACAATAAAAGATAAAGAATTCACGTTTTGCAACCTTATCACAATCATTGCAATATTTACCTTGTGTTCAACTGAGATCAAATAAAAAGATAGATGAAAATTTTCGCGCAAGGAAGTGACGCCGGTTAAAACAAATATTACGCCTTGCAGTGTACATATGCACAATTACACGCACACACCTACAACTAACACAATTAAACTGCGCCTTGCCCATGCACTACATGTCTTCAAAACCGGCGTCACTTCTTGTTCGCAAAGTTCGCAAAGCTTTCTTATTTGATGTGAGTTGTTAAATATTTATTTTTATTAACTACAAACTAAGCAAAGCTTGTACTATGGAAACCAGCAGCTGATACAATACTTATATACTTTTTTTGTCAATACATACTTATAATACATACCAAACACCCAGACGCAAGGCAAACATGTTTGTCACATAAATGTTTGCCCCGCCGGGAATCGAGCCCGCGACCTCTAATGTAGCAGTCAGGTGTTCTAACCACTAGACCAGCGGTCTCGTCTATTATGTAATTCAGTCAATTATTTCATCAAAACAACGAACGCGGTACATAAGGAAAGCACAAACACATAATTATTGAAAACATAATTGTAATCGATTACTGAAGTCGATGTTTGTCGAAACATGCGATCGGAAGCCGAATCGATCAACAATCGTACTGGCCATGTTGAACAAAGGAATACAAATTTTGAATATGACAAACATAAAAGGTTTAAAACCGGAAAAGCAGATTTAGACTTCGATTTCTCAATCGATTTTGTCATAAAGAGCTTACAACACAGACACATCCGATTTGATTTATTTTCGATATGAAATCGATTCAATTTTTACAAAAGTACTCGCTACACATGCTTATGAAAGTGACCGAAAGATTATGATAAAAATGGAATCCGTATTCAATTGACTTAAAGTAGACATGTCTTAGAATAAAAAAGCCACGTTTGAATATTACGTTTCTTATACGGGACACTATTACTAAACATACGCTGTATTTTTGTAAATATGTACCTTCGTCTGTCCTTTGTTTTTTTATTTCTAAGGTGGCACACAAGCATACGGCCCACCTGATGGTAAGCAGTCACCGTAGCCTATAGCCGCTAGCAATACCAGGGGTATCACTCGGGGTGCCAACCATGTTGTTTTTATGAGGACCCACTGTGCTAGCAGCAATACTACTAGCTCGGCGTATCCTCGTGGAGCGCTGGCCACCTTACTTACCGCAGAAACACAACACTACATCAAGTAGTGTTATTTCACTGCGGTCTTCTGTAAGGCGGAGGTACAGTCCCCAGTCGGGCGGCTCCAATTTAAATGGGATAACCCACTGGATATCCCAAATCGCCCTACCTCTCAAAACATAATAATGTCCTACATAATAAAAGATATATCGTGATAATATGGTACTCGATACAGCAATATTAGAATATTTAATTTTACTGCTCTGCCTGTCTAGCTTTAACATGCGTCAAAATTGAAGAATTTCAAAAAACGCAAAATGATTCGAATGTAAATATCATAGGAAATGGAAAATATATGCAAGTTTTTTTTGCGGAATCATATGTGGTGTATTTATACGGATACATAGGGATTTGGTAAACGCAGCGTCGGACGGCCTCCAACTACTTAGATCAGGGGTCGGCATACAGCAGCTAAACTATAAGTAAGGTAACGGTAAGGTAGGTTAAGATATGTTTTTGTAAATAGCTTAATCTGTTAATAAAACTCATACAAATACATCTAAAACAATGTTGACATATCGGAGGTGCCAGCCAAGTCATTACCAACCTAGTGGCATTAGATAAAGGTCGAATACAGAAGGCACGGTAGCATGTCGGTTTTAAGGCGTCTAAACAAACTTAGGTGCGTAATGAGCAAGCCACGCTAACTGTTTTGTACACGACGCAGTTATATTTAATGGCAAGTAAACTTCACCTTTACCTCGGTAGCTGAGAATTCTCTTATCTTCATTCGTGACACAATGTTAGGATTGCAAGGCATTTTTATCGGGTTTCAAGCTTATAGAAACCTGTTTTTTTATAAGTATCGGTTTTTCTTGAACGGGATAATATACATTAAGATATCATACAATAATTTGCACAGATGGTCTAGTGGTAAGAGAGTTGCTACGCTGGGTAGCGGTTTTGGTTCCCGCAAGGACCAACATTTTGGTGATAGAAATTTGCCTTGAGTATAGGTTTTTGGTAAGTTTTGCTAACTAAGCATCTATCAAAAAAAGTGTTTATGTATTCTATCACTGGTATTAGTATTAGCTTTGCTTTGGGTTCAGATTCCTGTGTGCTATTTTATACATGAGACCCTTTATTCAAACACTACCTTTTCCCCGTGACTTCGCACATGTAGCAACATAATATATAGCCTATGTTACTCAGTGATAATATATCATTCTCCTTGTGCAAGTTTTTTTTTAAAAGGGCCAATGATTTTTTAGTTATTACACACAAACATACAAAAAGAATATTATTATAAACATAGATATAGATTAGGGTAGTCTTCCCATTTCTTCGATCCAAAAAATAATAAAAATACAACAAAAACAAGGTAATAAATAGAGCGAATATGAGAAAGCACGATTTTCCCTCGGGTTGTAAATGCAGCGCGGTCATCATAGCGTTACAATCGCGAACAGACGCTCAGGTGTGTCCGGCCTACATGACGTGATGTGACTTACACCAATTTTGACAACTGTTAAATGTCTAATCAGTAGATGTGACACACGAAATAAATCCTGTCTGTCAATTACAAAGTGCACGTCCCGTTAAGGAGCGCGCATCCAACCATTATGTTAATTAATTCAATTAAAGCATTCCAATTTTAGTCAAGCGTTTACAAACTTTGAATGTCTCCACTGTACGTGGTGTTTGCATAAAATAAACATTTGATTAGAATTTTATGGTAATTTTGTATGCGTTTTGTAATTTACAAGTTATGTAATCATTCCTAATTAGATTAATTTACTGTGAATGAGAGTGATACGTTATTAAGAGGAATTTTACTTAGATGACCTGTTGAAACTTGAAACATTGTTACTTGGGTGCTGTAAGGCTATTAATATGTCCACAGAAATGTGGTCGAATAAAATACCCAAAATATAATGTGACCCAATAAAATACCCCAAATACAATGTGGCCGCAATCGCTTCGTCTACAATCTACATTCAACGTTATACATTATCCCTGGCTCATCACCATTTCGTCACAAAGTACTTCATCATTCTCCTACCCTTATCCCATATTATTTGGCGTCGGCGCAATATGTATACTGATCCATATTGCTGGGGTTTTGGCAGATAATTTTAGGACCGGCCGCCTGACATCAACCCTCCTTGGGAATGCTATTGTTTTGACTGACTGTGCCACTGGGAATCAAAGCTGTGGTTCTAAACCAATGCTTTGATTTCCACTGAATGGGGTCGTCACATCCCGACGCCACAAAGTACTTCATTAATCAGAAATTAAAACAGAGATCTTCAACATAAGGTTAGTACAATTATTTACTCTGTGATAATACTCATCATTCACTGTTACGTTATTTACGGCGGTACGTTAATAGGAGAACAATAAAACAGAAACAATTTAAATATATTAATATTTTAATGAGTCTTATATTTATTGTCACGGAGATTCCGAAGCCTACGCAAACGTAGCAACAGTCATGCTGACAATAAATCAGAAATGTATCTTGGCTTTGTAACTTCCGGATATATTCAATTAGTAAAAACATTAAGAGTATTATAAATAACTAGCTTTTGCCTGCGACTTCGTCCTCGTTGAGCTTAGAATTCCAGAGGAACCTAACATTTTCCTGGCATAAAAAGTTTGTGTTCCAAATTTGATCCAAATCCGTTCAGTAGTTTTTGCGTGAAAGAGTAAAAAACATATGGATGTTTGTTATACTCACAAACTATCGCATTTATAATATTAGTAGGATAAATTGTAGATGGATTGGTGACCGCTAATATCCACACCATACGTGAAAAGAATACTACTAATGAATCAACGCTCTTGAAGCAACCAAATATGCTATCGCGGCAAGAATGACGCATACCGTCTAGTAAGCGGACCCCTGCAGCCATAGGGGACAGGAAGGGGACGCTGCCATCACCTCGCGCTGCAGCAAGATGACCTACCAGTAGTATTTACACATATGCCAATACTGACTTTCCCCCGTGCCTCGGAAATGCCGTCACTGTCAATTGCTGGCACGCAGGCGTCTGGGTCTGGTTTAATTCAAGTAACCGAGTTGCTAATAACACAGAGCACTGTAAAGTAGGCATTCATAAGTGCCTTATGCCCTTATAAGGCACTTATGAATAAACAATTCTAATTTTAAAAATATTTATTATAAGCAGGTTTTTGACTTCAATGTGATGTTTCACTTCTTCGATGTTTCACTTGAATGTGATCTGACAATTCAAGCTTATTTTACCTGATCATGAGAATGTCAGATCATCATTGTACGTAAAAAGTGAGTTGGAAACAAGGGTTCTAATGGAGAAATACACATTGACACAATCGAAACAATCGATTCTGAGCAAACAGTTGCGGAAATTGTATCGATACCAAAACAATCGAGTGCTTACAACTCGGCCGTAATCGGATTTCATAATGTTGATATACCGATATAAAGTTCCATTCACACCTCAGCGAATGGAGCATTTGATAATTTGACTGGTAAGCGTCAAAGATTTCAGAAATCTGAATCGTTTAGACAAAGACCTGTAGGGGATAATGGAACTATCCATAAAAACATTGGAGCCTCCTGACTTGGGACTGTACCTTCCCCACACAGAAAACAACAGTCAAAGCAGTACTCTGATAGTGTTGTTTCTGCGGTGAGTACGGTTTCCCGGTGATCTCAGTGAGGTGACCATAATAATTAATGTTAGAGGGCTATCAATAATAACGTCGGAAACGCGCTAGCGTTTCCTCTGGTATTGCAAGCGTCAAAATCATCTTGACTTTATAGTATCAATAAAATATTTTATGAACTGCAGCAGTCATTGCTTTTATCAAACTTAGTTCAGTTTCTTTTTTGGTTTGATTTTAGATTACTTGCTGCGGCCGATTTTTTTTTATACCTCTAAGGTGGCACACAAGCATACGGCCCACCTGATGGTAAGCAGTCACCGTAGCCTATAGCCGCTAGCAATACCAGGGGTATCACTACGGGGTGCCAACCATGTTGCTGATGAGAACTCACTGTGCTAGCAGCAATACTACTAGCCCAGCGTATCCTCGTAGAGCACTGGCAACCTTACTTACCGCAGAAACACAACACCACATCAAGTAGTGTTATTTCACTGCGGTCTTCTGTAAGATGGAGGTACAGTCCCCAGTCGGGCGGCTCCAATTTAAATGGGATAACCCACAGGAAATCCCAAATCGCCCTACCTCTCTTAAAATCTCGATTTCCCTCGCACATACGAAAATCTACCTCCCTTTTCACACCTGCAAGGGCTGCAAGTGTTGAAATTGAAAAAATCCTTCTGTAGTCGTTACCCTCCTTCCTATAAATAAGAAACCTTAAATATTTTCAACGAGAAGTGTGTTGACTGTGTCACTCTTTTGCCTACCTCTTTGAGGTCCACTTGGAATAGCTTGAAGCCTTTAAAAGAGAAAGACCTTGATGATGATGTAAACAGTCATCTAGCACTAGATCCAGTATTCGTACAAAACATAAAACCACGTGATATTTGGGTCACATTGCCGGAAGTTTAAAATAAATTACGTCAAAAAATTTAAATCTGAACCTTAATCCTCAATAAATTGAGTCTTTAAAACTAAATAATGACTGGACAAAATCCGATTATAGTGTGCAAATGTTAACGATAACAGTAAGATGTTATAAATAAAAGTACTAAATCCATTTTCTAAGAAATAATGGCTATAAAAATATTGATTTAAATGTATGTTGCAGTTAGGTATGGCAATTATAATAATGTATTCTTACATTATTTTATGACTATACCGCTGATCCTATTATTGTCATAAATTTAACATACTACGTTTTTAATATTATTTAAGTCTAGCACGCTGGTGTTGCGTGCGCAGTTTAATAGTCCGTACACACCTTAGCAACTGAACATTGACAAGGTTGAGAAAGGAAACGATCCTTCATCTTAGCGCAATGCAATATGATATTGGAATTAAACATTACTTACCCTGTCTACTTGATTCCCTTGTCGTTCTTGATATATATCATTAAAAATATTTTGTATAGGTACATTTATCGTCAAAAATGTTTACCGATTTTTTTTTTATCCACCAGGGTGGAAAACAAGCATACGGCCCGCCTGATGGTAAGCGGTTACCGCAGCCTATGGACGCTTGCAACACCAGAGGTATCACTCGCGCGTTGCCGACCCTGAAATTACATAAAACAAGAGTTTCCTGAATAGAATATCGTTTTATCCAAGTATAACTAGCCCAGCTTTTGATAAACCATTGTCTGTACGCTTCTAATTATAAGCTCAATTACAGAAATAATAAATATCTGTTGATATGATAGCATTTAAGCTACCCTTAAAGTTTACTCTGGTAGATCTCATGCTATAAATATTCGTAGCAAGACATAAATATTAATATATAAAAATAAACATCATAATTTATTACTATGCAAATAATTAATGTTTATTAAAACAAGTTATCGCGGACGCCACCCGAGCGATCATAAGTAACCATATCACCTGAGCCATAAACTATATATAACTACATAGCACCTGCTCTAATCGTGATTCTCATAAACTATTTACGTCCAAATGACGCTAATATCCATTTGCATCCAAATTGCCCGTTTTCCCATGGATTAAGGGCGTATGATAGTTCTGTTTGACCTCTAAAGGGCGCGGTTGAAGTATAAATAACAGCAGGGCACCACATTAGCCAAATTATTCACCTCAAATGCGTAAACTAAGGGCTTTCGTGACAGCTTTGAGACTTCTTTATTAGACATGAATGGCGTTTTATCAATAGTTATGTATTATTAAATGTTTACTTTCCACCTTACATATCCTTATTTAGTACATTGTTTTCTAGTAAGGCAATAAAAAATGCCTGGTTCACACAGCTATAAGAAGGTACAAAGTTAATATTAGGTCCTTACATATGAAATTGGCGTTTTTCGTACTGGCCACTTTAATCACGAATTTCTCCTCTTTGGTAAGGAATTCCAAATTCAAATTTGTACAGCTATAGACTCATGTATTTGTGCTTCGATGATCGTCATTCATTTGTTTTTTTTCTTCTGTTTTTTTCTGTTTGCGTCACTCATTTTACAAAATGGAAAACCTTAAATATCGCATTATTTACGAGTACGAGTTCCGCCGTGGCACTAGTGCTGCGGAAACAACTCGAAGGGTGAATGATGTGTATGGCGGTCGTGTTGCAAAAGAAAACACAGTTCGTTTTTGGTTCCAACGTTTTCGTTCTGGAAATTTCGACCTGCAGAACAAGCCCCGTGGACGGCCTGAGACTCAAGTTGATAATGAAGAGTTGAAGGCTATTGTGGAAGCGGATCCATCGCAAACCACGTCCGAGTTAGCTGCAGGCTGCAATGTTAGTGATAAAACTGTTTTAATTCACTTGAAGCAAATTGGGAAGATTAAAAAGCTTGAAAGGTGGGTACCTCACGAATTGACTGAAACAAACCGGCAAACGCGCGTCGACTGCTGCGTTACATTACTAAACCGGCACAATAATGAAGGTATTTTAAACCGAATCATTACCTGTGATGAAAAATGGGTTCTTTACGATAATCGGAAGCGCTCAGCGCAATGGTTAGATCCTGGCCAGCCAGCCAAATCCTGCCCCAAGCGAAAATTAACCCCAAAAAAGTTACTTGTAAGCGTTTGGTGGACTAGTGCCGGTATTGTTCATTACAGTTTTTTCAAATCTGGCCAGACTATTACGGCTGATGTCTATTGTCAGGAATTGCAAACCATGATGGAAAAGCTAGCGGCTAAACAACCTAGGCTGGTCAATCGCTCCACGCCACTGCTGCTTCACGACAACGCTAGACCACACACTGCGCTACAGACGGCTACTAAATTAGAAGAGCTTCAATTGGAAAGTCTAAGACATCCTCCGTACTCCCCGGACCTTGCTCCAACAGATTACCATTTTTTTCGAAATTTGGATAACTTCTTGCAAGGGAAAAAATTCAACTCCGATGGGGCAGTCCAAATCGCCTTCAAAGATTTTATTGATTCCCGTCCGACTGGTTTTTTTAGTAAAGGGATCAATGAACTACCTATGAGATGGCAAAAGTGCATAGAAAATAATGGTTCATACTTTGATTAATTAAATATATTATATTAAAAAATATTCGACTTTTTGTTCCTCCCATACAAAACGCCAATTTCATATGTAAGGACCTAATATATTTATCATAAAATTGTATTTGAATTTTACTATTTCAAAATTTCATAAATCACAAAATAGCCCTAAAAATCAATGTTCTTCAGAGTCATTTTATATTTGTGGATGGAATGTTATCAGGTCCAAAGTCAAAGAAGCAGCGACAAGATGATAAAATCAAATTAAGTAGGCTTACAATGAAAATATATGACTGAGTGCCTCAGATATACTCCATAAAATTAGCATTTAATCTCATTTCTACGATCATAAATACACATAAATCACAACAGGCAAATGTTAAAATTCCCTAAACAAACAACATGGTAGCTGTTACATAATTATTTACACCCATTACTTTGATTTTATTAATGTCCAAATATTTGGATTACCATAACGTTAGTCTTCTGTAACCGAAAATTGGATGGAATACCATACTTTATCTACAATCAGTAACTATAATAGTTTCTCTGAAACATCTTTAGAATGTTACAGATATTCAGAAATGAACGTAGCGACAGAAATTCTTGCGACATCTAGATCATATTTTATGGATGAATTAGAGTCATTGTGAAATATTTTGAAAGAATAATCGTAATTCAAACAACGATTGGCGGTCGGCTGGCCTCAATGCAGAAAACTGGTTTGAATATTACTACTAGGAATCAAAGTTGAAATGATTATTTGCAATGTAAGTGATAAGAACACAGTTTCTTAGATCGACCACCACGTGGTAAACAAATGAAAGAAGAGAACGGTAAAGCAATTTTAGCATTTACGACGAAATAAAATTTAGATCTATACATTTATAAATTCACTCATAATAAGATGAAACTTACTCCTAGCAGAAATGAGAGACGAATGAGCGTTAATGAAGTGAAAAGAGAAGTGTACGATAATAATTAAGTAGCACTTCACTCTTAACCTATAACGAAAGTTACACTATGAAGGCAAGTAGCTCACAAATATATAATTATAATCAAATCAGAACGTGGTGAGCCCTATGTACCACCCAAACATTTCATTAAATTCTGACGACATCGTTTACGTTTGAGACAGGTCCACACAAAAATCACGAAGAATACATTTTAGAGCGAGAAATATCCGATAATTTAGCCAAACCGATGTCATTATTCCTAAGCATTTCCTAGAATTCAGCAAAGATTATATTAATAGAGCTTATATCGAATCAGATCAGAATATTTAGAGATTAAATCGTTTGATTTTTTGTGTTATTGCGGTTTCACGAGATCGTTTGGATTAGTGCCAGAGTCTTTATTGCTCGCATATTGGACCAGTTTAGGAAGGTCTACCTCTCTGCTCTTTGAAGTTGTATCTAACGAAGAATTAGGGGAAGAGTGTCCACTACTCAGAGACCTTAATACGTTTGTCAGTTTACTAGTTTTGACATTGTGTCTGTATTGCACTGTGTCATCATGTTTTGATTTTATAAGTATGCATAATATTACTGAATATACGACTTGGTTAATTATTTGTGCTTGTTGAGCTAAAATTAGTTTAGTATCCTTACTAAAATTGCATGTTACAAGAATAAGGACATAATTTATAGCATTCTTTGATGTAAAGTCTGGCGCCAAATACCCGTTTTACTGCCTTAATTGGTTAAGTGTATACCAATTTATGATATACATCACATATAGTGTAATTTTACACAGCTTCAGCTTGGAGTCGTATAGGAGCTCCTCCTCCACCATGAAGTGAAACAACGAAAAATTCGATATGAAACCTATGGTTGGAAACTTGCAACACGGGTATCACTAGTACGTTACTGACCTTATTGTTTAAGAACTCACTGTGCTAGCAAAATATTGGTCACCTTAAAGCTAGCACGGAGTATCTTTCAACAGCCCTGGAAACCTTGCCCACCACAGAAACACAGCACTGCATCAGAGTATTTATGTAATTGAACGAGAAATTCCATAACGCCGATATTTACTACGCCCTGTAGTGTGATTTCCAACTTCAAGTGCAGTAAGGTTTCAACCCGAACCCCTTCAAATGATAGACCGCCACACCAGCCACACGACCAGGGCCTTAAAATCAATATGCAAATGCCTATGTTCTTCAGCAGACGTTATTAACTACCAAAATAACTTCTCTTCCCGATAGCCTAATCTTAAGACGTGCAAAAATGAATTCTATAATGCAACATATATAGGGCTTAAATTCCTCTCGCTACAAACTTGACCGGTTTGTATCACATACCTTATCGGCGAGTATCTGTGAACGAAAACAAACTGTCGGCCCAGAGCCTCCAATTCGGACCGGTGTTATGCATGGTTATGACATAACTTGCAATTACAAGGGTTAGGCCATGGTGAGGAATCGATCGGGGACTGAGTTACGTAAGGGAAACTACCCACCGTGACAGTAACGCGCTTGGCTTGAAACATTGAGGTCCCGAGTTCGTTTGCCAGGTCTGACTGTAATTTTGTTTTTGTTATTTTCAGGATTATTTATTTTTCTATTTTTATTTAAAATGGGCTTGCGTTTGACTGTCGTCGAATGTTAAGCGACGGTGTAAACGCTTGCGTAGAAGAAAAGGATTCACTCGTGACTTGAAAACACCTAAATTGTAACTTTCAGGGAATCCCCAATCAGGCAGCACATTCCATAGGCTATCTCGCTCGCACAATAAAAGTGGATTCAGAGCTTTCCACCGGATTTTCTGAATTGTACATTAATTCATCAAAACTTTCTTGCCGATTCTTCTCAGGTGGCTTTTTTCCGAACTGGTGGTAATTTCATAAGTGCTTTATTAGGGCCTAAACTGAATAAATGATTTTTGATTTTGAGTCTGAAACGTTCATAATTCAGCTCAGTGACAAATTATGGGATTGCATTATAGAAACGGAGATAGATTCGCATGAACGATATTCACTTTTTATCAACATCATCATCCGCAGCCTTGATCGTCTTACTGCTGGGTTATAGTCCCTTTTACTATGTCATTCGCCTCGGTCTAGAGGCAAATAACGTATCTTGATTTATTCCTCAAGTGCTCCTATTACGAGACTTACCCGGAATTATGAAAATCCCGCGCCATCGTGGTCGCTCCCACATTCGCTTGGGTGTAACTGCAGCTTTACAGTGAATCGCTAATCGCTCGGTATGTAAGCGCGGTGCTACCCGCGCCTGCAATTATACGCGCTTAGTACTTCACTCAGGGTTGTCAACGCGATATTATGATTTATTTAACGTTTAAATAGAGCTTAATATGTTAACAGGCCGCCGTTTACTCAAAGTTAATTCGAGTAGCACACATGACTAGATAAGTTAGGTATGTGCAATCTTACAGCTCATTACGTCATTGGTATGAAGCACTGACGCCTAACAAATAATCATTAATTAAATTAGTAACGTTAAGATCAATTCATATGTTTTGGAGTGACGGAAACAAAGTTTAGATTTTCGAGTCCAATAGACGAGTGTGCTTGTATGAGACAGTTGGCACTGTAGGAATATCCTACAGAGCCAACTGTCAAACATGGTAGTATCTTGTGTAATGGTTTTTGGGTGTTTTGGCAATCTAAGTAAGTAAAGCCATGGTAGCCTTGTGTCCGAAGCAACGGCCTGTATCTGATTGGCCCAGGTTCAAACCCTATTGACCCCTGTATTGAGTTAGCAAAACTAATTGGTTTAAGTACAATGATTAATCACATGATGAGATGAGAGGTAGGGCGAATTGGGATCTCCGACTGGAGACTGTACCTCCACCTTACAGAACACCGCAGTCAAATAAAAATGTTTCTGCGGTAATTAAGTTTGCCAGTGCTCCACGAGGATATGAGAGAAGATAATAATAGAAAAACGTGTTTTTTTATGGAGCAATTTTTTTATATTAAATTCTTACTTTGTTTAATTTAAAAAACTGGCGGCTTTGTTGTCTTTTATTTGATTTAACCTAAACTTGGACTACGTAACATACACATTTACTTAATTAAAATTATTCATAATTAAAATGCAATAGTTGTTAATAAACAGAGGTGTCACCACTAATTAAACACATTTTTTTGGGAAATTTGTATAGTCGTTATGTTTAAGACGCCCTTTTTGTGAGATCAATCAAACTTATTAACATCAGATGTCTAATTAGGTGTCGCAACAAAACGAGGATTCAATATGACGATAGCAAGTGACGTTGTCAAACCTCTTTTGTAACGTAATTATAATGAGGAGGTTATAAATTGGTTTCAATTTACGAATAACTTTAAGAAATATACGTATAAAGAAATGTTTTTAACTTGCTGTTAAGATGTTAAGTTTGGATTTTGGTCATTGATGAATGACTAGCGGCCCGCCCCGGCGTCGCACGGGTAGACATTTATCAAATATTTTGTCTACCCGTGCGAAGCCGGGGCGGGCAGCTAGTACAATATATAGCCTATGTTACTCAGTGATGGCTTTCTAACGGTGAAAGAGTTATTGAAATCAGTCCAGTAATTTCGGAGCCTATTCAATACGAAACATACACACAAAAATACAAATCTTTCCTCTTTATGATATTAGTATCGATATAAATGTGATGGCCCTCACTATCTCTAGTCCCTACTAAGCTACGATGGTGTACATGAGATGGTGCATCACTAGTGTCATTTAAAAGGACTGAGGGTTGCAGACACAGTTTCCCTAAGGAACTTCAACTGGTCATAACTTGGTATAGGTAGGTCGTTGACCTCTGATATTTGTGGATTTATGTTCAACGTGACGTATATTATCAACAGCTTTCAGTTTCTTATATCCGACATATAAATATAGTTCCTGTCCTCAAATAAATATAAAACTTCAACATAGGTATATATCATTTGATTTTATCAAGACACCGATACTTAACTGTCGAATGGGTGCATATTCATCGTCAATTTCCATTACGATCTGATAGCAATAAAGTTAATCAATTTAAATGAATATGTAATAAAACCTTATCATACTGAGATAACGGTTACATAAAAATTAACTTAGACGCAATTAAATATTGAGGTAGACGAGTACCTACGTAACTAGTTTCTTAGAATTCATCCAACGAGAAACGTCCAGAAAGCTCGATATAAAAAAAAATTGTTAACAAGACCTATAAAAAAAGGTAGGGTGAATTGGGATCTCCCGTGGGTTTTTATTAAATATTGGAGTCGCCCGACTGGGGACTCTACCTCCGCCTTACAGAAGACCGAAGATACGACGACGGACACCATATTATGGCTCATTGGCACCAAATTATCTTTGGTGTAAAGTGGTTTGTTAACACCTCTGCCTACGTCTTTGGGGACCCTTGTGGGAAGGCGCGAAGAAATATCATATTAATACGAATAACCTTTACGTCTGTAGCCCTAGCAACAAAAATTTCAACTACGTATTCGTTTCGCTTTAGACTAATTTGTATGGGAAAATGAACAGCGCTGCGCCGGTGAAAAGTGGAACTAAAAATTAGTATTAACATTTTGACATTATTATCGCGAATTACGTTTTCGAATACGTAAAACGATATTATTGCCGGCACTGATGTGAAAATCCACAACTAACTAATCTAAGAAGAGTTGTGAACTCTACGAGTTGCAACGTTGTCTCCGACCCAACTGACCACTGACCAGTCTAACCGCCACGCATTACTGGGAAGACAGCCTATGGTTCCAGTCGGTGCCGGCGCTAGGCGGGTCGGGATAGGGCGACGGCCCGGGGCGTCATATTTGGGAACACGCACACACACAAGCGTACGGCCCACCTGATGGTAAGCAGTCACCGTAGCCTATAGCCGCTAGCAATACCAGAAGTATCACTAACGAGGTGCCAACTCTGTTGTTGATGCGGAGTCACTGCGCTTAGCAGCATTACTACTTGCGCAGCGTATCCTCGTGGAGCACTGGCAAACCGTACTTACAGAAACACAACACTTCACAAGTGGGCGCCACAATATTCTCGCCCGGGGCGTCAGTAGCCCGACCGCCGGTACTGATTCCAGTCGTAAAAACAACCTGTCAAAACAACTACAACGCATCACAGAGCTCATAAAACGGCCATGGAACCGTATAAGCACGTGAATTTCTTATTTTAAGTATTGGCAACCGGGTTTTATTGTCGCCCTAGCCACCTGAAAGAGGTCAAAGAGACGGCGTTCGAGATACTTAACCTCCAAATAGGTACAATGAATTTAAAATTAACGTTGATCAATTCCCAAGTCATCGACAGTTTGAAGAGCTTTTATAAGGTCGTGAAAAGATGCAAATTGAAGTTAAAGAAATGTTATACGTTGGAGCGAGAACTTATTGCTTCAGCTGGGTCGAGAGCCTGGAGAAGCCTGAATGTAGACACACACATTTTAAAATCAAATGGTTTCAATGAAAAAAAAATACTTTACATTATTTTTACGTTTAAAATGTAGTCAGTTTTCCAATGTAAGATTCGGAATCCACTGCTGTTTTAGCCAATCCGCCAATATATGAATAACTATTCCGAAGTGCAAGCGCGATAGGAGAATACGACCTATCAATAAATTTTATTAAACACGTTGCTTTAAAAAAACAGGGGTTCGCTCTGTTACAGAATGCCATGACTAAAATCTTAAATCTAATTAGATTTAAGAATTAATACCTATTTGTAATTACAAATAGGTATTAATTTTTTTTCAAGACCCAATTCATTTATTAGAGGTTTATTTCAATTTGTGTGGGACAATCTAAAACTAAAAGAAAAAAGAACTAACCTAATTTAAAAAATAAAATAACAAAAACACTTGTCCCAAATCGTTGTCACGCGGGAGGGTGCCAAGAAGGCTGGCCAGCATTGCCCCGCTGTATGGCAATGCTGATCCTTTGCGCAAACTATGTTCCAGCCTTCTTGTCACCGGAGGCCTCAATCAATCGTCGCGAGACCTCCTTGTACAGCAGATAAGCCTTCTTCATCCTAGTTTTATATATGTATTTAGTATATTTATATGTTATGTATGCCCTATTATATATATTTGTACCCATGTAGGTATACTACATACTAAATGACGAGACCGCTGGTGTAGTGGATAGTACCTGACTGCTACGCTAGAGGTCGCGGGTTCGATTCCCGCCGACATGTGACAAATATGTTTGCCTTGCGTCTGTGTGTTTGGTATGTTTTATAAGTATGTACTTACAAAAAAAAAACAAAAAAAAGTATATAAGTATCATATCAGCTACCCCAGAGTAGGTGCAAGCTTTGCTTAGTTCGGCGCCAGCTTTGTGTGATAATGTCCAAACATAATTATTAAAAATATACACTATGCCTGTTTTACTTTTTAATCTCACCTCTTACGGGACTTCTGGAAGCACTGGTTTCTTCTCGAATAAGCCCGGTACAATCTGTTCCTTTCATATGATTTTGTTCTTTTTTAATTTCTTGTGAGTACATAAATAATAATTTAAGTATTTTCCTGTTACCTCTCCACCGTGTCAACCCTAACAGAAATTATGCCGGTTATGGTAAAGGTAGGCGTGTTAACGCGCATCCTCCCCGAGCTCACTCGATGAATAATGCATGAATCGATGTCTTGTTAAAAACGCGTCAATCTCCCTATGCTGTTGGTTTTATCGACTCGCCAAATTACAGTGCGAATCGATTTAATCGGTCGATAATCGAGTGTTAACTACACGTCCTATAATGGCGTGAATGGAGAAGCTCCTTCCACGAGAACAATTCTTCTGAGGGCAGATCGTACAAAATGTCTTTGACGGGACCTGTGGTTTAGTGGTCATACCTGACTGCTACGCTAGCGGTCGCGGGTTTGATTCCCAACGGGAAAACATTTTTGTGATGAATATTCGTTTTGCCTTTGCTATTGGCGTTTAGTACGTATTAAAAGTATGCGTTTATAAAACAAAAGTATTCCAAAAGATGTCTTGTTCCCATAGCACAAGCTTTGATTAGTTTAGGACCAGATGGCGCTGTGTGATAATGTCCAAGCGTTATTATTATTATGACATTTATATATATAACTTGGCTTATGTATGTGTTTGTTAATGTTAATCTATTTTATGTGAATGTGTAAAATAAGCAGTGATAATAAATAACCGGTTTTATTTCCAAAAATTACCATACAAATCCGATTACTACAGATTATAGTACTTATGCCACACACGGTTAATATAATAATAATAAAAATATATCTTCCAGCATTCCCACAAGGGTCCCTGAGAGGAAGGCAGACGTTTTCCAACAACCACATTTCATCGAGGATAATTTGGTGCCAACGAGACAGATGGTGAGTTCATCGCCGTCTCTTAGGCACTACGTAAGATACGTCCTTGAATTTCTTCGCAGATGTATGCGGGTTTCCTCACGATGTTTTCCTTCACCGTAAAGCTAGTGGAGTGTCTAATCACTGCACATAAGTAAGACTTTTTATACCACTAAGGTGGCACTCTAGCATACGGCCCACCTGATGGTAAGCAGTCACCGTAGCCTATAGCCGCCAGCAATACAAGGGGTATGACTAACGTGATGCCAACCATGTTGTTGATGAGGACTGACTGTGCTAACGGCATTACTACTAGCGCAGCGTATCCTCGTGGAGCACTGGCAACCTTACTTACCGCAGAAACACAACACTACACCAGGTATTGTTATTTCACTGCGGTTTTCTGTAAGGTGGAGTTACAGTCCCCAGTCGGGCGGCTCCAATTTAAATGGGAAATCCCACGGGAAATCCAAAATCTCCCAACCTCTCTTAAAAATTGAATTAGGTACTCATATATAAAGATAGGTGGGAATGGAACTTGCGTCACTAGAATAGCAGGCAAAGCTTCATACCACAATGCCACTACGGCTCTCACGATTAAAATTACTCCTTAATTTGGAGTCCAATGTAATATTACCCACAGGTCAAAATAATAGCGCATATCTCCTTACCCTGTACCGGAAGCCTTTGTAAGTAGAACTCCTAAATATAATAGCAGGTAAGTAAAGCCGTTATCTGAGATACCACAAATGACTCATGCGTACAGTACTTCAACTGTCATAAGCAGTCCTCATGTATTGAGTGATACAGGTGTGTGATATTTTTTTATACCACTAAGGTGGCACAAAGGCATACGTTCATCATGGTAAGCAGTCACCGTAGCCGCTAGCAATACTAGGGATATCACTAACGCGTTGTCAACCATGTTGATGAGGACTGACTGTGCTAGCAACATTACTTACTGCAGAAACACAACACTACTTCAAAGTAGTGTTATTTGACTGCGGTCTTCTGTAAAGTGGAGGTACAGTCCCCAGATATGCAGTTAAAAATATAAAAACATACCAAGGCAGCAATATTGTCTCAGCATAGGATAGATTAGATGTATTAGTCAAACGTAGCTACTATACTGCTTGTAAATACTTTACTATGGTATACTTTGGTAGAAAATGGTAGCCCGCTGGGATGAAACGCGATTGACTCTTGATATATATCATGGCATTTATTTATGAACGCCATAAAGATATTCTAATTACATTGATTATACATAAAAATTAAAACGTGTTACATAAATGTATAAATTTATGGGTCCCTTAAAAATAAAAACTTTTTATCTCTCTTAGTTTAATGATGGCTCGTCAGCGATTCGTGGAAATGTAAAATATATTAATCTAAATCGAAGTCTGTCTGTCATTTCGTAGTGTAGGGTTTTCTCATAGAATTTTATCTATGTGACAGTATACCGTTACGCGGGCATCTTGCATGATGACACTTTAGTACACCGAGGGTTCTGTACCAGAAACAAAAGGTCAAATGACACACTTAACTTTGCCGTTCGATCCCTAGACACGGCTATTATACCATCCACAATTAATAAGTTTGTAACAATAAATTATCTCTTGTTTTATCGAATCTATACTAATACTATAAAGAGGATACATTTATATTTTTGTATTTGTGTATGTTTGTATTGAATAGGCTCCGAAACTACTGGACCGATTTCAAAGATTTTTTCACCGTTAGAAAACTACATTATCACTGAATAACATAGGCTATATATTATAAAAACCTGTGTGCATTTCAAGTGTTTCCTTTAGTATTTGTTGTTATAGCGGCAACAGAAATACACATTCTGTAAACATTTCTGACTGAATACTTATTACGGATCATGAGATATAGCCCACTGACAGACAGACGGACAACGAAGTCTTATAATAGGTTTCCGTAGGTTATACTTCGGGTACAGAATCTTAAAAACTAAATCTTGTATGATGCGAAGCGCTTAAGCAATAGGCAGTAAAATTATTACAAAATTATGAACATATTCCGACGATATCGCCAATAACTTCGCCTTCACAAATCATGTTAGTTCATTTTAGCGAGATAATTTTCAGCACACCTAATCGCATTATACCAATACACCGAAATGGGTCAGGGGCGTTTCGTCATAGTAACGATTGGTCATCGTATGGTGGTATATTTAAGTCACTTTATAAAAACACATTCAATTTGTGTCGTTTTGTTATGAACTTTAGATACATCTAGAGATAACAGTTAGTTGGGACCCAACATGGCATGATAAGTTATTATCTTTTATAATTTTATGAGTAGCTACTGTGATAGGGTAATTTTTTTTTGTTAAAATGTTTTTAACACTTTCCTCGTTTTTTTTATTACAATAGTAATCTTTATGAATTTGTAGTAATTTTTTGCCAAGTATCGTTGGCATATCCGCACCAATTTCATTTTTTTTACAAATGATATATCACGTGAAGATTGAAGTTAAAAACCGTGACGAAACCAAACAAAGCCGAAACACTCCTAACCCACCGAACTGTCCCAATATGCTTTAAACTACGCTTGTAAACTGAGACAGGAAGTCGGGTTTCGTGTCTGTCTGTATGTATGAGCTGTCAATTTTGATAACTGCTCTCCTGAGTCGTGACTCACTTGAGAAGTATGTGTTAGGAAACGTAGCCTTTCAAAATTCATCGAACCTTTGTTTCGATAATATCATGTCGCTTAGAAATGATTTGATACCCCTGGTGTTGCAAGCGTCCATAGCTACGGTTACGATCAAGCGGGCTGTATGCTTGTTTGCCACCTTTGTGGTAAAAAAACATTATGTTTATGTAACGTAGTATATTTTAAAAATGAATATCCAAAATTCCTCTAATGTTACAATTTTTGATGAATTTTAATGTTTCTAATAAATTCAAATTAATTTGGGATCCGCACAATAATATCCATTAAATTGTGAACAAATCCTTACTAATGTACTAAGTTGCGAGCAAAGCAAGTCCTAGAATAAGAAAGTCATGTTAACTTTAAGACACCGTTTTATCTCTTAGTACATTACACGGTGTGATTTAGTGTCGATATCTGCCATGAATATGGTGTCAGGATTGGCCATTAATTTCTCTACCTCATTTACATAGCGTAAAAATACACGCATCGATGTCTGCAATAGGGTGTGCACTTGCTAACATCACTATGCATTGGTACCTAAAATATTAAAGACTAACCTTTTCCCCGTGACTTCACCCGCATAGCAATTTACAATAACATTATAAAGAGGAAATATTAAAAATGTTGTATGTAACGAAAAATTTTTGCATGTAAAAGAAAGCCGTGGTGGCCTTGTGGTTGAAGCAACAGGCCTGTCATCTGATGGGCCCAGGTTCGAGTCCCGGCCTATACCAATGCGTTTTTCTAAGCTTAAGTACAGTGATTAATCACACCATGAGCTTTTAAAAAGAGAGGTAGGGCGATTTGGGACTTCCCGTGGGTTTTCCCATTTAAATTGGAGCCGCCCGACTGGGGACTGTACCTCCGCCTTACAGAAGACCGCAGTGAAATAACACTACTTGATGTAGTGTTGTGTTTCTGCGGTAAGTAAGGTTGCCAGTGCTCCACGAGGATACACTGGGCTAGTAGTAATGCTGCTAGCACAGTGAGTCCTCATCAACAACATGGTTGGCACCCCGTTAGTGATACCCCTGGTATTGCTAGCGGCTATAGGCTACGGTGACTGCTTACCATCAGGTGGGCCGTATGCTTGTGTGCAACCTTAGTGGTATAAAAAAAATATCCTAAAATATTAAATACTAACCTTTTCCCCGCGACTTCACCCGCATATTAATTTACACTAACATTATAAACAGGAAATATTAAAAATGTTGTATGTTACGAATAAACTTAAAAACTACTGGACCGATTTCAAAAACTCTTTCACCGGTAGACAGCTACACTATCACTGAGTAGCATAGGCTATATATTATATTAATACGCGGGCGAAATGACGACAAAGCGATGCAGTTTGTTCTGCGTTTCGCAATGTTTCGCTTGGTTTAGCGATCAACGCACTAGCAACAACTTTGTGCGCACTGGTCTGAAAGCTTTTAATACTAGTACCAACAAATGTTGGTATTCGTATTAAAAGGCAAATGCCTTTTCAGTGGAATCAATTGTGTTGACTTCTGAATGGATCGTTTGAAACAAAATTGCAAACAGAACTTTTTTCATGTAACATGGGGTTCTTCAAGAAGGGTGTAAAGAGATTTTTGAAGGGTCGGCAACGCGCGAGTGGTACCCCTGGTGTTGCAAGCGTCCATAGGCTACGGTGACCGCTTACCATCAGGTGGGCCGTATGCTTGTTAGCCACCTTAGTGGTAAAAAAAATAAAATAAAACTTTTTTTCCTTTTCGGGTACGGAACCTTAAAAAGAGAAAACGTAATATTTTATTATTTTGAACTTGAGCCGTGCCTACGCTTGCTTGCAGACTTGATTGTATAAGAAAATAATCTAGAGAAATCAGACCAACCGACAACCTGACCTACAATATAAAACAAACACCAGTCTATCGAAATTTAATAATAAA
Source organism: Falcaria lacertinaria (assembly GCA_951449985.1). NCBI lineage: Eukaryota > Metazoa > Arthropoda > Insecta > Lepidoptera > Drepanidae > Falcaria > Falcaria lacertinaria. The sequence continues at coordinate 9,011,969 of OX602124.1, forward strand.
ATCGGTAAGTATGTCTGTCCTTGTGATTCGCATTGTCTCGTAGATTAAAATAGAAATGAATCGTTTACTCTCTGCGCACTTGATTGTCGTTTGTTTTCGTATTGAAATAGCTTATATGTGGCGTTAGAATACTGTGCCGGTAGCAAGCACAGCTATCGACTACGTATTTGAAAATGTAACTCTCAAAAGCTCAAATTGTTCATACGAATTTTTAGTTCCACTTTTCACCGCCGCAGCGCTGTTCATTTTCCCATACAAAATTACTTACGAATACTTGTAGTTACTATATTTGTTTTATTTAATACAGAAACTACACTAATATTATACGACGAGACCGCTGGTTTAGTGGTTAGTATAGCTGACTGCTACGCTAGAGGTCGCGGGTTCGATTCCCGCCGGGGCAAACATTCATGTGACAAACATGTTTGCCTTGCGTCTGGGTGTTTGGTATGCATAATAAGTATGTATTTACAAACAAAAAGTATATTATAAGTATTATATCAGCTGCTGATTCCCATAGTAAAGCTTTGCTTAGTTTGCGGCCAAAAAAGAAATTTAAATATTAAATCTCAATTTGAGTTGTACAACAGAAGATAAGGTTGTCACAATTTAGCAAAAGGCTTAAAAAAATACACTGCACTTTAGTAAAACACTTAATACGTCATAATAAAATTGAAAACATATATATTTCATCTAAATACATATTATGTATATATAATATAAATGATTGAATCCCTATTTCCCTTGGTCACGGGCACGCGTGAACATCTAGACCGATCTCGCCCGTGTCTGTAATTGTCAGGAGAAGGTTCTTAAGAAAATAAAAAAATGGAAAAAAAACTGAACAGTTTTAATTTCGGGATAAATTAAAGGTTCTTTTTTCTATGGTGTATTTGACATATGAATTCATATCTAAGACAGCACAACGTCTGTCGGGACAGCTAGTACTCTGATAAAACCCACGAAAAAAACAATGTCAACGACCTTTGAAAACATCAATTACAACAAACAACACAAACCAATAACATCCTTATTACAATTATGTAAGATAGCTTAAAACTGCACACGTATCCTTGTAGACCGTAGACTCCCACCGCATAATCCTTAGGGATTAAAATGTATTTTTTTTAGAGCTTAATAGCTTCCTTATGTGAGCTAGTACTAACAAAACGTGCATTGCATTTAGCTGCCCGCCCCGGCTTTGCACAAAAATTGGATAAAATACTTGTTAAATGTCTATATGCTCCGAAACTACTGGAACGACATCTTTTTTTTTTATTTAGGTGGATGAAAAATAGATGTTGTCCGATTCTCAGACCTACCCAAGATGCACACAAAATTTCATGAGAATCAGTCAAGCCGGAGGAGTTTAACTACAAACACCGCGACACGAGAATTGTATATATTATATTAGGTCCTTACATATGAAATCGAGTACGAGTTCCGCCGTGGCACTAGTGCTGCGGAAACAACTCGAAGGGTGAATGATGTGTATGGCGGTCGTGTTGCAAAAGAAAACACAGTTCGTTTTTGGTTCCAACGTTTTCGTTCTGGAAATTTCGACCTGCAGAACAAGCCCCGTGGACGGCCTGAGACTCAAGTTGATAATGAAGAGTTGAAGGCTATTGTGGAAGCGGATCCATCGCAAACCACGTCCGAGTTAGCTGCAGGCTGCAATGTTAGTGATAAAACTGTTTTAATTCACTTGAAGCAAATTGGGAAGATTAAAAAGCTTGAAAGGTGGGTACCTCACGAATTGACTGAAACAAACCGGCAAACGCGCGTCGACTGCTGCGTTACATTACTAAACCGGCACAATAATGAAGGTATTTTAAACCGAATCATTACCTGTGATGAAAAATGGGTTCTTTACGATAATCGGAAGCGCTCAGCGCAATGGTTAGATCCTGGCCAGCCAGCCAAATCCTGCCCCAAGCGAAAATTAACCCCAAAAAAGTTACTTGTAAGCGTTTGGTGGACTAGTGCCGGTATTGTTCATTACAGTTTTTTCAAATCTGGCCAGACTATTACGGCTGATGTCTATTGTCAGGAATTGCAAACCATGATGGAAAAGCTAGCGGCTAAACAACCTAGGCTGGTCAATCGCTCCACGCCACTGCTGCTTCACGACAACACTAGACCACACACTGCGCTACAGACGGCTACTAAATTAGAAGAGCTTCAATTGGAAAGTCTAAGACATCCTCCGTACTCCCCGGACCTTGCTCCAACAGATTACCATTTTTTTCGAAATTTGGATAACTTCTTGCAAGGGAAAAAATTCAACTCCGATGGGGCAGTCCAAATCGCCTTCAAAGATTTTATTGATTCCCGTCCGACTGGTTTTTTTAGTAAAGGGATCAATGAACTACCTATGAGATGGCAAAAGTGCATAGAAAATAATGGTTCATACTTTGATTAATTAAATATATTATATTAAAAAATATTCGACTTTTTGTTCCTCCCATACAAAACGCCAATTTCATATGTAAGGACCTAATATAAGATTTTTTAATAAGACATCGTAATATTAACCTGAGAAGCATAAAAACCTGGAACTGTTACAGCATGGAGTTCTTCAAGAAGGGTGTGAAGAGATCATTGAAAGGTCGGCAACGTGCGAGTGATACCCCTGGTGTTGCAAGCGTCCATAGGCTACGGTGACCTTACCTTCAGGTGGGCCGAATGCTTGTCCCACCTTAGTTGTATAAAAAACCCTTTTGAGGCAGGAGGCGCAAGACAGCTGCTGGTTCTCATAGTACAAACTTTAATTAGATTGGGGCTAGATTCCGCTATGTGATAACATCCAACCATTATAATTATTATTGCTAGCAGCTATAGGCTACGGTGACTGCTTCACCATCAGGTGCCGTATGATTTTGTGCCACCTTAGTGGTAATAAAAAAAAGTAAAAAACTAGATTGTTATATTTTTTTTTGTTTTTTGTGTTGTCTCTCGTAGCGTGAGTTCCGGGAACTTTTGCTACTTAACCGGACAAAGGCGACACCAAGGTGGACCACTATTAGATGCTAAGCAACACAGCTAAGGGCGCCCCATAGTGGGGCTCGGACCTCGGCTTAGGGCGTTGCTGGGGGGCTAGCTAGGGAGCTGGGCTTGGCTGGGATTATTATTTAAATTTAGGGGCGTGTTTAAGACTACTCGCTTGGGGCGGGCCGGCAGATGCAAGGGTCGGGGGGGTAGTTACGAGATATTCGCGTCGAGCCTCGCCAGCGAGGAAACATTGTTATAAGAAACATCATGTATAAATATCTCGCCCTAGATTCGTATACCAAATAAATACCCATAAATTATTAAAATACCTAATACCATACCTAAATACAAAATAGTTGGATACCCCTGGTATTGCTAGCGGGCTATAGCTATAGGCTACGGTTACTGCTTATCATCAGATGGGCCGTATGCTTCTGTGCCACGTTAGTAGTATAAAAACTTAAGTAACTTAATATGAAAAGAATGATTTCAAACCGAGTTGGCCTCAAGTTGACTTCCTACGAGTAAATTATACTAACCATTTCCAAATTGACCCCATAAGGAAACATTATAAAGTAAATAAATACGTGTATGAATTATTTGATTGCCAATAAATCGGTGCTGCATTACCATGAATATAGGTCTATTTTTCCCACCTCAATCGTAATGCACGGCGAAGCTCGGCCGCGGTGCATCAAAGTACGTCAAAGACGCGATGCCGAATCAGTATCCTGTTTTGTGTACGAAGGAATGTCCTTTAAAAGCGTTTAGTTAAGGCATTGTTGCATGTGCTTTGTTTTTTTTATACCATTACGTGGCAGACAAGCATACGGCCTGATCGTAGGCAGTCAGCGTAGTCTTTAGCCGCTAGCAATACCTTGGGTATCACTAACGAGTTGCCAACTCTGTTGTTAATGAGGACTCAATGTGCTAGCAATATAACTAGCCCAGCGTATCCCCGTGGAGCACTGGCAACCTTACTTACCGCAGAAACAACACTACATCAAGTAATGTTATTTGACTGCGGTTTCTGTAATAATGTAATACAAACACAGTAATATCACAGTGTAAAGAAAACCATATGGGTATCGAGGCTGTGATGAATAGGGGATGCATAGGATCGCTGTACGATCAAAATGATTCGAAACATGAAACGCAGTAACTTAGTAAATTTTAATACAGACAGAGGGTTTTTTTCCGAATTATTATTATATAATTATCAAAAAGCCGTGGTGGCCATGTGTTGAGCGTTGCCTGCTAGTCTAGCGACGCAAGTTCGAAGCCCACCGGTCTGTACCTGCCAAAGTGATTTTATAAAATCTTTAGTGCAGTGATTCGTCACACTACGAGCTTTACGGTGAAGGAAAACATGGTGAGGAAACCTGCATACGTCTAAGAAGAAATTCAAGGACGTATGTAGTGCCTAAGAGACGGCGACGCACTCACTATCTGTCACGTTGACACAAAATTATCTTATGTGGAAAGGCGGGGCAATTAAATAATCATAATTAAAAAACATAATATATCGAACTTGTAAGCCACACACAACCTTATTGTCTTTTTTATTAAAACATACCTAATTTGATTATTATTTGCACACGTATAGTAAAAACGGCAAATAGTTATATATTGCAGCAAATATATCCGACATTAATTCTCCGTAATGGCTCCGCAAATGTATCCTTAAACAAATTTGGAATGGCTGGTTCAAAAACATCCAAATACTAAAACTTTAATCCTCCGTAAAAGACAAATTAGGCTTCAATACTCGTTTGAGTCCCTTTAAGGTTACTTTACTACCACTTAATAATTGGTATATGTACTTAAGTAAGAGCTTAAGGTATACAACGTGACCAATGACCATACATAAGCTTGAGCGGTCGGTCAGTCCCGCTATCGTACTACCCGTCCCGCTGTCACCCGCTAGGCCAAAAACGTTCCACTTTCGCAAACGAACCAATTGATAAATTAATTCAAATATCTACCTACTAGCTGCCCGCCCCGGTTTCGCAAGGGTAGACATTAGTTTCGGAGCATAGACATTTATCAAATATTTTGTCCACCCGTGCGAAGTCGGGGCGGGCAGCTAGTATAATATATAGCCTATGTTACTCAGTGATAATTTAGCTTTCTAACAGTGAAAGATTTTTTTAAATCGGTCCAATAGTTTCGGAGCCTATTCAATACAAACCCACAAACATACAAATCTTTCCTCTTTATAATATTAGTAAAGACAGTGTAGAAGTGTAGATGTAGATAATTTTGTACTTGCAACGCATGGTGAAAGATCCGGAGACTGCTTAGACATTGGAAGTAATGTTACTAAAGCTTAGTAACTAAATCACCTACCTAATATTTACTAACACCTACATATTCTTTTGTATTCTTTATTTCTATCAAACGCTGGAAACATACCAATATTTTTTTTACCCTTTTCATATATTTACCGCACTGACGAAAAAAATTATAGGCCCTGACAGTACACAATGTGTTGAGTTAATCTCATGAACATCTTTATAAGGTACAGTCATTAAGGTACATTTAATTATATCTATTGTTTTTTCGTTGATATTATAATTAAATTATATTAAGTTTGTCCTTTAGAAATATACGAATATGTGAAAATCAAAGAGTTCTAGCCTTTCACAATAATTTTAACCGATGAAAATTATATTTTCCTAATTTCAGAACTCTCTACCATGGTTTTGCTGGCAATCGAGCTCAGGACTCGATTCTAGATTGCAGTTCTGATATTAATACGAAATAGTTATGTCAAAATCACATACACTTTCTTCCGTAGCCATGCCATGGTGGTCTTGTGGTATGAAGCGTTGCCTGCTATTCTAGCTAGCGACGAAACTTCAAGTTTGTACCAATAAGTTTTTCTAACTTAAGTGCGTTCATAAGACACACCAAGAGCTTTACGGTGAATGAAACCTGCATACGTCTGAGAAGAAATTCAAGGATGTCTGTAGTGCCCAAGAGACGGCGACGGACTCACCATCAGTCACGTTGGCACCAATCTTCGATGGAAAGTGGGCGTACCTTTGACTACCTCTTCGGGGACCCTTGTGGGAAGGCGAGAAGAAATATTATAGTTATTTTAATATCGGATAAGCTAAACTTTCTGACAAGATATGGTATTGTAAGGTTCTTACGCGAATATTATCGTGTCTCAACGAATATTATCGTGTCTCAACGCATATTATCGTAACGAATATTATCGTGTCTCAACGAATATTATCGTAACGAATATTATCGTGTCTCAACGAATATTATCGTAACGAATATTATCGTGTCTCAACGAATATTATCGTGTCTCAACGAATATTATCGTGTCTCAACGAATATTATCGTGTCTCAACGAATATTATCGTGTCTCAATTAGAATCAAGCTTAATTGTGTTCTTGAACTAACTAGTCTCGATTTCTAAAATACGACTACCAATAAAATTTAAATTGACATTTATGGTTACAATAAAATTGACAATTTACAACCGTTAAACAATTCGTTAAAATACAAGAGAAATGTGTTAGTACTTAAATGTTAACGGCCACTTAAAGTCTAATTAGGCTCTAGTACTCTCGTTAAGTCCCCTTCAAACCACTAAATATTTACTTATATGGTTGGACAATAATGTAAGTACGTTGATGCCTCCTCAGATCACATACAAGGGTGATCCAAAATCTAAACGGAAAATGTTTATAACACTGCGAGTAGGGCAAAATGGGCACGTTGCAGTAACGTGCCCATTTTGCCCTACTCGCCGGTCTAGTCTAGTGGTGTTAGTCTTCTAGTACTAGCTTGTCCCGCGGCTTCACACGCGTGAAGTGAATAAGTCAACATCATATTGTATCCCCTTAGGCGTGGAATTTCCAAAAAAAACCTGAAATATGTATATTTAAATTTTACTGAAGGACCTTTTCATACAAACTTTCATCCCCTATTTAACCCCTCTAGGGGTGGTATTACCTAAAACCCTTCCTTAGTGGATGCCTACGTCATAGATACCTACTGTCAAAATGTCAACTCTCTAACATCAGCCTTTTAGGCTGTGCGTTGATATGTCAGTCAGTTTCTTCGTTTATCTAACTGATTCGCCAGGGGTCGCGAGTTCGAATTCCGCCGGGACAAACATTTATGAGACAAACATGTTGTGTGTGAAAAATGTATAAGAAGTCAAGGCAGACCCAAGAAAAGATGCATGGACTGTGAATGATGCCATGGCTAGAAAGGCGTAAACACAGAGATGTCGACTGATAGAGGGGAATGGAATAGAAACAGATATTGCGCCGACCACTAATAACATGGAACAAGGGGAGAGGACAGGAGAATAACTATACTTACCTTTTGATATATATAAAAATAAATCTCTGTTTCCCTCGGTCATTGCATCATGCGGAACGTCTAGACCGATATCGCAATTTCTTTTTTATGTTTTTATTGTCATTTTCATTTCGGGATAAACTAGAGGTCCTTTTTTGTATTGTGTATTTGTCATAAGAATTCATAGCTAAGACAGGACAACGTCTGTCGGGACAGCTAGTATACTATAACAATATCAATAAGGATAATATATATACATCAGTTTTAGTCTTGCCCACATTTATTACATAATCATATTTTTTTTATTGCAATTAGTGTACAGCATTTTAGAATTATACTAATACACAGTACACACCCTGTTTATAGGGCACAGAAATTGTGATAGTGAGAGGGCATTTATTAATTTATATTATCTATTTTATATTACACCTATTATTAATAATAATTGAATACACATCTATCTTATTAATTATAATAATATGTTATCTATACTAATATTATAAAGAGGAAAGATTTGTATTTTTGTATGTATTGAATAGGCTCCGAAACTACTGGACCGATTTCAAAAATTCTTTCACTGTTAGAATGCTACATCATCACTGATTAACATAGGCTATATATTATACTAGCTTCCCGCCCCAGCCCGCTCTGGTAGACAAAATATTTGATAAATGTCTATAGGCTCCGAAACTACTGGACCGATTTCAAAAATTCTTTCACCGTTAGAAAGCTACGCTATTACTGATTAACATAGGCTGCCCGCCCCGGCTTTGCACGGGTAGACAAAATATTTAATACAAATGTCTACCCGTGCGAAGCCGGGGCGGGCCGCTAGTATTTAATATTGCTGTTTAATATCACAGACAAAATAAGAATACTTGAATGCCTCTAAAATTTACAGATATCCCGTAAGCGTTGGTCTGTATAAACAAGTCAAGTTAGTGCTGCTACTACTGCTACTAGGAGGCACGTGTATAATGGATTTGAAACAAGGTCCCTTAAAGTTCCGGGTAAGATAGGCGGATATTAGCATATTTATGTAAGGCAATTATTTACCAGCAGCTTATTATGTCCACAGATGGTATCACCCTTTGCAGCGCATTCTATCAGAACTATTTATGCACTTTGAAAATAGTAAAGTAATTTGATGAAACCTGCATACGTCTGAGAAGAAATTCAAGGACAGTAGTGCCTACGAGACGGCGACGGACTCACCATGTGTCATGTTGGCAGTTTGGCACCAAATTATGTTCGGCGGAAAGTGGGTGTAGTAACACCTCTGCTTGCCTCTTCAGGGCCTTTGAGTCGTGAAAAAAAAATCCGGGAATAGCTATGAAATTCTGAAAACTTGGCAAATGAAAAAAAAAAAAAAAAAACAATAAAATCAGACGTTATAAAATCGGTGATTTTTTTTAAGATACATACAAGTTATGCTAACGTGTTAATAAAAGACAAACGCAGACAAAGTCACAGACAGGCAGTTAGTTAAGAACACATTTTAAAATAGGAGTGTCGTGAAAGTAAAACATAAAATAAGTAATTTCTTAATCTTCCCACAAGTTTATGCGGGCGGGTAAATATTGAAATTACTTGAATGTTTGTTTTGCACACAATTGCAACATTATCAACAGTCCACAGCTGTGTCGTCTGAATGCAAGTAGGATTAGCGTAGTCTGGTAACCAGCTTGCTCGGAAGTCAATTTCTCTAAAGGCAAACCGTTTTCTCGTTTTTTTTTATACCACTAAGGTGGCACACAAGCATACGACCTACCTGATGGTAAGAAGTCACCGTAGCCTATAGCCGCTAGCAATACCAGGGGTATCACTGACCGGGTGCCAACCATGTTGTTGATGAGGACTCACTGTGCTAGCGGCAATACTACTAGCGTGGAGCACTGGCAACCTTACTTACCGCAGAAACACAACATTACATCAAGTTGTGTTATTTCACTGCGGTCTTCTGTAAGGTGGGGGTACAGTCCCCAGTCGGGCGGCTCCAATTTAAATGGGAAAATCCACGGGAAATCCCAAATCGCCCTACCTCTCTTTTTGAAATGGGTAAGTTAGGCAAGTGTCAAGACTAGACCATTTTAGAGACGGCAACGCGCGAGTGATACTATTGGTGTTGCAAGCGTCCATAGGCTGCGGTAACCGCTTACCATCAGGCGGGCCGAATGATTGTTTGCCACATTAGTAGTATAAAAAAATCATTTTACCATCAATATCCATAGCATATCTTACAAAAATATGTGCATGCGAAAGTAAACAGGATAGTTATGACAAAAAAAAACTATTTTCAATAATGTTGTCTGTCTGTTTGTTTGTGGTAATATCCGAAACGGCTGGATCGATTTGAACGGGACTTTCACTGGCAGATAGCTGATTTAACTGGGCGTAACATAGGCTACATTTATTTTGGAAATATAATAAGGGTTCCACGTAACATATTAAGGAACAAAATGATAAGATTCGTAGTCAAGCTTCTAACTGACAAGTAGGTATACGTCACATTTATCTCGACTTCCGATATCAAATCACCCATGTTAGTTTCGCATGAGAAATATACTGAACAAAAATCGCATGGATGAGAAGAGACGAGATGCATTGCTGCTAGCTAGCCAACTTGCTAGCAGTAGTAAGGTAACCGCAACGCAGGCGCAGCAAGCTTTGAATGAGTTTTTATTACGATTCTAACTATTTACCTTTATCGATCAAAGAAGTGACGTGGGTTAAAACTACGCCTTGTACATACACACAATAAGACATACACCTACAACAAATACAATGAAACTACGCCTTGCTCACGCGCAAACATCACGCCATGTCTCTTTCAGGATAGGCATGCAGAGAGTATAGAGCGCCATTTCATTCTTGACTTGCACACCTCTTTTGCTTCTTTTACATTCATCAATCTCTTCATACATGCCCGCCGTCCATGTACCGTACAAATACAAGTGCTATCTGTCCATTATTTAGATATTTCTAGGTGTCATATGACATGTTGTGAAAATTATCGCGTGTTTGTATCATAATTACTTTTTATACTGACTACCACAAATTGCCAGGATGTGATCTTGGCAATGTTTCTTTTTATACCACTAAGGTGACAAGCATACGGCCCACCTGATGGTAAGCAGTCACCGTAGCCTATAGCCGCTTGCAATACCAGCGGTATCACCAACGAGTTGCCAACCCTGTTGTTGATGAGGAGCCACTGTGCTATTAGCATTACTACTAACCCAGCGTATCCTCCTGGAGCACTGGCAACCTTACTCACCGCAGAAACAACACTACATCAAAGTAGTGTGATTTCACTGCGATCTTCTGTAAGGCGGAGGGTACAGTCCCCAGTCGGGCGGCTACAATATTAATAAGAAAACCCACGGGAGATCCCAATTCGCCCTACCTCTCTTATTTGGTAATATACCTCTCTCAATGTTGTGGTAGTCATTCACAGATATCTGGACTTTTAAACCTACAAACTTTAAAAAAAAAACAATAATACAGTAGGGCCGAGGACTTTTGACAGTTCTGCATAATATATCTACCGTTTCATACTTTTTAAATTAGAGACCGTTGGTTTATGGTATTTTTTTAGCTGTCAAAACCACCTTTTATCTTAGCCCTACTATAACATGATATTGCTGTAACTTCTCTTGTTCACCTGTCTAAGCTAAAACAATCATCGTCTCGACAGTCCTTAATTTGCTTTGACAGCACTAAAATAATTTGACAGTCCTAAGCTTAAATTTATAGTAGGCCCGACATACCGGGTTACTTTTGACAAATAAATTAAGTGAATTAAACCATTGGTAGTACGTCGACTAAAAGTATGAATCGGTAGATATACAGACTCCTTTTATTATGGCCCTACTATAGTGTAATTTAGACTAATGTTTGACAGTAGAATTGGTACCATTGTCTATGGATTTTTATAACTATGGTAGTTGAACACACTGAAAATATACAGGAGCACATCACTAGACTAATTTTATTTGAAAACGATAAAAAGTATGTAGGTAGGCAACAAATAATGAATACTTACGTTAAATTGTTGCGAAGGCGTTTAAACTGATGATGATTCACTTAATCAATAAATAATTTAAATGGCCACTTACCTAAAAATACCCGCATTCTTTTTGTCACGGAACTCATCTATGAAACACTTAATACAGACGCACGTAGGTTGATAGAACCGTAGTCACTTTTAGTAATCTTACACAACACTGCACTAATTCTGTCACATATAAATCACACACAAATCTTATAAAATACTATTCTTAATATAAAAAAACGTTCGAAATTTAAATTTTGTAAATGTCTCGACTAGTGGTGGGAAATGTCGCGGCGGTGGCGGAAGCGAGCGCGCACCGTGCGTTCAAATCTCACACTGAGCTACCACAGACACGAGACAGTAATACCTATGTACCTCTTTTTTTATTATTTTCTTTTATTTTATCTGAAAATCTGCGTGATTGACGCCTCGCTCTGAGGTTTCCTTTGATTTTTTTCTCTGACCACCGCATTCTGGGCACTTAATTTCGGATGTACAGCGCTTTGACAGGATAATCCGTTTCAATTTCGAATAATAAACACTGCACTTCACATTGTTTTTTAAATCAAGAATAAAGTTTTATTATGCATCAATCACGTTATTTTTGTGCCAGTTTTAATCCAAAACAAATTCATTAGTTCGAATTTCGAAATATCGAATTAAATCGAATTTAAATAACCAATAAGTATGACACTTTAATGAGGTTTTCTTAAGATTTCACAATCATATAATTTAATTTATATCAGAATTCAAAATTCATATTGTATATGAAATAATATTCAAAAGTGTCATCACCACGCCGAGGTGCGTCAACATAAAACTATTTAACATGCAGGAAACTGGATGACATTAGAAAAGTCGAGGGAATTCGAACGCGAAAGAGTATGTAGCATGGAAGATCAAAATTGAATTAAAGATCGGACCGACGTTCTGTAATATACTAAACTTAATATTTGATCTTTGAAAGACTGAGGCATAGTCTTTATTTTTTATATATATAAGGCGTAAAAATATATATATATACTTAATGTTGAGGAACCTCCTTTATATATATTATTGACCTTTTTATATTTAATTTATTATGGCTTTTGTTTAATGGCAGATGTCAATATATCGTAAAATATGTAGTCTCTCAACGGGCCTTTTATTTATATTAATAAATACTTAACTAGCGAGTTTCTCTACTATAATAGGCATGCGGAATGAATTGTGAAATGAACTCCCCGCCGAGGTTTTCCCAAAGAAGTTCAGCATGGGTCAAGAAAGGTGTGAACAGATTTTGAAGGGTCGGTCCAATACTACTAGCTACGGTGATCTCTTATCAGATGGGCCGCTTGTTGCCACCTTAGTTCTATAAAATGTTCTATGAAACCTAAATGATTATAAATAATAATTAAGAGAATATTATATAAGAGAATATTATATGAATTTTAAGAGAGGTAGGGCGATTTGGTATTTCCCGTGGGTTGTCCCATTTAAATTGGAGCCGCCCGACTGGGGACTGTACCTCCGCCTTACAGAAGACCGCAGTGAAATAACACTACTTGATGTAGTGTTGTGTTTCTGCGGTAAGTAAGGTTGCCAGTGCTCCACGAGGATACGCTGGGCTAGTAGTATTGCTGCTAGCACAGTGAGTCCTCATCAGCAACATGGTTGGCACCCCGTAGTGATACCCCTGGTATTGCTAGCGGCTATAGGCTACGGTGACTGCTTACCATCAGGTGGGCCGTATGCTTGTGTGCCACCTTAGTGGTATATAAAAAAAAAAACAAGAACCTTCCTTCTTCCAGAAACAACTCCATCTATTAGTGACAAGCAACAAGTAAACGCAACAAGCAACGGCTTGAAGCTACTTTGTTTCATACTATGTTGCAAGATGGAAAATAAAATTATTTATTCTACTTAACGTGCTCTCCGAGTTACGGAAGAACTCGATATATGAGTTATCAACTCTACACGGCCTGCTCAAAGCTCACATATTGCCATCCTTATTTAACCCCGCACATGAGAAAGGGATAGCAAAACTTTAAGACCTGTCATAAGTATGAAAATATTATTATTTTTGAAGCATTATTCGATAAGAAGGTACTTTTACAACACTTAATAAAATATCTGTCATGTAGATCATGAAGTTAATGGTTGTTAAACTAGAGTTTCAGTTTATAGTCCTCGTAGGAGGTCTTCATATCTAATCAATCGTCCAACAAAACGTAATAATTGAGCGTATGCAACAATGTTGCCGTATTATTAAAACCATAAACTCAAATATTTTAATATTTTTTGTATTCAAGGTGACATAAATATCACAACACAGTTAAAACGAAGATATTTTTTTCTTATTGTAAAAAAATAACGTATATATTTAAAAAAAAAATGATTTAATAAATAAAAAAAATGTACTCGAATAAAAAAAACACTATTATAAACTGTGTCCATAAATACACTTATATCCAAAGTAAGCTTTTTCGATTACACCTATCAACAATATTTTAAAAGTCTCCGAGTCAACGGTATCGATTTCGTTAAGTTATCGATATTAAATCGATTAACAGCTACCTACCTCAGCGCACCAGCCACATTGAAACTGCATTCTTGTAATGAATGAATGAAGCTACTCGATCTCTCATTTCACATTCTCGATTAAATTTTGATACGACGCCAACTGATCGATAAAAATAAAAATACTGTAGCTATTTACTAATGAATAGAATGAGATTGTTAACGACCGTTTAATTTTTTTTTACAATTAATCTGAGAAATTCATCATGAATTAGCTTCTTATTTATAAGCCTACTAATTTCTTTTTAAGCATTCTGATAAATAAAAAAAGTAAATAAAACAAACCTCAAAAATTACATCGAAAATTTCGTGCTATACATTCCTTCAGATTGTGAATCAGAATTTAAGACAAACGCAGTCAAAACTGGACGTCGCCTGAGGCTGACGCGCAATTATTATCAAAACAAAGTTAAGTTAACATGAAAAATACTTATTCTCAACTGTATGCACGTTACAATTAAGATCAGGTGAAAGGAATTTTCGAGAGTAACCAACATGCCGACTAAGATTTATTCGCAAAAATGTCCAACCAAAACGAATCGCTTTGAGCATTTATTTGATGTATGGGCCTTTTATTAGGACATAGTTTTGATGGATCATTACAGTTTTGAGGAATTTTATAGTTCCATACATTGATTTTCCATAAACTCGACACTGGCAAAAATTGACCATGAAGAGGATTGATTGCAAGAGCGGAAAAGAAAGAAGAAGACAGTTCAAACATTAAGCCATCGTATTCTGTGCATTTAATTCCGGATGAAGAAGTTATGTTTGACATTCAACCTATAAAACTAAACTTTCTCCTGTCTGGGTTCTCTCAGCGATAGATTCTAATAATCTCGTAGCCGCTTTATTTATTCCTTGAATACCGGTATTAAAGCGTCATTCACCAATAACAACATAACAAACGTTACATGTATCTTCGCAACGATATGAACTGCTTGCTGCACTCGGCCCCCGTGAAAAATAATTTATTTTTTAACTAGAGTGATATTCTGATGTACGAAATCATTAAACTAAACAAATTTGACAGTTCTAAAGGTATTGCTATCCTTATTTAACCCCGCACATGAGAAAGGGATAGCAAGACTTTAAGAACTGTCAAATTAGTTTAGTTTAGTCATTTTTAACAATAGAATTGGCGCCAATTATGGTATTACGGGCCATAGGCTGCGGTAACCGCTTACCGTCATGCGGGCTCTAGGCTTGTGCGCCAACTTTTTAAGTATGAAAACACGGCACGTTTTGTTCCTCTACTCGTGCTTGGTAGATATCTGTACAGCTTATTACCATCACAAATAAGGATTTAACTCAATAAAATCAGTACCTTTAGCCAAAGTTCCAAACTTATCTACCAATACGTAGGCAATAAAAAAAAATTAACATCAAACTAATGAGGGTAATATCGATTGAGTTTAACACGATTGGGATCCGAGTCGTTTTAAAAGGAAGAAGCGATTCACTACCTGACAGATTGCCAGTAAGAGTCAAATTTAAATTTGGAATGACTTCTTTAGCCATGCCGCTTGCCGTAAATTCGGAAAATCAATTGTTTCAATTCTGGGAATCGAGTCAGTTTGATTCGAATTAGGAATGTTTGAAATTCGAATGGGACGTGTGTCGCATGGACGCAATCGTTTGTGTGAATTGCCGATCGATATATATCGATTTTGGTTCACAGGCAATTTTTTTTAACATTTTACAAGCTCTTTTTGTCTGTTTGCCTACGAATGTTTCATTGGACATTTTAATAATAAGTAAATTGTTAAATCTATACTTATACAATGATATAATATGTGTAAAAATCTATACTTATAATAAAACTGTAACAGGTCCAATTCTGTACATTTAAGATATTTTGAAATTTTTTTTGGAGGGCTCTCTATAATCGATACTAAACCCAGAACTGTATTTTTTTTTCATCTTTGTCTGTCTGTATGTCTGTCTGTCTGTATCTTAGCCGCGCATCACGCCGAAACTACTCAATGGATTCTAATGAATCTTGACACAATTTCAGTTCATTCTCCGAGGTAACATATAGAATACTTTTTATCGCGAAATTCAGCACGGTTCCCTAAGGATAGGGGATAAAAGCTAAAATGTGTACATGGATGTAACTCCGAAACGGCTGGACTGATTTGAGCAAGACTCACTGGCAGATAGTTGATTTTACTGGGCGAAACTTGGGCTACTTTTATTTTGGAGAAATGATTAGGGTTCCGCGCAGCAAATAAAAAAACCCATGAAAGTAGGTCAAAATCTGAACGGCAAGGCCGATTAGAACAGGACTTTCCCAGATAGGTATCTGATGCTATAATTCGTAATTTAAGCTTAATTTCTTTTGTAAAAAAATTTTGGGGTTCCGCGCAACAAATAAAAAACCAATGAAATTGTAATAACCGAACAGAGGGACCGATTTCAACAGAACTCTCACTGGCAGGTAGTTAAAGCTACATTTATTTTGGAAAAATAATTAGGGTTCCGCGCAACATTTTTTCACACAAGCATACGGCCCACCTGAAGGTAAGCAATACATTGGTATCACTAACGCTTTGCTAACCATGCTGTTGATGAGAACTCACTGTGCTAGCAGCATTATTAATGGCGCAGCGTATCCCCGTGGAACACTGGCAACCTTATTTACCGCAGAAACACAACACTACATCAAAGTAGTGCTATTTGACTGCGGTCTTCTGTAAGGCGGAGGTACAGTCCCCAGCCGGGCGGCTCCAATTTCATGGGAAAACACACGGTAGTTCCTAATTCTTCCTGCTGACGATGCTATTATGCTGATATTTAGTTAGTAAAAATGATTAGGGTTCCACGCAAAAATATTAATTAGGCCGATGAAAAATCATTCCACGCGTACGAAGTAGCGGGCGGGCACAGCTAGTACATGAATAAAAATGAATCCCTAGACTGATAGGCTAGACTGATTTCGCTAATTCTGTTATCGTAAGGAGAAGGTCCGTATAAAAAAATGAAATAAGCTGAACAATAATTTTAATTTAGGCATAAACTAAAGGTCTTTTACTATGGTGCATTTGACATATGAATTCATAGCTAAGATAGGACAACGTCTGTCGGGACAGCTACCAATTAATATCCTCTTAAAGTTCTAGCTAGATAGCTGTTTTTTAGACGTATGCGTTTTTCACCTAACATTCAGCGGCATACTGCACAAAGCTATTTCAGTTTACCTCACTTTCGAGTTGCAATATCCAACTCAACACAAAACTGTCCCCACACTATCATAATTACACTGTGCTATATTTCATAGAGAGAAACAGCACTCGTAGCACTGGCCTGCAAGATAAGAAATACGACACCTAATCCATCTTAAAGTAGTAAAATGAAAGATGAAATTTCACGACCCCGCCTGCTTGTTCCACCATGACATCACGACAAGGCACGCGACAAAATATCTCGACTTGTCGTGCGTTATTCGTCCGTGTGTAGTGTGCAAGAGATAGTGAACCCAGTTAAGTAGCTGCAACGCAGTTAATGGTGCATAGACAATCATAAATTATGTATACGGTGCGTAGTTATGCGTGTTTGAACGGTTATAGGACCGATGTGAAAGGCTTACCGTGCGTGATTAATGGTTAACTGAAACACGATTTTCAAAGCAACAAATGTGACAATGACGTAGTGGCTTCGAATCCTTTAATAATCCTGAGCTTCCGACTCAGATATGTCTGACAACCAGGAAGTCAGTTCTTTTTCATGAAACCAACAAATCAATAGCTTGGTCAATTAGCAAATCATTATATGCGATTCTGTTACCAAGTTATTCTCATAAGTCTAGTTATTCAAAGTAGTATTAGCTAGTGAGAGATCCTTGGTGTTGCAAGTGTCTATACCATAGCCTATATGGTAACCTACCATCAGATGGACCGTGCTCTTGTCTCATGCACTTGTAGTGGTGGCCTGACACCCATCAACCAGGTATGTTCTGATAGTGAATAGAAATCTAAGGCTATGACCAACATCACAACATTTGTACATCCTCGTCAGAATGGAAGCCATGAACATTCCAAACACGTGGCAGTTAGCTTTAACGAGCTCCATTATTTTGCAGCTACTTATGGACCATCTCGCTCCAATTAGGTACTCGGTGATCATAAGCCACTAGGAAGCGAAGCATAGGTACATTTAAAGATTCAGGTGTGACCGCTTGTACCTGCCACTTTCGTCGTGTTACAGGCCCTGTTCTGCCTTTAGTTGCGCTCTCAATCCCAACTATGTGGTATGAGATGGTTATTAGTAGCGTACTCTTTAGTGCCGATTAGATACTGAGGAGAGGTAAAGCCGTAGAGATTTGAATGGTGAAGTGTGTCTCTTGACTGCGGTGATCCGGGTTCGCAGCGCGACCCAATGAAAAATGTTCGTAGAAATGAATGTTCAGTGGTGTAAAATCACGAGCATTAAAATTCAATGACAGAAATCCAGGGTTAGCTAATAAGGTGGTGATCTTCACTGCAATTAACTCTTACGTGAATATGAATGAAGTCCGCCAATAGCCCATTAAATGGTCCGTTTCCTTGCTTATGAAAGTTAACCTGTAGTGTAGGTTAACCAGTATAGTCTACAGTAGTGACAGCAAAATTAAGACTTCGAAGTTCATAGGTATGTGCCTAATTAGGGCCTGAACTGTGTAAGGAATTATCACTTTCATTTAAACACTTGGTTTCTTCATCAAACGTACTACTATGTATATCTTTAGGATTCTCTGATGTTGATTAAGGTTGATCATTTAGCCAGGTGACTTTTTAGAATAGGTAGAGAGTATAGAGCGAAATTTCACTAAGTTTTAAGTTTTTATAGAGAATTGTACTTGAATTGTAAATCTTTGCTTCTGGTAGTGGTTGCTATAATTGCTAAGTTGTGAGCCATACTACGGTACAAGCCAAGTACTGTGTTAGTTAAGGATAAGCACCTTATAAATTGGATGTATGAAGAGATTGATGAATGTAGAAGAAACAAAAGAGGTGTGCAAGTCAAGAATGAAGTGTCGTGTAGGAAGTCGACGTGATGATAGTCTGGCAAAAAGTCTAGAAACGGATCTAAATTTTTGACTTCTGGCAACCTTTACAAAATGGAAGCCATGTTATGACGTATACTGTAAACAAGCCAATCAAGATGGTAGATGCTCTATACGAGTTGTGGCGTTGCCATACGAACTGTTCAGTAGCGCGGCGCCCCTATTATTTTCTAATATTTTTTGCCAGACTACGTATTACTTATGTATGTACAAATACCACACACAGCTTTAATTGTAATGCAAAGCGCACCAATAAACAGATCGACCACCATTTTGTTTATGTGCTAATAAAGTATTTAAAACGAGGTATATTTTTTCCATGACTTGGGTGGGGACAGTTTTACAATCGTCTAGACGAACTGTACGTGATGGCAATCGCATTAGCTCTTTGTGTTGTGTGTGGTCAGTGACTTTACTTAGCCACTGTGTTTCATTAAATTTACCTACGTTGTTTTTATTTATGTCATTGTTTTTTCCAAATTCTTTGGAGTTAACATCATCGCCGGACGTATTCTCTTCAACGTGTAAATTGGACACCAGTATTTTATGGACAGTGACTGTTGGCTTACCAAATTCTACCTCTTTTACTTTTAAAGCTTGTAGCATTAGCTAGGCTACATCACTTAGATTAGTGGGTCCATTCCGTATGATGGTGGCAAGACGATTCTGATGTCTTTCGACGTACCAGCAACCTCAAATCTAAAGGTACCGGCTTTTTAAACATATAGGGCTGGGCAAGTAGTTTCATTGTATTAGTTGTAAGTATGTACGTGTAAATGTGTGTACCTATGTACACTTCAAGGCGTAGTTTTAACCGGCGTCACTTCGTAGTTCGCAAAGTTCCATCCACCTTTTTTAATTGATCTGAGGCAGCAACGTAAGAAATTTTGCTTTTGTTTACTAATATGTATCACAATAATTGTTCGCTTGTTTTATCTAATATGACTTCAGAATTTCATAAGGATTTAAGCCCACAAGGTGTTTGGATATTCGATTAACAACAAAAAAAATAAAACTACAATGCGCACTAACAACTCTGCATAGAGCTTTTCTACTGACGTAATTAAGTTACAAGAGAACATGGCGCCTGGAGACAAAGTAATTGAGCCGTAATTAGTCTGATGCTTGGAGTCTAGACACGTGGGTAATTAATACAAGAACGTGTTGCTGAATAAAATTGATGGAGCGGCGTTTCTCTTTCAATAGCTTTGTGTATTTCCTTGTCGGTTCCTCTCAAATATTTTTTTCGGAACCAAAGGTAGATTTAGCGAGCATTGTTAGTGCCAAATTTAATATACAGTTTATTTTCTTTCACCTACGTACACTATGCATACATTTATTGATAGTTTGTTTGTGTCTAGGTATAGTGTTGGTGCTCTGGAACTAAAACACAATAAGAAAAAAATTGCCAAGTGCGAGCCGGACTCGCACATCGAAGTTTCCGTACTAAAAACAAACGAGTTCAAATGACAAACTTAACTTTGCGGTTCGATCGCTTGACATGGCTACTGGACCAACCGCAAATAACAAGTTTGTAAGAGCAAATTTGCTCAATACTTTTAGAAAATACAGCAATACACACTCTATAAACATTTCAAGCGTCTACACGTTACTGTTATTAAGATAGAGCAAGAAATACAAAACACGTGTTTAGTATGGGAGTCCCTTTTTTTATTTTTTTTCATTTTTATTATTCGTTGTTATAGCGGCAACAGTTTTTTTTTACCACAGTTGGCAAACAAGCATACGGCCCGCCTGTTGGTAAGCGGTTACCGCAGCCTATGGACGCTTGCAACACCAAGGGTATCACTCGCGCGTTGCCGACCCTATAAAAGAAATACACATTCTGAGAAAATTTCTACTGACTAGATAGTACGGATCATGAGTTACAGCCCGCTGACAGACAGACGGACGGACGGACGGACAGCGAAGACTTAGTAATAGGGTTCCATTGGTTACCATTCGGGTACGGAACCCTAACGACTATGGATATCTACAGGGTGTCCCAGAAGTCGTCAAGCCAGAAGCGGGGGATTGGTCAAATGATAATAGGTATTGAAAATTATTTAATAAATAGTTACGTGAGTAACTATTAATTATTAGTAATTATTACGTGAGTGACGGGCTTTAAAAAAGGTCTGCCCGTGA
The DNA here is from genome assembly GCA_951449985.1 of Falcaria lacertinaria. NCBI lineage: Eukaryota > Metazoa > Arthropoda > Insecta > Lepidoptera > Drepanidae > Falcaria > Falcaria lacertinaria. The sequence goes on from OX602124.1 coordinate 9,033,092, forward strand.
CCACGATCAGTACAAACTGGTTGAAACGTCGGAATAAATGAAAACGGTAATTTCGCTTTTAATTCCCATAATAGTTTAAACATTAAAAAAAACAACTGCTTCCGATTTGACGTAGACTTCTGGGTCACTCTGTGTATTATCATCATAGATTTAGAATACCCTAGGTATTCTTTATCTTATTGTATATGGTATTTTAAATCTATGATTATCATAGATCTTGAACATAGCTTATATTTAAGTACATCGTACAGGTACTGTTGCTACGCGGACAATATCGCCGGAAAAAGTTAGTGCAGCACATATTTTTATTATGTACCCAACTAAAAAAAAGGTAACAATTGAATAAACGGATTCAGTACAGGTACATGATAAACGTGAGAAAAATGCGAAGAAATCAGTCGTTCACTTTGTAACTCAAATCAGTTTACATTTCGTGAAAGTTACTCCGCCACGATTTCGTGTTGAACTGAATTAAATTGCATTTTGTACTTATCTACTTTTGTGCCTGCGACTTCAACTGCCTTACACATCAGTAGTAAGCAAGAACAACTTTCGTAGTTTCCACGACGCTTTCGTATTGCTTTCGACTCTTTTTGATGGGAAAATGAACAGCGCTGCGCCGGCGAAAAGTGGAACTAAAAATTCGTATGAAAATTTTGACATTTTGAGTTACGAAAAAGTTGGTGTTGTCCAAAGCCCGCCTCTTGGAGAACCCTAGTGGGTTGGCCTGAAGATATATTATTATTATTAGACACCTAGCGACCCACCCCGGCTTCACACGGCCAGCGTTAGCCATATTAAAAAAAACCGCATTAAAATCCGTTGCGTAGTTTTAAAGATCTAAGCACACATAGGGACAGACAGACAGCGGGAAGCTTTGTTTTATACTATGTAGTGATATACGTCTTTAGTCAAAAGGCCCCTTTGATTATATACTACTGTCTAATCAAAGGGCTAAACATCCTAACAACATCAATATGGGCAACGTAACATCAAAAGAAAGTCAACATTATAATCACAATAATATTTTATTGAGAAGTTTAAAGATTAGGGAATACATTATTTTCATCGGAAATGTCGTAAAGGGATTATGTGTTGCAAGTTCCCTTTCATCTTTAATTTTATATAATGCATTCGAAGCCTATTCCACTTATTATTAGGCTTAGAACATTACACATTTACTCAGGTATTGAAGGTATGTGACCATTATAAATTCTTGGTATGCTTAGTAATAGTTATCTTATTTATCAAACTGCTAAAAAAACTGTTAAAAGATAAAACATTCAATTTCAATTTCGAATTGATATTCCCGTAACTTTTTAATCTGCAATGTGTCAACATGTCACAGTTTAACTGGCCGAAACATATCGCGGAGTTCTTAATTGAAAAATCCCTAAAAAAGAAAAAAAACTTTCGTCACTGGCCGAAGCCCGACCGATCAATAGGCACCGCATTAAAAAACATTTCACGTCAACAGCGCCATGTCACCTCGTACATCAGCGTTGACAGCGCATCGTGATTTTTTTGCATGTGCAACACCATGGCGGGTGGAAATATCACACGTTTCGTGCGACACATTTGCATACGGTGCGTCGGGAATTGGAATAATATGCTGAATACAATTGTAAGAATTAATTTATTAAATGCATTCTCTGGACAAGACATTTTTGAAGTGAAAACGTATTTAGCCGCGTTGAGCGTTTATTGCTAGGGGTAACTTATTGTTTATTTTAATTTATTCGCGTCGGCAACATTAACCGACATGCTTATGGCTTAATAAAGATTTCAGGTTATACTTCTGCCGGCAGTCCCAATGATTTGATTTGCCTATTTGTAAATGATAACCTTACAATTAATACCAAAATGCCTATTAGAATTATCAATAGGTACCTGAAATCGCAAAGCTCTTTCCTATACAGTTTGCGGTTACTAACTAACTAGAAAACTAGTTGCCAGATTTTTCACGAAACGAATGCCATTTTATAATATTCAACCTGGCTATAAAACTCTCCAATGCCCATATAAAGTAGACGAAGAGCCGTCGTCATATTTAAAATCCACACGTTCACCTCACTATCACGAGTCTAACCGAACAATTTAACATTCCTCACCTACGGCAAATAAAATGACTAAATAATGTGCAATAACTCCGACCACATTACAAGTGAATATTTAAAAAACAATTTTCGTCTAATGCCGCCAATAAATATTCACAAAACGGTATGAACGTTCCATACCCAATCTAATGCGGCCGCGGCGAATCTAATCACGAACATCATTACTAGAGATTAAAATCACGTTCGAGAAGCCGAAACCAGCTTCGGCTTCCCGAAATACAGCTTCGGCAGAATTTGAGTTTCGTTCGAGCATTCATAAGTCAAAACACATAATACATGCAGTACAGACTCGTATCATCGCGCCATCGAATCTCTTTCGTGGTAGGCAGACACATAATGATTACTAAATTAAAACGTCTATTCTGAAATAAAATATCACAGATGACGAATCGGGCAGATTTTTTTACATTAAAATAAGTAGCAGCGGGCGGATTTACTACAAAACAATAATGAATTGATAGAAAAATCTTATTATTTTCACGTAATATATTTGTGACGGTTCATGCTTAGTCTATAAAATCAATCGTGACATGTCATCCTCTACTACTCCCCTACCAATTTTAATAATAATGTAATAAATATAAAATATACCTTACTTACACTGATTTAGCAACATTCACAAATTTTGAAGTCGTAATTAGAATTTGAGATTTCGTCTTAGACAGTCATTTCAAATACTCATTCGGCAGCCGCGTGCGCGTGTCCCATCACTATTCATTACCACACGAGGGGGCGTAAAGTACAGACCACCAGTAAGATCTCATTACCATTATAATTTGCCATAAGTCGTACGGTATTGTCATCTCAATGGCTGGGTGTTCGAGAACAGCATTTAAAACATGTTATAACATGTTTTAAATGCTGTTCTCGAACGCGTCTACTGATAAATGACACAATTTATTACAACTCATTTTAAATGTCTACTTAAGTGAATACAATATAATTTGCCCTTTAAATTATGAAAACAAAAAAATACCTATAAATTTATCTATCTTTCTCAAATAACTAGATGTATGTAAACTTAATAACAGTTATTTACTAAATCGCTTTGAGTACCTTACTAGTAATAGAGCTATACTTATTGCATCGAATCTTCACCTCAATATGGAAAAAAAGATGAAAAGATGTAAAATATGATATGAGTTTCCCATGCACTGTATTTTGAGATGGATAATTTTCTTTTCGTTACACGTAACGACATCTGTGCCGGTAGCATGAACTTTTTCGGCAACGTTTTCGTATCGCCTTCGACAATTTTTGTATTGAAAAATGAACAGCGCTGCGGCGGTGAAAAGTGGAACTAAAAATAAGTATGACAATTTTGACATTTCGCGAGTTACGTTTTCGAATATAATATGTTGTTGAAAGTGTTCCTCAGGGGCATGAAACTGGAGTAGTATATGAAAAAAATGTTGTATCGAAACTGGCGACATCTGGTAGTGGATGCCCCTAATAAACTTAACTGTTGTTGTTATATGCAGTCACTAGATGGCATTAGCGTAACAGTAAACACCAATCTGAAAACATTTGTAGTTTTTTTATATTTTTTATTACTCAAAGTCAAAATTGAGGCATGATAAAGATCACGATATTATTTATAATTACAAAATATTTCAGTATGTTGCCTTATAAAAAAATATATATTATTCTTCTTCTTCTTTTTCCTAAGTATGACAATCAATCCCTTTAGGGACTATTTTTGCCAGTGTCGAGTGTTAGAGAATTTTCATGTTGCAAAATTTCTCGTGTTTGCCGCATTAAAATGCCTAGTGTCATGCATTCTAACGCCCAATGGAATTTCTGGAGACAACCCACGGCAGTAGCAGATCGTAACACGCCTTTAGATTAGAGGTAACCTATTGACCAAAATGATAAATCACTTAACCCAAAAGTCGTATTATGGCATTATTTCCAATGCTCCTATAAATCAGTCACTAAATGAAACTTTACTGCACATATCGACACCAAAAATACACATTAAAGATCACTATAACACAATTTACGACACACTGGAAAAAAATCTCAACCGCTCCGCCTGATTCCCGCCAAAAACTCCTATATATTATTCAATTATAAACGCCACATTAAATGTTGCCAATATTGTAATAAAAACCTATGATTAGTCCAAATAAATGAAGATGAAAATGCAGTATTATTATAGATAGTACGATATTTTAAATAGTATAAGAACCATTTTACTACAATAAATAAGCTTAGTATCAAATATTATTTAAAAGTTGCATGACCTAAGAAAATAAAATACGATTACAGAGAAAGAAGCAAATTTTAAATGATAAGCTGGCAACACTTTAAATTGTCAAAATTTGAGACGAGTTGAAAAATATCGTCATTCAACAATTTTTGTTTTCATCTTTCGTTGTGCATCGCTTGTTTTTTCTATTGATTTTTAAATACGTCTTTTGCTTGCCCCTGGACTTGATAGTGTTTGTTACGACGATTTACACGGATTTGGCATATAGGACTGATTCGCATTGCTTCTGTGATTGACCCGCGCTTGTTTACGGACCTTTGAACGCCTGCCTGGAATTCTTGGAACTTGTGGTTTGGGACTTGAAAAGATGCCATCAAGCTCCAGGTTCAAGTGTCATTTTGGTTGTGAAATTTAGTTTTAGTTGGTAGTTTAAATATTGTAAAACAAAACACAAAAAATAAAAAGTTATAAATCATATTTGTCTTTCTTTGTAAAAGACAAATTGATCAGTTATGGTCAATTTGCGGTGTTCCAATATTCACAGAATCCTCTAATAGTCTACATATCTAATATTATATACCTAATAAAATACAATATTATGCTACCGCCATCTATGCAACTAATGCGAAACTAGTAACACGCCATCTTGAGGCCGAGGCCCGTATAAATTTTTCGTAATTCTTGAAGTTTCTTATCTATTCCTAGTATTATTAGTGTATGATCTATGGTGTTCCTGCTACCGGCACTGGTGTCTAGCACATTTAAATGTTTTGCATCCTGTTTTATAAACAACAAACCTTTCAGTTCTTACAAGTTTCAAGTAGTAATACGAGTAGATAATATAGTAAAACTCACTAAATTATTATTTCAATAAAATATTTTTTTGATCATTGACGTCTGTTATTGAATATTTCATTTGATTTCAACAATTTTTACTCATAATTTTACTATAATATTAAAATGTAAATTACTAAAATGGTAGGTAGCACTATGGCGCGTATTTCCATGTATTGCCATTGCCCAATATACCGATTGACGTTTTATAATCTGTTTATAGTGTGACCGTACGTGGCAATTTTCTACTACTTTGGCAGGAATGGCCTCTTGTTTCAATCTCTGGCTCAAACCTGTTAAAGTATTAATAATCGGTCAACGACTTTTATTACTGAACGATATAATTATGTACACTGATTGATTGATTAATTAGATGATATAATCAAAGATTAGATGCTGACATTATTGGCTAGTTTACTTTGAAATGCCTGGACAACAGGCACAGGTCTTGCTCGAAGGCGCCGTATGGGCAGCCATTGTTAACCCTTGTACATTTTCTTAAAAAGAGGCTAACTAATCAAGAATATAGAGTTATAGTTTTAAAGCATAGATAAAACAGTCTACATTTGACATCGACATATTATTATTATGTGACAATTTTTAGGTTTCTTTATGTTAAAATATGATGCAACATGACAATATAAAATGTGTACTAAAGCTTTATTCCATCTACACAATTAAATAAAATTGAAGTGTATGTTTGTAATGTCAAAATAACAGCTTTTTACTGAATGTAAATAGGTAAACACGAAACTAAGGACAAAAAATTGTCTTCTTTTTATTTCTGATACTATGTTATTTAACAAAAAAATATCCTTATGATGAAGCCTTTCGATCAGTATGATAAAGCTACAGAGTGATTATTTTTCTCGTGTAACGGATTCGATTCCCGGTTCAACCATGTAATTATTTAAATATCATTCTATGAATGCAGTTTAAATTGTTTTTCAAATTCAAATAATGTCTTCATTCAGTAAAATGTTCCATCTAAATTATAGTTATTATTAGTATATATTCAAGGTACTTGACCTCCATGTGGCATATCCGTGGGACGCCCTAAGAATTGTTTCGTTTTATGTTGGATAATACACTGTTGTAAATATCAGATAGTGTGGATTTTATACCCTAGATTCCGGACCGACTATAGGAAAAGGCAAAGGTACTCACAGGAAACTGGGATATGCGTGTCTCCTTCACCTGGGTCACTTTATTGTCTATCAAGCACATACACACGTCAAATACTATATATTCACTTAAATTGTAATTTTATAACCATGAAGTGGAAATTGAAAACACTACACTTTTTAGTCACTTTTAAACTGTTATTAATAATAATAATTGTTTATTTCAGGTAACACAACTCCATATTACAATCATTAGGTACATTACACACTTACAGTAATTTTTAGTTACAGTACACAATTTATAGAGGGTTAGTATGTTATAAAGATTCTTAAATAGTAATGTTAGTAGATATAATAATAATAAACGAAATAGCAGCTAAACTAGGTACTCTCGGCTGCTCGGCGCATTGTGAGAGTTGTTATTTAATTGTTATTATTGAGTTGTTATTGCGTTTCGATACATACTTATACAATTATAAAAAAAACTGTATTAACCCGCATTTAAATTTTAATTTTACGCGATGTTTCAACCATGTTGCACTGATCGTGGTTACGGGCAGACTAAAGCAGCGAGCGTATTCTTATATAAAAAAAACATCATCTACCCACGATATTTACTATCAATTTTTAAAATCTCATTACTTCACTGTAGCCGTTAGCAGATGCCGTTGCAACTATCAATGAGGAAAGAAAATGTATTCACGTGTAAGAAGTCACGGGCACAGCTACTTGGTACTAAAAATATCAGTTAAATATGTTTTTTTTACTACATCTATTTTTATTTATTGTTAATAAATGCGCAAGACAAATTACATTCACACTTACATTACATTACACTTACATTAAAATGATACTTGAATTACTTTGGCATTTTTTGTAAGCTTTGGATGGATTAGGTAGGTTTTATCATTTTAAAGATGGTCACACTGCCATTAAAAAGAGGTCTACCAGTACATAGGTAGAAGTATTTATTTTTCTTTTCTGACGTGCTGTCAAACAAACTATCAGCACGTGTAAAAAATGCGTATAGAAACTTGTTATTTCTGCTCATCCAGGATATATCCTGGCCATGGCATACAATTCGTGAGGAACGATTGTAAGGTAACACAATTTCAAACACTTTCAATAAATCTTTGTGAAAAGTATGCCTCTATTGTGAAACTAACCAAACGTACAGATTTTCAGATTTTGTCGATCAAAATGCCACGCAGCGTTCAAAAAGAAGAAGAACCCGCGTAAAACCAAATGGACCAAAGCGTACCGTAAAACCGCGGGCAAGGAATTGGCAATTGATCCGTCATTCGAGTTTGAAAAGCGTCGTCATGTCCCTGTGAAGTACAGTCGGGAATTATGGACTAAAACCATAGAGGCGATGAAGAAGGTCGAGGAGATCAGACAGAGGAGGTCTAATAACTACATCATGCAGAGACTGCGGAAGGGACGGGAGGTCGAGTGGCAGAGAGACGTTAGGGAAGTGCAGAGGGATATTTCACTTATCAAGTAAGAATTATTTTTGTTTAAATTTTAATGTACTTATTGCAAAGGTGGCAAATAAGGTTTGTGGTCAACCTGATGGTCAATTCTACTGCAACTTGGCATGAATTACCATGCTGTTAGTATAGTGCAGTGTCATAATATAATTATTATCACGCCATAGTGCAGTAAGCCTTTTTTATTATATTGATGGTGGAAAGGAAAAGAAAATGAACCCACTTTGGTTGAAAATAGTTTTATAATGAAGTTTGATACAGTCGGATTCTCTATAATTATGTCCAGGTTATTAAAAGCTTATATTTGAAATTTTAAACTTTGAGTAGCTCTGCTGTACAATTGGCTGAACGGTGCCTCATTTGATTTTCCTCTCCACCACCGTTATGAGTGGCCATCATTATCACACCCTGCTATTTAGTTTGAAACTGAGCACAGCTTGTCCTATGGACACTAAAAAGCTAATAGAACACTTTTATACCAAATTTTTTTTCTAGATATGTTCATACCAAACACCCCAACAATGGTTTTGTCCAATTTGTCAATACCAGTCCTGTATGCAAAAAACTACAACAATTTAGCATTTATGGTTATTTTATTCCACTAAGGTGGCACTCAAGTATACGGCCCACCTGATGGCACAGTCACCAAAGCCTATAGCCGCTAGCAATTGCAGGGATATTACTTATGAGTTGTTCATTCTGTTGTTGGTGAGGACTCAATAGTAATAATGCTGCTAGCACAGTGTATCCATGTGGAGCACTAGAAACCTTACTAACCGCAGTAACACAACACTACATCATCACTACAAAGTAGTGTTATTTGACTGCAGTCTTCTGTAAGGTGAAGGTGTGGTCCCCGGTGAGACGGCTTCAGATTGAATGGGGAAAACCCACGGAAAAACCCCAATTTGCCCTAACTCTTAAAATGTTTATTTTTAAATTACAGATCACCTGCCGCTGGCCTCAAACAGAGACAAGCAGAAGAAGCCATAGATATGGAGGTTGAGCCGGAGACCATTCAGGTTATTGACGCTAAAGGTCGTAAGCAAGTCATTGAGGCACCACTCATGGTGCCCGCTACCGGGGAAATGATTGAAGACGGAGGTGACATTGTATTGTAAACCTTATTTGAGTTGAAATTCATAGCTTTTCAAATGTACTTGAGCTTTATCAACATGTAGTGGGTACATTGTGACTGTGGAGTGGCAGCAAAAACAACTTTGTATTACCAAGCCATTGTTTCTGTCGCATTGCATCTGCGGTTCATGTGTAATGACTGTACATAAAGTTGGTAATCGCTATGAAATTCAATGAGACAAAGTATAGTATGTTCAAATGATCAAAAATTAAGAATTCCTTTGAATCCTTTACTTCAGAATAATTGTTTTAAACTTGTAAGTGTAGTTCTGTTGTCCTATCATTGTTATAAACCCTGATTAATGGTGTGAAGGAACATTTTGATGACTTCCAGGATTTTAGTGTTGCAGACTTTTACAGGGTAATTACAGATTTATAATGATTAAAGAATTGCCTTCACAATTATTTTATGTGTTCTATGTTAGGATTTGCATATTATAACATGAATTGTAGCTAAATATGAAACAACTGGAAGAAAACTACTATAAGAAACAAGATATGTTTGTGATAATGCATCGTTTCCAACATTGAGTTGTAATAAATTGTAATAATTTAATGAGATCTTTTATTTATTGGATCAGACAGACAGACACGAACATTGTCCCAAATTGCCTATACAATCTACAATGATAATCAAATGACTGTTGAGATATCCAAATGACGGGATATTACATAAATTACATTCTTGGGATTATGCAACAGTGAGACAGTATTTGAGAGAGACAGAAAGCAGCGGATAGAGTTGAAGGAGGCCTTTGTCGTAAGGCACACCGAAACATGAGACATGCAATATAAGTGTAGATATTTTTATTTTATTTTAATGTTAAAATTATCAGTTACAAATGTAAATTTTCGGGAAACAGGCTTTATTATAATTTTAAGTCAATATTGGTGCCAAGTCTGTTGTTTAAAATTACTAAACTTTACTAATTTGTCAGGTCTAAAAATATTGCCATCCTTATTTAACCCCGCACATGAGAAAGGGATAGCAAGCCTTGAAGACCTGTCAGATTAGTTAAGTTTAGTCATTTTGAACAACAGAATCGACACCATACATTGTCTACACTATAATAATATTATAAAGAGGAAAGATTTGTATTTTTGTATGTTACGAATAAACTCAAAAAGTACTGGACCGATTTTAATAATTCTTTTTTCATTAGAAAGCTACATCATCACTGAGTAACATAGGCTATATATTATACTAGCTGCCCGCCCCGCCTTCGCTCGGGTAGACAAAATATTTGATAAATGTCTATAGGCTCCGAAACTACTGAACCGATTTCAAAAAATCTTTCACCGTTAGAAAGCTAGACTAACACTGAGTAACATAGGCTAGCTGCCCGCCCCGGCTTTGCACGGGTAGACAAAATATTTGATATCAATGTCTACCCGTGCGAAGCCGGGGCGGGCAGCTATACACAATATAGCAATATAAATAGTCAATACAATCTACTTAAAACTTCATAATTGAGCTTTGCCTATTGTGCTTTACAGAATTACACAATCACATAATTACTCTTATAATAGTAGGTAGGCGTCTATAATATATTGATTTACCAGTCAGACTACATACTTTGTTTAATCCTCTTAAGTCGGAACAATGGGATGGTAAACATTTTTTACTTCCAAATAGTATTTTTTGTTCTTCACTTTTAAACTTTATTTTACCTACAACATATGAAAACAGTGTGACATAGTATAGTACAAATGGTGGCCGTATCACACTATATATTTCATTTATATTTAGTGAAATGTTATGTTATAGTTTTTTGTTTTAGAAACGGTAAGTAGTAGGCTTCACAACTTGTGCCATAACAGTATTTAGGCCCTAATAAGGCACTTATGAAGGTCTAAATTACCACCGGTTCGGAAAAAGCAACCAGAGAAGAACCGGCAAGAGACTCAGTGCTTTGTCTTTTTTTCATGTTCATTGAACTGAATTTATTCACGATATTGAGGTAAAAAAAAACAAATAAGTATCGCGTACAACACCCGTTTTCTATAAATATATTGTGTTTATAGATCTCCAATTTTTTTTAAAATATAATTTTCTACCTAGACTTCATACAGCATTTCAGCTCACTTGGCCGAGACTACATAATAGTTGACAGGTTTGCAGCCCCTGTTCTAATTCAATTATGTAGTTCAAATGCTTTCCTTCGTACTGTTCGAAAACTAACGCTACAAAACACTGGTTTATTCACGACATATCTCTGTAAAAGACAACATTTTTAGTTCAGTTATGGCGGTGTATTCATACATTTTCGGTTTGATCATTGCTTGCGTGTCTTATGTGTTGTATCAGAAGTACTACAATGTATTTACAAGCATTGTAAATAAATCTGAGAAGCGCTATGATTATATCATTGGTAAGTAGTTGATAATGCTAATAAAATGATGAATTTTAAGTTAATTATTATTGCTTTCGTGCGTTTTATTGCCTTCGTGTTTCTTGCAGGCGCACAATTTGCGAACTTCAGAATATTATATTGTATTGCAATGCAAAAGTGTTTTAAAGTAAGCAAACAAAATATATAAAAGTGAACTAATTTTCAAACATTTTATTACAATCTATGTCTGTTTTATCGATTACAACTATGATAAGCTTTCGTGTCGCGATATAATGTAGGTTGGTACCTAATTTGTGTATTCGAAATCGTGTCAAGATATTATTATTATTTACATACGAATTGTCGCTTACTACATAACCATGCGACCTTAAAATTTCCAGTGGGAGCTGGTACGGCAGGGTGCGTCCTAGCATCTCGACTCACAGAAGACCCTCTTACAAAAGTACTACTCATCGAAGCTGGCGGTCATATGGGGTACTTCAGTAAGATACCACTCATGCCTACCGCAGCACAGCTAGGTCCTAATGACTGGTCTTTCAGAGTAAAGAGACAGAGGTTCTCGTCGTTCGGACTGTGGGGACAGGTGAGGCCTAAAAATAACGCTGTCTCTTTCTACCACGTCCGATGCTTATCTATCCATCCCACTTAAGCATTTTTTTTTATGCAAACCAATAAGGTGGAAAATAATTTTACTGCTCGCCTGATGGAAAGCGGTTACGGTTACCGATGGACGCTTGTTGTCTGTTCGTCCGTCTGTCCGTCTGTCTGTCAGCGGATTGTATCTCGTGATCCGTAATAATATAGATAGTTGAATTTTTCACAGAATGTGTATTTCTGGTGCGGCTTTAACAACAAATCATATTAGTGAAAAAAAAGGGGGCTCCCCTAATAGGAACGTTTTTTTGTCATCTTCATAATGGTAACAAAATAGACGGTTAAAATGCACATAGAGTGTGAAGTTCTATATTAAAAAATTAGGTGTGGCACTCGGAGACTGCCGCGGTAGAGCTATTGCATAGCATTTTTTTATCAACTTATGCAATTATAATTATTTATTTATTTTATTAATGCAGTATTTTTTTATATACCTATATACTTTCTCACAAACAGCTGATTACGGTAGTTTTCCAATACAACCAATGTCACCTAAAGGCGGGTTGCTGAACTAAAGAGACAAGCGTGATTTTTCAAAAAGTCATTAAAAGTTCTGGTATTTATCGATAGATGGAGTTGTCGGTCGGAGTGGAGGGTGTTAGGTTTTTTTCGTTACGGAATTTCTGGATTCGGTCCCCACGCTACAGGCCCGCGATAAAAGCTATGCAATAGCTTAAAAATAAGCTAATTTACTATTACAAACATATTCTTTAGTCTAGGGATCGAACTGCACAGTTAAGTTTATCATTTAAACGTTTGTTTTTATTACGGAAGCCTGGCTGTGCGAGTCCAACTCGCATTTGGCCTATTTTATTGTTGCAGTCACCTATATTACCTCGAGGCAAAGGCCTGGGTGGGTCCGGCCAAATCAACTTTCTCCTTCACGGCTTTGGTTTACCAGAAGACTACGACAGATGGTCTCAACTCGGCTTCAACGGCTGGACTTTTGAGGAGCTTAAACCTTACTTTTTAAAGGCCTTTGGTACTGTCAGAAGCGAGTTTGATTCCGGACACTGCTCCTTTAAGGGTTTTTGTCCAGGATCGAAGGTGAGAAGAAGGCTATTAATACTTTTACAGGTAAAAAAAAATTGGAGCATTGGTTGTCAACTTACATCTCCCGGGATGTCGTTCTAAGCCCCTCTTTTTTCTTACCCGAAAGGGAATCGGTGCGTCGATAAATACCAACTACCTACGTACATAATTCTGAGTAGTATTTCTTTACAGTACACAGTGATTATACACACCATTAGGTAGCTTAAAAATGAGGTAGGGCGAAATGGGATCTCCAGTGGTTTTTCCCATTAAAATTGGCACCGCCCGACTACATAACTCTTATATAAATCAAATAACACTACTTTGATGTAGTGTTGTGTTTCTGCAGTGAGTAAGGTTGCCAGTGCTCCACGAGGATTCGCTGCGCTAGTAGTAAAGCTAGCACAGAGTCTCCATCAACAACAAGGTTGGCAACACGTTAGTGATACTGGTGTTGCTAGCAGCTATGATGGCTTACCATCAGGTGGGGCGTAAGCTTGTGTGCCACATTAGTGGTATAAAAATCATTTCCTTGCACATTCCCAGGCACCAATGAAGCTGAAACTAATAGACGATAGTGATGACCTAATGGAGACATTCAGACAAGCTTCCAACACGACTGAGTGCAAGAATTCATTGTTCAGAAGAGCAACGGCCACCATAGCTAAAGGAATGAGACATTCCACTTTTGAGGCTTATCTGAGACCAGCTTTAAACAGGAAGAATTTGCATGTGATTCTTAAAACTCAAGCTATATCTGTAAGTTTTACAATCCATACTGATATTTGAAAGTAGTATATTATCTACTCTGAGCGATATTATAGATGCGAAAGTTACTCCGTCTTTGCGGATAACAGCTAGTCATCACTACATAGTATAAAACAAAGTCGCTTCCCGCTGTCTGTCTGTCCATATGCTCAGATCTTTAAAACTACGCCACAGATTAAGATGCGGTTTTTTTAAATAGAGTAATTCAACAGGAAGTATACTACATTTGTGTTTTGTTGTATTTAACTTATATGGCCACCCAGGGCCGGGAAGCCGGGGTGAGTCGCTAGTTCAATCTATAATTCAAAAATGAATCGCTGAATGTGTTGCTAAGCGCAAATCTCGACAGCAGCTGAACCGAATTCGCTAATTCTTTTTTTAGAATATTCCTTGAAGTACGAGGATGGTTCTTACGGAGAGAGTATTATAATAATATTTAATAATATATGAATATTTAATAGAAGACAATTTAAATAATTGCCTGAAAAAAGTCTAACAAAATATTTTATAAATCTCTACCCGTGCGAAGCCGGTGCGGGCCGTTAGTACAAAATATTTCTGATGTTATTTGTCGATAGCATTAGAGAGACTTCTATATTAGTGCAAATGTGATTGCAGATCCGCTTCGAGAACAACAAAGCATCGTCCGTGTACATTCTCCAGGACCATCGACAATTGGACAACATATTCTTTAACAAAGAGATTGTTATATCAGCTGGTGCTTTGAAAACCCCACAGCTGCTAATGCTCTCTGGCATAGGACCAAGAGATGTATTAAAAAGGTTATTATTAACTTAGCATAATATTTGTTGAGCCGTGGTAGTTTTGTGGTATGAAGTGTTGCCAGCTATTGTTTTATAAGGTGGCAAACAAGCATATGGCCCGTCTGATGTTAAACGGTTATCGTATCTTATGGACGTTTGCAACACCAGGTAACACTCGCGCGTTGCCGACCCTATAATTAGTCGCAGCACGAGCTTTACGGTGAAGGAAAACATCGTGAGGAAACCTGCACACGTCTGAGAAAAAATTCAAGGACGTATGTAGTGCCTGAGAGACGGCGACGTACTCGTCTATCTGTAATATAAAAATGAATCGCTGAATGTGTTGCTAAGCGCAAATCTCGAGAGCGGCTGAACCGATTTCGCTAATTCTTTTTTTAGAGTATTCCTTGAAGTATGAGGATGGTTCTATGGAGAGAAAATTTAAAAAAAAATCCTGTAAAAGTCTGAAACTTATATATATGTGATAAATGTCTACCCGTGCGAAGCCAGCTAGCCATTAATATAAAAAGTTATTCATCGACAAAATGCTTGTCACAGATTAAACATCAAGCCGGTAGTGGTGAACGATGACGTAGGCAGGAACCTCCACGATCATATGAACATGCCTCTCTACGTGAGCATCAACAAGCCGATCAGCATAACTCTCGCTAAAGTCTTCTCTGTTGCTGCAGTATGGAGCTATTTCTGGAAAAACTCTGGTAAAATATCCTACTAATATTATAAATGCGAAGGCTTGTGACTATGGATGGATGGATGGTTGGATGGATGGATAGATGGATGGATGGATGGATGGATGGATGGATGGATGGATGGTTGGTTGGATGGATGGATGGATGCTTGGATGG
Source organism: Falcaria lacertinaria (assembly GCA_951449985.1). NCBI lineage: Eukaryota > Metazoa > Arthropoda > Insecta > Lepidoptera > Drepanidae > Falcaria > Falcaria lacertinaria. Next base: position 9,048,444 of record OX602124.1, read on the forward strand.
ATGGATGGATGGATGGCGGATGTAGTCCGGGCAGAAGCTAGTTACATTATAAATTATAAGCCCTCTAAGCATCTTTATTTGACTGGACTTTACAAAGAATTACTTACAAATCGTCAGAATAACACCGGATTCGGAGGCTCGTTTTTACTGAGAAGACTCGTTCTGACATAAAAGCCTTCCTGAGGAATCACTTCGTTTATTAGTGAAAACAGCATCAAAAAGATTCAAATGGAGAATCTTCTAGAACCAACTAATTCATAATCAAAAATCATTCGTTCAGTTTAGACCCTAAAAGGCACTTAAGAAGTTCTAAATTACCGCCGGTTCCAAAAAACCAATTAAAGTTGAATTATTACAGGTCCCCTAGCTTTTCCCCCTGTAGCTGGAGTGGAGTACCAGCTGCCATCAGCTCTCATGGTGTTCGCCATGGGCAGTGCTAGCGAAAGGCTCTTGAGGGATCTCTCCAATTATAAAAGCCAGGTTAGTAGTGCCTTCTTCTTCTTCCTAACTATGGCATGGCAAGCAATCCTCTTCAGAGACTCTTTTTGCCAGTCGAGTGATAGACAATTATCGAGTTTCTCAATAATATGTTGTGTTGCATTAAATATTTTTTTATACCACTAAGGTGGCGCACAAGCATACGGCCCACCTGATGGTAAGCAGTCACCGTAGCCTATAGCCGCTAGCAATACCAGGGGTATCACTAACGGGATGCCAACCATGTTGATGAGGACTCACTGTGCTAGCAGCAATACTACTAGCCCGGCGTATCCTCGTGGAGCACTGGCAACTGCAAAAACACAACACTACATCAAGTAGTGTTATTTTACTGCGGTCTTCTGTAAGGCGGAGGTACAGTCCCCAGTCGGGCGGCTCCATTTTAAATGGGATAACCCACGGGAAATCTCAAATTGCCCTACCTCTCTTTTTAAAAGCTCATTGTGTGATTATTCACTGTACTTAAGCTTAGAAAAACTCATTGGTACAGGCCGGGATTCGAACCTGGGCCCATCAGATGACAGGCCGTTGCTTAAACCACAAAGCCACCACGGCTTTAAAATGCCTCATGTCATGCATTCTAATGCATATGAGAGTTTCTGGAGACAATTAACGACGGTTGTAGATAACATGCCTTTAGATCAAAAGTAACCTATTAACCAACGTGAAAGATATCTTCACCCAAATGTAAAATTACATTTTAATTTCCAATGATCCTATAAATCAGTCACGAAATTAAACTTACTTGCCTTATAGGACGGTGACCGCTTACCATAACGTGGCCCGTATGTTTCTGAGCCATATCTTAGAGAGAAAAATAAGCATAAAGTATACATTGCTGTGTTTTTACCAATTTTACATACCTATTTTGTTTCCGAAGCGACGTCAACGAAATAGTGTGTACCTAACACACAGTTTAAAATTAAAATGTGTGTGTTAAACCAATATTTTACATCTGAAGGTGTACCGCGACACGTTTCCTTACCACGACGACACGAAGAAAGAAGGCTTCGTGTTCCTAGCGACTTGCGTCCAGCCACGAAGCAGAGGACACGTCACATTGTCGGATGTCAGTAGTGCTGTCCCACCAGCTATCGACCTGAACTACTTACAACACTATTGGGATGTCAACTGCATCGTCAAAGGTACGTACTATTATCAGACAGAGTAGATAATCTCTGAGGTGAAAGATATATTCAGTAATAATTGAGATCAACAGTGCCGGCGTTAGGGGCGAACGTGATGGGGCGACGGCCCAGGGCGCCTAAATTGGGAAGGCACCATAGGCAAATTTTTTTTTTTTAAAATGACCTCCAAAACATTCTACATCCGTGTCTTTGGCTCCGGGTAACGCTAAAGGAAAGATTTAATGCTTAATACAAGATCACATTGGTTCAACAGCAAAATTATACTCGATAATGATTTCCTTAAGTGGGCGCCACAATATTCTAGCCCGGGGCGTCAGTGGCCTTAACGCCCCGTTACTGGAGATCAATGAGAACCAAATGGGTTTTTTTTTAATACAAATTTTTATTCGTTCATCCAAGCCTTTTCATTTGATTTCCATAAAGGTTACTGTGAAAATGATTAATTTCTATACCGTGACATGATTCAAAATGGCGGAATTTTGGTAAGTCTGCATTGTTACAGGAATCAAACGTGTATGCCAAATTTCAGCTCAATTGGACACTGGGAAGTAGTTCAAATTTAACTTGCAAGATTTTAACACACAACCGACAAAATGCTTGTAAAATACTAGAAAATCACGCTTCAAAATTCATCCTGATGATTCCCTGATGATCCTGCTCAGGACGTTAGGATAAAATTATTGTATCGTCAATGTGGTCCTCAATTTTCTTTAATTACCTCTTGAAGTCTGTTAAAATTACAACTTTTTCCAATGTTCTTACAGCAGTTCGAAGGGCTGAACAGCTGATATCCTCAAAGCCGTTCCAAGACATCGGAGCCAAGATACACTGGCCTCGACCTGAACGTTGCTTGACATATTGGAATTATTCCAGAGAAGACCAGATGGGGATCACCAGGCGGAAAATAATGTAAGGTAATTTTCCTTTCATATGGTGAAAGAGCCGTGGTGGCCGTGTGGTTGGAAGTGTTGTTCGATTCCCAGATAACTGTACCTATGAGTTTTATTAAAAGTTTTACTGATTTGCCACACTTTACGGTGAAGAAAATATTGTCAATATTTGTTCGTCCGCCCATCTGTCCGCCCGCGCGCCCTGTCTTACAACGGGTTTTATCACATGATCCGTAATAGGTTGGCAGTTCAAATATTTATTGATAGTGTATTTCTATTTTATATATATACCACTGAGGCGGTAAACAATCATACGGCCCGCCTGATGGTAAACGGTTACCTTAGTCTCTTACGGTTTATTTTTCAACAGCTCGAAGGACCATCAAATCCCCACTAAGGGTACCAAGAAACAAATCGCAATGAGTCCTCCAGACGAGTACATAGAGTGTATCATTCGTGAAGTGGCGGTCACCGGTCACCATGTTGGAGGCACCTGCGCTGGAGGCAGGGTAGTGGATGACCAGCTGAGGTCAGTGCTCTTCCAACAACTTAATATTAACGTTGATGATGGAAGGTAAAGAGTAATACCGGTGGGCATGTATGAGGAGATTTATTAATTTGCACTGGTAGACATTTATCAAATATTTTATCTACCCGTGCGAAGCCAGGGCGGGCAGCTAGTATAATATATAGCCTATGTTACTCAGTGATAGTGTAGCTTGTTAACGGTGAAAGTTTTTTTTAAAATCCATTCCATAAGGTCCATTTATTTCGGAGTCTATTCAATACAAACATACACACAAAAATACTAATCTTTCCTCTTTATAATATGAGTACAGAAGTATAGATAAACAACAAACAATATAATTCGGCGGGGCATTCATCCCCATGGATCCAAATGTTTCCGCACTGCGTGGTTCTAAAGGAGCGTCTTAACGCGCACAATTAAACTGTGGAATGAGCCACTCACTCTTTACTTAAACAGGTACCTATAAGTCAAGAGTGAAAGCGCTCTATACTCTCTACCTGCCAAGTGAAGAACTTGGCGTGATATGTATCCAAAAATAAAAGTGGAGCCGCCAATTGGAGACTTTACCTCCACCTTACAGAAGATTACAGTCAAATAACACTACACTGTAGCGTGTTACTTGTATTATCTACGCTTAAGGTTTTACTGTAATGAGTAAGCGAGCAGGATACACTGTACTTGCAGGCCATAACTAGATCACAAGTTGACATTTTTTAATGTTTAGTCCATGATGAGTGATTTATTTCGCTCCCACGACGTTATATTTTTAGACAGTCGCATAGCAAAGGTATTATTAAAATGTGTTTAATTTCAGGATCAAAGGCACCACCGGTGTTAGAGTAATGGACGCGAGCGTGTTCCCAGCACCCGTATCACTGTATCCAAACTCAGTGCTAGTAGCAATGGCGGAGAAAGCTGCAGAACTTATAAAGAACACGACTTTATAATTTTGCAAAAATCAATGCGTAACTTAAACTTAATAAACTACTCACAGGAAAAATACTAAAATCTGTATCACGGGTAAATTTGACCTGCATAAAATATGTCACTAGACTTTATTCAATCTATTGTGTTTATCAAAATCAAAATCAAAATCAAAAATCATTTATTCAGTTTAGGCCCTAATAAGGCACCTATGAAGGTCTAAATTACCTTCTTTTTACTTTCCTTTTTTTATTTACATTCCTAAATAAATCCATACTAATATTGTGAATGCGAAAGTGACACTGTTAGTTTGCTACCTTCTCACGATTAAATGGCTGAACGGATCGTAATAAAATTTTACAAGGTGATAAATTATACCTTAGTTAATTACATGGGCTACTTTTGTCTTAAAACAAATGCAGACCAAGCCGCGGATAGCAGCTAGTATCTAATATAGTTAAAAAATCTACGTAATAGGCTCAATAAAATTTGTCTTGATTTTGATTGAGGCCCGAACAAACAAGTTTAAAATAATTAACACGGTCACGGAAATAATTATAATCAGGCCCTTTTTACCTTGAGGCAAAAAATAGTACCTGATTCATAATCCAAAGGACTTTGTTTTCCTCAAGTACCTCAGTACTTCGATTGAATTCGAATCATTAAGTTGGCTCAATAATGTGTGATACAGACGTCATATTAGACGGTAAAGTGGCGGTCGTGACAGGAGGGAGTTCCGGAATAGGTCTAGAGGCTGCCAGGAGTCTAGCAAACCTGGGTGCCCGAGTGATAATTGCTAGTCGCAATGAAACAAAACTTAAAAACGCGCGTAACGACATAGTAAAATCAACGGGAAACGCAAATGTTGCTTACAGAATTTTAAATCTAGCGTCTCTGGAATCTGTAAGGAATTTTGCTGGCGAAATAAATTGTGAACCTGGACTTGATATTTTAATTAACAATGCTGGGGCAGTGGCGCTTCCAGAACGCTTAACAGAAGATAATCTTAACCTATCAATGCAAGTGAACTTCTTCGGTGCATTCCTACTTACGTATATATTGCTGCCTATGTTGAAGAAATCCGCACCGAGCCGAATAGTGAACGGCTCTGCAGCGTCAATGTATTTGGGTGAAATTGATTTTGATCATTGGAATGACATCGGCAGATATTCTGCTGTAGGTACTTTGTCCAATTCCAAGCTAGCCATGGCATTGTTTACGGCGGAATTAGATAGACGATTGGAAGGGACTGGGGTGACGGCAAACAGTTTTGATCCATTCGTGGTCCGAGATACAGAAATACTAGGAAATGTACCTGATGCTTTAAGAGATGTATCAAAATTTTTAATCGATGTCATAGGACAACGTAAAGAGGATGTTGGGAAACAAGTAGCGTATTTAGCAGCGGCTCCAGAGGTAGCTAATGTTAGTGGTGAACACTTCAAGTTTTGTGGAAATTGGTTGAACCACTGGTTGGCTGGTGATGAGGAACTAACTGGACGACTGTGGGATGAAGCGAAGAAACTTGTGAAGATTACTGAAGAAGAAAACGTGACCTGTAAATGTGTACTCTAAATATAAAAAAATATATATTCGTTTTCTATACGCTCCCGTACTCATCTGATTACAATCCTTATTTGAAGGATAACAATGACATTTGGTATGTTGTAGTGCACATGAAAGCGAAAAAATAAAATATGATGCATTGCGGGCTTTTCAGAAGTACTTCAAAAGAGACATTGCATCGCAAGCACTAAGCGCAAGCGCAAGTCATCTATGTTGGTAATATTACATAAATTATAGTGTTTATTCTTTACGATGATACTAATAGTGCGTTGTGTATGCGACCCCGCGAAGATTACTTACTAGTAAAACTAATAACCTGGGATCTATCTCTATACTAATACATATTTTAAGGGAAACATTTGAATTTTCGTTTGTAATGTAAACTTAACAACTACTAGACCGTTTATAAAAAATCTTTCACCAACATAATGCCATATTATCACTGAGTAACATAAGCTCTCTATCCTATAATATAAAAATTAATCGCTGGAAGTCTTGCTAAGCGCAAATCTCGAGAGCGGCTGAACCAATTTCGCTAATTATTTTTTTTAGAATATTCCTTGAAGTACGAGGATGGTTGTTAAGGAAAGAAAAAATTTAAAAATTGCCTGAAAAATTACAAAACGGGTAGACATAATATTTAACAAAAATCTACCCGTGCGAAGCCGGGGCGGGCCGCTAGTATATTATATATATTGCTACGGGGTGAAGTTACGGGGAAGAAGCTATAAGAAGTATAACAATAAATAACTCTTCTTGTGCTCTGTGGGATTGCATCAGGGCCTTATGGAACAATGATATGGTGAGTTGTGATTTTCGTTACTTATCATTGACATAACATTAGCACACAAAATAAACTAACCCTGACACAAAACTGCGATAATAATTATAACGTAAGTATCATCACGGTCAAAAACCTATCGTAACAGTTCTTTATAGGAATAGCAATGATCCTAATTAGACAATTCCAAACCAGACAATACTAAAATTACTTTCGCAGTCTGTGCACTGCATTCACAAGTAAATTACCATTTTTATTTTGAATACAGTTTAAAGGACATGCGTGAGTTGAATTGTAAACGTTTATCGGCCAAATGTAGTGGTGCATCCTTTGTTGTTTCTGAAGCAAGGTGATATTTATTTACTGCAGCATCGGTCGTAACAAAATTCATCACTGAGCATCGGACACCTAGGGACGTAAAAAAATCTTCCACGTAGTCTACTTATGTGTAGTGTACTCTTATATTTTGTAACTTCTTATTATTTCTGTTACTAACTGTCATTCTCGTCTCTATGATAGATCAATACATATAATAATAATGTAACTGGTCGCTCTGTTCATGAGAGATACATAATATATATATCCAAAATAATGATTGATCGTTTTTTTTATACCACTAACGTGGCACACAAGCATACGGCCCACCTGATGGTAAGCAGTCACCGTAGCCTATAGCCGCTAGCAATACCAGGGGTATCACTAACGGGGTGCCAACCAAGTTGTTGATGAGGACTCACTGTGCTAGCAGCAATACTACTAGGTCAGCGTATCCTCGTGGAGCACTGGCAACCTTACTTACCGCAGAAACACAACACTACATCAAGCAGTGTTATTTCACTGCGGTCTTCTGTAAGGCGGAGGTACAGTCCCAAGTCGAGCGGCACCTATTTAAATTGACAACCCACGGGATATCCCAAATCGCCCTACCTCTCTTTTTAAAAGCTCACGGTGTGATTAGTCACTATACTTAAGCTTAGAAAAACTCATTGGTACAGGCTGGGACTCGATTCGGGCCCATCAGATGACAGGCCTGTTGCTTCAACCACAAGGCCACCACGGCTTGTGTCTTTGCGTTGGTGCGCGCTAAGAAAAAGTTTAACCGATTTGGATGCGATCTTCACTAATGTACTGTGGTAAGATTCACTTAACATGCAGTGTTTGTTTTATTTCAATCAAATCATAAGAAGAAGAAAGTTAGATCAAACGATAGCGCTGCTTTAGTTTTAAAGGTCTAAACTCTACGCATACACAAGTCGTGGGCACAGCTAGTTATAAATATTTCTAAATTATTGCAATTTCCTGTTACAGGAGCGGTGAGCCACTTGTGCTAAGTGAATTAATATATTGCATGCATTCCTATCATTTATATATTTTTACACATATCATCTCTATCTCTATCACACACACACACACACACACACACACACGCACACTATATATACTTTATATTTATTTTCTATTTATCCCATCAAATTAGTTGTTACTGGAAACCACATATTCAAACTTCGTACATATAGTTTGGACCTACTCATGTTACATGAAATATTTACTATAAAATAGATTCAGTGCTTCTATAAATAAATTACCATTTGCTGTGACATTGGAAGGCTGCTGGTACTTGTAGCACAGGTTTCTCCTATTTTAAGTACCAGACGTACCTATTACTGAATGGATCTTTACATATACCTTTACCTTTTTTCATGTGTAAATAACTTCAATTATATATATATATATATATATATATATATATAGTATAAATATATAAAATGTGTACCAACTGTGATAAGCTTCTGATGAATAAACATTTATTATTATTATCTTAAGTTCAATCATTACTTAAATAATGTAATGACAGATTAGAATAATAAAACTACTGCGCTAGTTTTTATGCAACTAAAGTGGCACACAAGCGTACAGATAACCTGATGGTAAGCAGTCACCGTAGCCTATAGCCGCTAGCAATACCAGGGGTATCATTAACGAGTTACCAACCATGTTGTTGATGAGGACTCACTGTGCTAGCAGCATTACTACTGGCGCAGCCTATTCACGTGGAGCACTGGCAACTTTACTTACTGCAGAAACACAACACTACATTAAAGTAGTGACTTGACTGCGGTCTTCTGTAAGCTGGAGGTACAGCACCCAGCCGGGCGGCTGCAATTTAATGGGAAAACCCACGGGACAACCCATTTCTACCTACCTCTCTTTTTAAGCTCATGGTGTCATCACTGTACTTAAGCTTAGAAAAACTCAGTGGTACAGGCCGGGGCTTGAATCTGGGCCCATCAGATGACGCGCCGTTGCTTCAACCATAAGGCCACCACGGCTGTAATTTAATGGCTAATGCGTCCACCGTCTATATATAACTAGGTATATAATATAACTTGTATGTAATAAAGATGCAATATGGCAGCAATCTCTCTGTGCCTTATTTCTCCGCGCAGCCTAATGAGGAAACTCGAATTATAATCAACTTTTAGATACGCGCGTGCATTATGCAATAATCGGTATGAGAATAACTCGTTAGCAGAAGAAAATGAACACAAGCAAATTATGTTATCAACTTACATACTGTTTTAGTAAATTACACGACACATATTATTATGAATAATGATATAGTGGACTAGTATATTAAGTAAGAGATATTGTTCTCAGAAAAGTAGTCTCTAAAAATAGCGGTAAAATAAAAAGAAATACACACCAAGACAATCATATTTTTGGGCTAATTAAGGTTAACTATAACAAAAATAATTATAATATAATATAATAGTATTGTATATAACAGATATGTGAGTAGCAGACATAAGTATGTAATTATGTTCCCAAATACCCTGCACCAAGAGAGAAGATATTTATATTAGATATGTACCACAAGGAACAAAACCAAATTACTACTTCCCACTTCTCATCTTAAAACCTTTCTTAGAACGGCTTAAACTCTACAAGCCGTTATTGAACTTCCTACAAGCCCTTTAAAAATTCTGTTACAATAAAAAATAAGCTACCCGAAACTATTAGAAAAAATAATTGCAATAACCACATAAAAGAACTATTGATCATTCACACAACAATACTTTGACGTAGTGTTGTGTTTCTGCGGTAAGTAAGGTTGCCAGTGCGCCACTTTGCGCTGGTAGTAATGATGCCTCATCAACAACAGGGTTGGCAACCCGTTACCCCTGGCATTGCTAGCGGATATAGGCTACGGTGACTGCTTACCATCAGGTGGGCCGTATGCTTGTGTGCCACCTTAGTGGTATTAACAGTTAATTGAGTCGTACCATTACGCCATATGAGTATATTCTCACGCCCTGCTTCGCACGCATTGCAATAAACTACCATAGATAGAGTTGGTCAACGGCACGCTTCTAATTACTAACACGCTACGCAGACAATTACAGTTACGTCATCACAAATTTAGATAAGCAAATATTTATGGGAGATATGTCTTATGTAAGTGTAGAGCTTGATGACTAATTATCTCATAATATCAATCTCAAATTCGTGAGCATATTTTCTGGTAATGAATACAATAAAAATGACAACGTGATTCGTCAGATGGTGAGGCCGTCGCCGTCTCTTAGGCACTACATACGTCCTTGAATTTCTTGTCAGAAGTATGCAAGTTTCCTCACGATGTTTTCCTCCATCACAATGGTTTTGATGTGACTAATCACTGCACTTAAGTTAGAAAAACTCATTGTTACTGACCGTTTGGATTCGAACTTGCATCGCTAAAATAGCAGGCAACGCTTCATACCACAAGGCCACCACGGCCAATGTGGTAGAAGATATTATAAGCAGCAAGTAATTAACTCTTGGTTTGTTCTTAGCAGTTTCTTTGAGGGAATTTCTGAGAATGTTTGGTCTCACTAGTTCTTTCAAAGGTACTAAAGGAGCTTCTGACACTTATAAACTTCTGTCATTTCTGTTTCGGGTAGCTTTTTTGTTTTTTTATACCACTAAGGTGGCACACAAGCATACGTCCCACCTGATGGTAAGCAGTCACCGTAGCCTACAGCCGCTAGCAATACCAGGGATATCACTAACGGGTTGCCAACCATGTTGCTGATGAGGACTCACTGTGCTAGCAGCAATACTACTAGCCCAGCGTATCCTCGTGGAGCACTGGCAACCTTACTTACCGCAGAAACACAACACTACATCAAGTAGTGCATAAACCATGATATACTTAGATCCCGAAGTTGTACTTTAGTGTCCTCTTCAGTTTGTGTTGTAAGTACACGTTGTTTTTCTACTACATAGATACTTCTATGGCCAAGGTAGTGTTATTGCAGGTCACGGCTACCATGATAATTTACCATCAAGCATTACCAGTATAAAAAACAACATGCATAGATCGACAATTGTTAGTCATAAATCCAGAGAATCATCAGAAAATTACTGTGGTAATATAATAACAAATTTATGATATTTCTTAAGATTTAACTGCGCGATCCATATATGGAAGAAGAAAATTTCTTAACTCAACAAATATAATCAAAGTTAATGAGAATTCATGAAACTACTTATGCATTGATCACTCTCATCCACTTATTTGAAGTCTGTTATACATTTTGTAATTTTTTGTTGTTGATGTATTTTACTGCGAAGATACGTTTAACACAAATTGTTTAGCCAATACACCAAGTGACGTAAGACACATGACCTTTGAGCTACCATTCTTGACAATCCAAGAGGACCTATGAATACTTCTAAAACACTATTTACCTACAACAGACAGACAAAAATGAAACAAAATTGTTTTGGCTTCAGTATCCAAGAGTGCCCTCGAAAAAAATCTAAATATCTTCAATGTTCTGTACATGTAGATATTTAGATTGGACCGGTTATAATCTTCAGAATTTTTAAGTAACTTATAGTACATCAAGGCGTTAATAATTTGTTACTGACAACCCTAAACTAAGATACCTCAAATCCTGGATGTAATCCTAGAATTCTAACTAACGTGTAAGGAATTCCATAATATAATGCAGAATTAGATACTAAATAGGACTTTAACACACTCTCTGGTAGAGCAACACATTTCTACATCGTTACCCATCAAAGTTCAGACCACAAGCAAGGTAACTAAAATTATTATCAATCTGCGACCCTCGCACGAGACCTCGAAAAAAATAACGATTTAAAAACCTCATCGAGACCTTTAAACTTCCTACTGAGCGGCCGTATAATAATCGGTGTCAGTAATCATATTGCAACGAAACCACTCAGTCATGTCGGTTCCAGACGAGTTCAGAGATTGTGAAAATGATATCAGACTAGACAGCAAGGTAGCGCTCGTAACGGGCGCCACTTCAGGAACCGGCTTGGAAGTTGCCAAGAACTTGGCCAAACGTGGCGCCAAGATCATAATTGCAAGCCGGAACAGTACCAAGTTGCAAGCGGCTAGACAAACCATCATAGACGCTGCAGGCCATGATAAAGTCGTGGCAAGGCAAATGGATTTTGAATCTCTAGCTTCAGTGAGGAATTTTGCAGATGATATGGTGAGGCTTGAACCAAGATTGGACATATTGGTAAACAACATTGGTGCTATTGGACTCGCTGACAAATTGACAGAGGACAGTCTGCAGCTGATGATGCAAGTCAACTACTTTGGGACGTTTCTGTTAACATTTCTGCTGTTCCCGTTACTGAAAGCCTCGGCTCCGAGTAGAATCGTAAACGTATCCTCTTTGGGCCTTATCTTAGGAGTCGTCGACTTAAATGAATGGAATAAAGTTGGAACATATTCCAACTTTGGGTATTACTGTAATGCCAAGCTAGCCGAAATTCTTTTTACGGTTGAAATGAATAAGCGGATTGAAGGATCAGGCGTCAATATCTACAGCATGGATCCAGGGCTTGGGAAATCTGAGTTCTTTAGGAATGTTGACAACGAACTGGTGAAGACTATTCTAAACGCTGCTCTGCAGAAGTTTGGAAGACCTTTAGATAGAGTTGCGACAATGCCAGTGTTCTTAGCAATAGACCCTCGAGTGGAAAACGCAAGTGGGAGACACTTTAGAGACTGTAAGGAATTCTATAGTTCATGGTATGCAAATGACACAGCGTTCACTAAAAACGTCTGGGAGGAAACGAAGAGGCTGGTACGAATAACTTCTAATGAAGATTGGGAAAGGAGGAACGGTGTGTAAATGAAAGTGAACTTTAATTCTTTAGGAATTTATTTTGAATTATATATGTGAACCTTTCAAATATGCTATCTCATTCTATTTGTAAGTATAAGACAGTGAAAGATACACGTCTTGTTTAAAGTTTTCAATAATTTGCATAATAAACGGGCTAAGTTGTGATTTTGACATTGACCCAACAGAGCAAGGTAGACTGGATACGGTGCTATTAATTCATATTCGTAGTAAAGCTACAAGGTAAGTTAATAAGTCTTATTCGTTATTAACCAGCAAAGTTTAAAGGTTGACTTTCTAAAAATATCTTACAGAAAATAAAAACCTTGTCCAGTGAAAAATGAATACAGCGACAAAAATTGCCAAATCTCAAGCAGATAATATATTTTGTCTTTCATGCACACCTCTCAAAATCTCAATCGAATCTCTTCACACCCTTCTTGAAGAACTTCATGCTGTTGCACCTTTGAGAAAACCACGGCGGGGAGTTCATTCCACACACGCCAATCACCGGAACAATTAAAACCTAGTTGACTAAACAAAAGTTTGTAGGTATTCGATTAAAATTAAGTCGATGTGATCATGTGATGAAGTCCCATCATATGAGCCTATGAGGTCATATGAGATGCAAACGAGCTAAGTCTAAGTAAAAGTGTCACATATCAGTGCATTATGTGCAAATCATTATGGCAGTCACACTCTTCTAGCTTCCGTGTTTGCGCAAAAGTTCTGTGTGTGGTTCCAGTCATAGGTATTTAAAAATTGTAGTTCCTCTTTTGTCATTTCTTAAGTCTGGTTTTCGTAATTGGTTAACTGACATTTGACACTCAAACGTTTAACTAGATACTTGAAATATATTATGTGTTCGAAATTTAATTATTTATTAAATGGTATACCCATTTTTTTGTTACCAGCATCAAATAATTCTTTTTCTAAGTTTTCTTCTAAATCATTATTATGTTACTGAACTTGTAGGTTAGAAAATATTTTATAAATATTTATTTTTAGTTTACTAATTAATTAACTTCAATATAATAAGGCAAATTATTTTTTATAATATAGCAGTTATATTTAAAGTAATTGAATATAAAATAAATAATTCTTTAATATATATCTGTAAATGGGCCCCGCTAGGCGCTTGTATCTTAATCCGAAACACTAAAAGGATTCTGTGGTCGACCAGGAAAGTGATTTACGCTGAGTACGCGCCCCTGTGAATCTCTAAATATTTTCAACACATACAAATAAGTTTTCTAACTAAACACGCTATGACGTACTCTGCACGTTACGTCACCGTCACGGCGAGTGGACATAAAGGTAAACGAGTAATTAATAATTATGTAATTCATCGAAAACCGGGCCACATTGACGTAAAGTAAGACAATATTGCCGTATATGCGAATCTGAAAAAAAAATGTCTAACAGTTTAAGAATTCGAATTACGAATGTCGAGTTGGGTCGAATTTAAAGCGATTTGATTAAAAACTACATTCAAACTGTCAAAGTCAAACGGTGAGGGCTGTCAAGCTATAAAAAAACAAATTTCGAATTCCAAGCCTGGCTTACCGTATGACTTACCGTATGGCTTGTTTATAAACTAAATAGGGATTGCGCTGCCACTAAATATGTATGTAGTTTTTCAATACATACAAAAATACAAATCTTTCCTCTTTATAATATTAGTACAGATAGATATTGCTGGTCATTCAGATTGTATGAGTGAAATATTTTACCTTACAGAAATAGAAGTATCAAATATTGATTTTTACCGATTGCTACCGGGAGGAGTCTTAAATTGTATATGTATTACAAAAAAGTGTGAGTAAATATGTCTGTGAGTCTATTCCTTCGTCATTAGGACATAGGATGTTTTTATTTACTTCAATATGTCGTATTAGGCTGTCTCAGAATCTACCACCGATACGGTAACCCAGGCTCTGACCAAACAGAAAAGGCAGATGGCATTTTGTGAACAACGAAATGACGCCGGTTAAACCTACGCCTTGCTGTGTAGATATACACCAACACATGCACAGAACTACAACGAATACAATGAAACTACGCCTTGCCAACGCTCTACATTAAAAACCGGCGTCACTACGCTGTTCGCAAAGTTCCACCTACCTTTTTTATTTGATCTGAGGGACCGGACAATATTTTTTTTTTTTTATAACTAACGTGGCACACAAGCTTACGGCCCACCTGATTATAAGCAGTCACCGTAGCCTATAGCCGCTAGCAATACCAGGGGTATCACTAACGGGTTGCCAACCATCTTGTTGATGAGGACTCACTGTGCTAGCAGCATTACTACTCTAGCCCAGCGTATCCTCGTGGAGCACTGGCAACCTTACTTACCGCAGAAACACAACACTACATCAAGTAGTGTTATTTCACTGCGGTCTTCTGTAAGGTGGAGGTACAGTCCCCAGTCAGGCGGAATAATTAAAATGGGTTAACCCACGGGACCCACTGCCCCAAAAGTTATTTATAGCTGTACTTGAAGATATTTTCAAAAACATTGACTGGAAAAATAAAGGCATATGGATACTCAATAAGAAATTGACACATTTAAGGTTTGCAGATGACATAGTTCTGTTAAGCGAATCTGCTAAGAATTTAGAAAAAATGTTACAAAATTTAAACTACGAAAGCAAAAAAATCGATCTACACATGAACGCATCAAAAACTAAAATTATGACAAACAGCCACAAGGAAACAATCAAAATAGAGGAAGAACTGATAGAATATGCAAATGAATATGTGTACCTAGGTAAAGTGGTGTCATTTGACGTAAACAGCAACGAGAACGAACTGGACAGACGAATAAGTATAGCTTGGAAGAAATACTGGGCACAAAAAGAAATTTTAAAAGGGAACTCTTACTTAAATATAAAAAAGACAATTATGGACTCCTGTATTCTCCCAAGCCTAACTTATGCCAGCCAGTCATGGATATTCACGGAAAAAGTTAAAAACAAAATTTTATCATGTCAACATGCAATGGAATGAAACATACTGAAACTGAGGAAAATACAAAAAACGAGAAACACAGACATCGGAAAGAAAACTAAATTAACAGATGCTCTCCATTTTAGTCTAGAACAGAAGTGGAACTGGGCAGGACACTTATCAAGATATAAAGATAACAGATGGACTCTCCAAATAACTAAGTGGCCGGGACCAAAAGGCAAAAGAAGTGTAGGAAGGCAGAAAAAAAAAGATGAGCTGATGACATAATAAACAAGGCAGGAAAGAACTGGATGCTCGTAGCTGAGAACAGGGAAAGGTGGAAAAGGATGGAGGAGGCTTTTACCCTGGGGGGGACACTTAACAAAACAAAATAAAAAATGTTGAATCTAGGATCATTTTCAAAGAAAATTGTTAAGTGGATAAATAAAGCTATAATAATAATAATAATAATAACCCACGGGAAATCCCAAATCGCCCTACCTCTCATTTATTTTGTTCGTACATTCGAAAAGTAGCCCTTACATAATCCAAATTGCCGAGAACTGGCAGAAAATTATCGAGTTCTTTGTTCGTTATTTTTTACTGTAAGCCAACGGACGTAAATTACCAAACAGTTTTTTACTTCACAAAACATAAAACCACAATTACATATACATAAATCGAAACGTATGAGCTTCCGTGAGATGAAAGAACATATTGTCTAATGT
This sequence comes from Falcaria lacertinaria, assembly GCA_951449985.1. Taxonomy (NCBI): domain Eukaryota; kingdom Metazoa; phylum Arthropoda; class Insecta; order Lepidoptera; family Drepanidae; genus Falcaria; species Falcaria lacertinaria. The sequence goes on from OX602124.1 coordinate 9,064,615, forward strand.
TCTTGAATCGAGGACGATGTACCGGCTCGCAATGTGTTGCGATGTACATACTATTCAACCTATAGGGTTGGTACTGGTGAGTTTTTTTTGGACACAAAATAAAAAATCAACATCAAAATTCATTTATTCAGCTTAGGCCCTATTATGACACTTATGAAGGTCTAAATTAACACAAAAAGATCAAATTGATGATGAAAGACAAAATGGATCTCTCTCACAGTTTTTTATAATACGAAATTGACAAGCATGCATCCCTGTTGGTAAGCGGTCAACTAATCCCGTAATCTAATCACAACAGGAACACGCCCTAGGGTAGTGGTCACTTTAGGCGCCAAGTGACAAGGGGTGACAGCTCTTTATAGTTATTAGAGCTTCGACTAAATGGCGCCGAGAGATAATCTCGCTCTACTCTGATCAGGTTTTTTTCTTTCTGCTGTGACACAACACAAGTGACGTCACGGGCCAGTCCCAACGGAAGACCAACGATGGTTGTCCATCATAAGCGAACAATGCTGAGTTGGGACCGTTTCATAACGACACTATGTTCTTCTTCTACAGATGTCTTCCCTTCTTATGTTTGTGTGGTATGTTTTTTTTTTTTTTACTAAAGCGCTATGCTGGGAACACTTATAAGACAATGCAACTTTTTTAACTTAGTATTCTTGGTGCCAACCCTAAGCCTGCAGCCCCAGCCACCGCATTTCGTAACTCATTAGTCATACAATAGATATAATACGAGTATCTCAATTAGAAGCAGTGATCAGCACCGCTGCAAGCGCTGTCGATGGCCAGCGTTCCATTGTGCTAATGGCCTGTGAAGCTCAGTAAATATTTGTATAACTGTGTCATCATTTATGTATGAATGTGGGTGGATAGAGGGGTAGAGGTAGACCTAAGAAAATATAGATGGACTGAAGATGACATGGCCAGAGAGGAAGTGAATACAGAGACGACGGCTGATAGAGAAGAATGGAAGAGAAACACATTATTAAGGGTAGGAGAAGGATGATTTGTCATCATATTTACCAGCTCGTATTTGAACAAAAATAACGACATGCGGTCTGGTATGCGTTATGCAGACAAACTTGCAGCTGTGCCCCGATCTATAAGAATAAATAATAAATAATAACATTTATTCTTTGTCCGATACCTGGCAAAGTCCTCCAAAATGAGTTGAGGGTTGGTAACTCGTTAGTGATACCCCTGATATTGCTAGCGGCTATAGGCTATGGTGACAGGTTACCATCAGGTGGCCGTATGCTTGTTTACGTTCATACCACTATGAAAAAAGTGTAATTAAAAGAAAGTCAGAAAAATATAAATCTCTAGTGCTTCCAAAAATAAGTGAAAAGACAGCATTAGACACGCGATTTCACAAAATTATCGAACGCGTGTCAGTATTATTTCTACCCGCGGACATTACGGTGACATAATAATAATCATAGTTGAATTGCTAGTGATGTGCCCATCCCAATCGTGATATTGAATGATACTCGATTAAATTAATATTATTGCAAGTCAAGAGTGAAATGGCATTCTATACTTTCTGCCTCCCATGTGAGGAATTTTGCGTGATGATATGTATCATCATCTAGTTGGCTTTTCTCCAAATATTTGATGGTCGGTTCGAAATGCCATTTGACGCCATATGCTTTCTTTCTGCAGCCGCATCGGCTGCCACTCCACTCTTCTCCATATCTCCCTGTATACAGGGATAGACGGTATACCATTCAGCTCTTCTCGGGGCTCTCTCTCCTCCTGCCACTCTGCCTTATCTGTCCACTCTGAGGTTCAACATTATCTACTAGCTACGCCCGCGACTTCGTACGCGTGGAACTAATTTTGTATTCATGGCTTTTTTTTGCAAATCCTTGTTCAGTTTACCAAAATAAAAGTAGTCTAAATTATTTCTTATAACATCAGTTATCTGTCAGTGAAAAGCCCGTTAAATCGGTCTAGCCGTTTCAGAGATTACCCGGAACAAATAGGCAGACAACATTTTAGAAATTGTTTTCTTATAGCAGACGGACATACTTTCATATGCATTTAGTAAAAAGCTGTAATTTTGACATTACAAACAGACACTTCATTTTTATTTATTTGTGTAGATATCGATATAATTTTCCCAGCACTATGCCCGGGTCATTGGAAAGTAAGCGGCAAAGGTTACGACACAGCATGGGCGTCACAATCAACACTCTCCATACACTGTTCTGTAATTTGATCATTTCTAACATAAAAGCACAGTTTAAGTCTTCATACACTTTACATTCGTTTCCTATACTCATATTATGTGAGTAGGTACTGGTAGCAAGACCATCTTTTGACTACGTACTCGGAAACGTAACTCTCAAAAATTCAAAGTTTTCATACTAATATTTAGTTCCACATTTCACCGCGCTGTTCATTTTCCCATAGAAAAATAGGAATACGTTGGCGCAAGTTACCCTTAGAAATTTAAGGTTACTCTGAGATTCTAAGCTCAAAGCTCAACGTAGTCGCGGGCAGAAGCTAGTAGGTAGGTACATATTGATCAGTACAGTAAGTACTGTGAATGTTGTTTAAAGTACTTGATGAAATGTGAAATCGTCTGCTGTAGTGTGTTAGATCATAGCCAGTTCGAGTGCTTGGAAAACTGTTGACATTAATGTCACTTGTCCTAAAATTGCATTGAAAACGTCCGCTTGAGTGGTTCACGCCGTATTTAAAGGTAAAAGTTTGAAATTTTCTATTAAATTTTAAGTAAACATGTTGTTCCCCGAAAGATGAAATGAGAGGTTCGACCGCATTTAGTGTGCCCAATATAATAATTAAATTAAACTAGAAAGCAGTATTAAATTGTATTGTTTGAAACCGCGTACGAATTTATTCGTATCACAATTTTGAATTTTTGAATATATAATTGCTACTATTCCGTCGAGCCTGTTCGAAATTCAAATCATTAACATTCATAAATTAAAATCATAAAATGTACTGAAATTTAACGTTGTTTGCTTTTTAAAAGGATCAAAATCGTATAACTAAAAATAGAATTTCGAATATAGAGATTATAAATTTTCTGACGAACTACTGTTCGAAATTCAAATCTTCACAATCACAAATTAAAAAAAAAAAAAAAACGAATGTTGTTTTTAAAATTTAATTATAGTATCGTAGCTGCCGGCGACAGATAGAAAAAAAAAGCATAGAGTTCATAAATCAAAGCTGTCAATCATGTCAAAATTGTTATTGTTTCACAAGAGAAGGTAGGTATGGTATTACAATTACGCGCAACTTTAATCATACCCGTTGATTTGATGTAACGAAAGTCAGTATTGACACAGTGCGATGCTGCGAGCAAGAAATGAAAGGAATTTCTGATAGAAGGTCACATCATAAATCACATTCGGTGTGATAAGTACCCGAGTGTGAATTGTTAATGCCGAAATAATTATGGCAGCTTAAAAGTATGTTAATGTAAGTGGCAATAATATCTGTGTTGCTATATTTTTTTATTGAATTTGAAGGTAATTTTAATTTACATCTACACAAATATTATAAAGAAGAAAGATTTGTATTTTTGTGTGTATGTTTGTATTGAGTAGGCTCCGAAACTACTAGACCGATGTCAAAAAATCTTTCACCGATAGAAAGCTACATTATTACTGAGTAACACAGGCTATAAATAATACAAAATATTCGATAAATAAAAACCCGTGCGAAGTCGGGGCGGGCCGCTAGCATATTATAATAATTTGGGTGTTTTCTGTAAAATAACGAAAATAAAGTATTTTATTCACGATATCCTAGCAATATTATTATAAAACAACATTTAAATCCCATAATCTATTCTCACAATACTCTTTCTGTATTAAAATAATTTCCTTCTAATGACAAACACTGTCACACTGACACTAATTTGGACATTATGTATGCTTTGTAGCATGGACAAAATAAAGAATAAACCACTTGTATAGAGGTTTTATTTACACATATAAATTTATTCTCATCATCATCAGCCTATAGACGTCCACTGCTGAACAAATGCCTCCCCCATAGATTTCCACAATGACCGATTCAAAGCGGCCCGCATCCAACGCTTGCCAGCATCCTTTATCAGGTCATCGGTCCATCTAGTGGGGGGCCGTCCGACGCTGCGTTTTCCAGTGCGTGGTCTCCACTCTAGAACTTTACGGCCCCATCGGCCATCCGTTCTACGAGCTACGTGCCCTGCCCATTGCCACTTCAACTGGCTAATCCGACTCCTACTCTATCGCAGGTGAATTTAGGAGATTTCAAATGTATTATCGCTTAAATAACACATCGTGCCTACTTTGTGAATGTAACACGCAGAAACTAACTTTGCGTTACAAACCCGTGTTTGTAAAGTCTACGGGTGGCGTGTTTTTGGCGAAAATAAGTTGGCAGTCGTTAGTAAATTCAGCTGTTATAAGGTGTATGTCAAAGTACTTCTCAAATTCACTTTAAAGTCACGACGATTCATAACAGCGAACTCCATACTTACCTAACAATTATGTATTCAGCACAAAAGATCCCAAGTGACGACGTGCGTCTGGGGCAACTTAGAGACTTTTAAGAGAGATAGGGAGATTTGGGATTTCCCGTGGGTTATCCCATTTAAAAATTGGAGCCGCCCGACTGGGGACTGTACCTCCGCCTTACAGAAGACCGCAGTGAAATAACACTACTTGATGTAGTGTTGTGTTTCTGCGGTAAGTAAGGTTGCTAGTGTTCCAAGAGGATACGCTGGGCTAGTAGTATTGCTGCTTGCACAGTGAGTCCTCATCAACAACATGGTTGGCACCCCGTTAGTGATACCCCTGGTATTGCTAGCGGCTATAGGCTACGGTGACTGCTTACCATCAGGTGGGCCGTATGCTTGTGTGCCACATTAGTGGCATAAAAAAAAAATTGCCCGTAATGCCTTAAAATAAGATCACTCTACGGTAAAACAAAGTCACTTTCCACTATCCGTCTGTCCGTATGTATGCTTAGATCTTTATACGCAACGGATTTTAATGCGGTTTTCAGCAATAGATAGAGTGATAGACAAGAGGTTTTTTTTAAGTATAATTCATATGCTGTTTATAGGTATTTAACTTATATGGCTCACGCTGGCCGTGCGAAGCCGGGGCGGGTCGCTAGTATATGCATAAATGTATGTTTGTGACTTGCATCATGCCCGCGTCACGATTTACGCACGAGCTACGCACCTTACTGAGTAAAAGGATCACGAATCGATTAAATCATGGTGAAAAGCCCTATACACTACGCGATATTATATCGGAGAAAATTTCGTCATGTTTTTAACATGAACATCACTAATGAAAATTATAATAGCTATTCAGAACACTTTTCAAGCCTTGTACGCAGCAGGAATGGCCAAGTAACAAACGTATTCAAAGTCAGCATCAAAATGGTTTAAAATGGTAACCCATTATGTCAGTAAAAAACTAAACGTACTTAACTACTAAAAAGTTTATCAAATTGCATGTCATTTTATTCCTTATTTACAATGTCGTATCGGACACGTTTCGTCGTCACTAAAAGTCATATAATTAATTTCACAAGTAAACATCACGATTCGAATGTTCATCGGAATAAATTATAGCAAATTATGTTGCATTTTATTTTGGAATACTCGTTCTTCTTACAATACGAAGTGATTGATGGAACATTTAGAAATAATGGTGAATGTTAGTTTTACCAATATTTACAGTCACCGTGACGTACACCGCCTTAGTATCCTGAAGCATATTGTGTTGAAATACTACGTATATGCTGAAAATAACTAATTAAAAATTTTTTTTTAAATAGATCCCCGAAAAGGTAGGCAGAGGTGTTGTGTTACAATACTCACTTTACATCGAATAATTCTCTAAAATTCTAAAAGATTACGTATTCTAAAACGTAACTCGCGAATTGTCAATATTTTCGTACTAATTTTTAGTTCCACTTTGTGGAAAGTGGAACTAAACATTTTCATTTTCTCATACAATAATTTTCGAAGGCGATACGAATACGTAGTCCAAATTGTTCTTGCTAGTGCTACTAGATGTTCTTGATTTTTTTCTCAGACGTATGCTGGTTTTCTCACGATGGTTGCTTTCATCGTGAAGCTCGTGGTGTGACTAATCACTGCACTAGAAAAACACATTATTACTGGTGGGATTTGAACTTGCGTCACTAGAATAGCAGGCAACGCTTCATACCACAAGGCCACCACGATGTTCTTATATAATTACTTATTACTAATATTATAAGAAGGACAGATTTGTATTTTTGTGTCTGTACATGTTTGTATTGAATAGGATCCGAAACTAATACCCAGATTTCAAATTTTTTTTCACCGTTAGAAAGCTACATTATCACTGAGTAACATAGACTATATATTATACTAGCTGCCCTCCCTGGCTTCTCATGGGTAGACAAGCCGGGGCGGGCCGCTAGTATATTATTTACTATTCAAGCGTTCGAACACCATTCCACCCGCATAGAAATAGGATAACACATTGTCTTGAGATAAGATACAGCCTATGATACTCGGAGATGTAGCAAGGGGCACAAAACGGGTATAGAGTACATGGTATTTTTGGGTTACCACGCGCGAGTGATACCCCTGGTGTTGCAAGCGTCCATAGGCTACGGTGACCGCTTACCATCAGATGGGCCGTATACTTGTTTGCCACCTTAGTGGTATAAAAAAAAGATATGTCTATTTGGTTCAGCCATTTCTGGCACCTTGGCGTTTTTAATTACTTTTAAAACTATGTATGTCGTTTCTTTTTTTATTTTTGTTAAAGAGCCAATCACATTAGATTCCAATGAGTAGAGGTCATAGGTCAGTGACGCAATTTGACCTCCCTTCAACGATGGCTTCATAAAATTAGTAAGCCTACACATTTTTTTTATAATTACACAATTATATGAGCTTGCTGGCCCATTAGTTATTACGTATTTTGAATTATGGAGATTTAATTAATATTACAGATACCTTTGATCATGAATAAACACACGATTACCTTTCGGTGAGCTCGACTCTTAGAAGTATAAGTCTTTAGAGTCAAGCGTATCCAAAATCAAAATAAAAAATCTATTCAGGTCTAATTTACTAGCGGTTCGGAAAAAAAATGTAAAAAAGAAAAGACAGTATATTGAGTGCATTACTTATGAGTGGCCTCTAGTCCGCGGCTTCGTCTGCATGTACTTACGACGTATGTAAGAAGTACCTACATGTCTCCGAAGGAAGAAAAATAATCCATTCCCTAAATATAAGCTAAAGTATTTAATGCAAAAACTTACACAGGAAATATTGATGTTTAAAAAAAACTGAAACAACATTTCAATAATAACTAAGTTAAATGTGGTGCTAAATTTAGGGTCGGCAACGCGCGAGTGATGCCCCTGGTGTTGCAAGCGTCCATAGGCTGCGGTAACCGCTTACGATCAGGCGGGCCAAATGCTTGTTTGCCACCTAGGTGGCTAAAAAAAAACGCCAAGAGTGACACACGCATTGCGTTTCTAAGACTAGTAGCAGATTTTCAATACAAATATATAGTATCATGATAAAAAGTGAACGGGCCTTGTAAACATTTATGTCATGGTCTATACATTGGTAACACGCAACGTTGCACGCCAGGGTTTATTATAAAAGCTAAAATAGCTAGAATATAATCTAAGAGCCCAGCGGAGTCAATGATGCTTGAGTGGAAAAATAAAGAAGTAGGTATAAGTCGATGTAGACCTACCTAAAGGAAATCCCCGAGACTCGAAGAAGAAGATTTCATCTCCCACTACAGGAACATATATCGAATAGGTTACGAAAACGCAACTCTTAAAATGTCAAAATATTCATGTGAATTTATAGTTCCACTTTTCGCCGCCGTGGCGCGTTCATTTTCTCATACAAAAAAGTTGAAAGCGACACGAATAAACTAATCGAAAGCAATTCGATGGTCTTCCTGCTAGCGATACTGCTGTCGGTGCCGGTAGCAAGAACATCTTTCGACTTCGTATTCAAAAACGTAACTCCCAAAATATTCGATAACGGAACTCTCAAAATGTCAAAATATTCATGCGAATTTTTAGTTCCACTTTTCGCCTACGCAACACTGTTCATTTTCCATTTTGCAATTTTCTAGTTTTTTTTTAAATTAATTACGGGTCAACGATTGACCACGATCTCACCTGATGGTAAGTGAAGCAGTGGTCGAAGGTGGAGCTCGTTTGTACGTTAGTAGCCTATTCACTTTAGTCTTAAAGTCCCAGGTTGTAGGATTCAGGGAACACTGACGAGGGGAGAAAAATCCAGTTCTTTGTTGTACACAATATGTACGCATTATAAAAGATGACGCAAAACGCTTAGTCGTCTTCCTGCCAACGGTGCTTTCAGTTCTATGGCAGTTCTTAAAACAGCTCGAATGTCAACGTTAACACGTGGCAAATGACGCATATAAGCCCACCTCAGAGTCATCTCAGCCTTGTGCTCCTTGTGCCGAGCTGTGGCCGTCACATTGGAATTAAAATAACTTATTAGTATTCATTAATATGTAAAAAAATGTGGCTAGACAGCTTTATGCGTAATTTTCTCTTCTCGGCAAAAATGTGTTGGATTATATTATACCTACAAATATAAATAGTGAGATAAAATAGTTAATAATTATACATATATATATATATATATATATATATAAAAAGCGAATTTACTATAACAATCTTACAAAAATATCACTTCTTCTCCTTACCTACAAGTTTGTACGGAACCCTCGGTGCGCGAGTCCGACTCGCACTTGGCCGGTTTTTTTGTTTTGTAGCTCTATTGGCGCGGCTTAGTGCTGTGAATAAAAATATGTTTTTGTTGGTGCGGAATAGCTAGTTCATAAACGAGGGATAGGAAGAGTTATTAGTTTCACGTGTGTATCTGTGTCTGTCTGTGGCATCGTATCTCCTAAACGGATGAATCGATTTAGATTTTGAGTTTTTTTGTTACATATGTGACTTAATGGAAAGTGTTCTTAGCTGTGATTTAAACGGATTTGAAGTCGGGGGTGATTTAATTTGTTAATTTTGGCTAAACATATTTGGATGAAATTTGGTACACGGATAGTTAACTACCTGGATTAACTCAGGGTACATTTCCGGAAATCAAAGCGGACGAAGTTGTGGGATATTCAACAAATCCTAACCTCAGAGTAGATAATAAATACTAAGCACGTACCCCTAACTTTTTTTAACTTTAAATTGGAGCCGCCCGACTGGGGACTGTACCTCCGCCTTACAGAAGACCGCAGTGAAATAACACTACTTGATGTAGTGTTGTGTTTCTGCGGTAAGTAAGGTTGCCAGTGCTCCACGAGGATACGCTGGGCTAGTAGTAATGCTGCTAGCACAGGGAGTCCTCATCAACAACATGGTTGGTAACCCGTTAGTGATACCCCTGGTATTGCTAGCGGCTATAGGCTACGGTGACTGCTTACCATCAGGTGGGCCGTATGCTTGTGTGCCACCGTAGTGGTATAAAAAAAACTAACAAACATTTTCTAAAAATTTACTAGTTTGTGTAATTTTAAAGGTTCCCGTTTAATTTATAGTTGTAAAACCGATTGGAATACAATAATGCTTTCCCCTCACAGGGACATACATAAACATGTAGACATATTGAAATTGTCCATGTCGTAACGAATAACACAGAGTATTAAAATTATAATGGTATGCTAATTACATAGTAATTTTTTACAACAGCTCCCACGACATACATATCTTTTTATACATTGCATATAAAATGCACATTAATATTTAAATGCCACCAAAAACAAGATAATGGAAACCGTTCTTACAGATAATTATAATAAACAAGATAATGGAAACCGTTCCTACAGATAATTATAATAAACCCATTAAGTATGTTTTTTTATTCATATTTTTATTAAAATTAAGAGTTTCATAACAGTAACTAGACAAAGAAAATATTTATATATAAATGTATTTATTTTAAAGTAGTTACCGCTACTAAATTATCATAACAATGATTACGATTGTGTGAATTTCGCGTACTAACATTTTATAGTGTACAGTGTGTGAACACCCTTGTGATACGTTTATTTATGTTACCTCAATCCCATTTTAATTATATCAGTTTTTCTCTTTGACTGTACTTTCCTACATGTCTTAATTTGTGGTCCCATTACACCCCTGAAAATAATTATTTATTACAAGGGGCGTTCGGGACCTCGCTCGTGATCCCAATTTCCCCCTGAAAATATCTGATAATATCGCTTGTTCCTCGTACATTACCAAGTATCATTACCAGCAATGTACAAGGAAAAAAAATCTTCGTACAAAACCGGGTAATGTAATTATTTATTAATCGTAAGGTGGCTTTCGGGACCGTGGTCTCAGTCCTAAAAGCCCCTTGACTCCTGGAGGCAAAGTTGGAACTTTTCAAACAACGTATTGACGTAAGGTTTTAGGGCTACGTACCTAAGGGTAACCAACGGAACCTTATTACTATCACTCCGCGGTCCCTCCGTCTGTCTGTCTGTCAGCGGGATGTATCTCATGACCCGTAATACCGGTGGTAATTTAGACCTTCATAAGAGCCTTAGCCTTAGGGCCTAAACTGAATAAATGATTTTTGATTTTGATTTTGATTTTGATTTTGATTTTGACTGTTGACATTTTTACAGTATGTATTTCTGTTGCCGTTATACCAACATATAACAAAAAAAGGGGGAGCGTTTAAATAAGATTTTCATCCGAGTTTGTCCTTTATATATATAACGGAACCCTCGGTCTGCGAGTCCTGCGAGTTTAGATTCCGGAGCCCTCCTATAGCACGGAGGATGGCCACCGGGGGGGTTTTAGTGAGTCAAAATCTCACATTCCCCGTCTGCTCCCCTTAAGCAGGCGGGTACATTTTGAAGGTATCCCCCTCGTCAAAAAAAAAAAAGAAAGGTGTGTGCGTTAAATTGTGTAGTGTAGTAAATAGTGTATATGTTCACTCCAAGGCGTAGTTTTAACCAGCGCCACTTCATTGTTCTCAAGGGTCCATCTACCGTTTTTACTTGATCTGTGGTTCGAGTATGCAGCAGTGCAACCCCGTTTCTACTCCTTTGAGAGTTTGTTTCTTTTTTCTTGTCTGGTGCCACATCAAATTCCAAGTTTGTAGACCTGTACTTACTCAGATTTCGTGATGAGACGAGAGTTAATAAGATTTCAAATACTATTAAAACATCTGCTCTCTTGCTAACAAACTCCATCCTTTAGCAATTTATTTGAGGGTCATCCAAGCTAGCAAAAAGCATTCTAATTAGCGTTCATCACTCACCTTACTCCGCTCTTGACTCGCACACAGCCTCCAAGTTAAGCCGTCTTACCATTTACTAAGTAACTTTTAATTATTTTACATGTTAGGTAATTCATTTACAATCAGCGAGATTTAATTAGCGTTGTCAGGGTTCCGCACCCGAACCAACGGTACCCTATGACTAAGACTTCGCTGTCCGTCCATCCGTACGTCTTTTTTTTTATACCACTATGGTGGCACACAAGCGTACAGCCTAACTGATGGTATGCAGTCACCATAGCCTATAGCTGCTCGAAATACCAGGGGTATCACTAACGGGTTGCCAACCATTTTGTTGATGAGGACTCACTGTGCTGGCAGCATTACTACTAGCCCAGCGTATCCTCGTGGAGCTCTGGCAACCTTACTTACCGCAGAAACACAACACCACATCAAGTAGTGTTATTTCACTGCGGTCTTCTGTAAGGTGGAGGTACAGTACCCAGTCGGGGGGCCCCAATTTAAATGGGAAATCCCACGAGAAATACCAAATCGCCCTACCTATCTTGTCTTGTCTTGTCTGTTAGCGGGCTGTATCTTATAATCCATAGTAGGTGGGCAGTTGAAATTTTCATAGAATTTGTATTCCAGTTTCCGCTATAACAACAAATAAAAAATAAAGGGCTTCCTTACCTGAAATGTGTTTTTTGTAAAAAAAAATGTCCTTAAAATGTGTACGGCGTGTACCCCTGACACCCTTGATCTCCCATGGATTATCCCTTTACAAATTGGAGATGGCATCGCGTTATTGATACCCCCGGTATTGCTAGCGGCTATAGGCTACGGTGAATGCTTACCATCAGGTGGGCCGTACGCTTGTGTGCCACCTTGTGGTATAAAATTTGTCGCAAATCAGTGACATTGTTGTTTCAGAAGCAGAAAACACTAGTAGTGACGATTACATTCGTATTTACATGTATTGGTTATCAATGTTCAAATCGTGACTTTGAATCAATATAGAAAGCAGTGCAGAGCCATGATGGCCTTGTGGTATGAAACGTTGCCTGCTATTCTAACGACGAAAATTCGAGGCCGAACGGTCTGTACCAATTAGTTTTTCTAACGTATTTACAGGGATTCTTCTTCTTCTACTTTCTATGTGTCAGAGAATTTTCGAGATTCAAAATTTCTCGTGTTTGCCGCATTAAAATGCCTAGTGTCATGCATTCTAATGCTTAATGGAGTTTCTGGAGAGAATCCACGGCAGTAGCAGATCGTAACACGCCTTTAGGTCAGAGACCTAAAGGCGTGTTACGAACCTATTGACCAAAATGATAAATCACTTAACCCAAAAGTCGTATTATGGCATTATTTCCAATGTTCCTATAAATCACTCACTTAATGAAACTTTACTGCATATAGTAACGACACCAAAAATACACATTAAAGATCACTATAACACAATTTACGAGACACTGGAAAAAATCACAACCGCTCCCCCTGATTCCCGCCAAAAACTCTTACAGGGATTAGTCACACCACGAGGTTTATGTGAAGAAAAACATCGTGAGGAAACATGCAGGTTTTATGCATGTATGAGAAGAAATTCAAGGACGTATATAGTGCCTAAGAGACGGCGACGAACTCACCATCTGTCACGTTGGCACCAAATTATCTTCGGTGGAAAATGGGTATCTTTAGAAAGCAGTGCTGTAAGGATGCAGAATTGGGACTATTATAAAAAAAATCTAGCTTAATCTCTTTCTGGGCTTTTTTTAGCTCAGCACTCGAACTCGCAGCTGTTCCGTTGTTCAGGTCACCAGCGTCACACGAAGCAGCCGCCTAACTTAGCTCTGAAACTAAGAAAAAGTATCTTTTGTCTGTTAATTAGATACTCTGCATTAGTAGCAATGCTACTAGCACAGTCAGTCTTCATCAACAAACTGGTTGGCAACTCGTTAGTGATATCCCCAGTATTGCTAGAGGCTATAGACTACGGTGACTGCTAGGTGGGCCGTATGCTTGTGTGCCACCTGAGTGGTATAAACCTTAGTGGTTTTCTTATGGAAGTCAGTACTTATTTTGTAGACCTTGTATGGAGAGATGAATTCAAAAGTAAACAGAAGAAAAAACAAGCTACACATGATTTCATAATATCTATTGTTAGTTTGACTGGTTGAGACACAATACAAAAAAGTATATAATTTCCACCGTCGTTGCTTCAAATAACCATTAAATTACTTGAGTAACAAGCTCATTAAGTATCAAGACTGTTCATTACCACAGAGTGCTAATAATCTTTCTGTAACAATTTTAAATGCATGGAATAGATAATCTTGAAGCGAAGATTACATAGTACGAGTAAAAAAAAGACTATTATAAAAAAAAATCACAAAAAAACGCGTTATTTTGTTTCTTTTATATTCTTACGAATAAAACGAAGACGACCGTTTTTCGGGTCATAAAACATCCCGTGCGCTGTGGAGAATATTGACTTAATGGTGTTTGCATCATGTCTAATCCAAATTTAAAGGCTTTACACATTGCATGCACACGACGTGCATACTGAAACATCCTAGACTTATTTTTTAACCTTACCCATCGTGAATACCAATAGAGGAACATGCTACTACAACAACCTTTTGCCGATAGTTTTGCTAGCGTATTCAGGCATCGTTGCAGTTATTGAACTATCGCAGGTGAGGTACAATACATATGTGGGGCGAGCGAGGTGATCACGCTCAGCCACGAAGGGAAGATCTTCCAGCCAGGTGGGTGTTGTGCCTGGGGAACAAGTCTCTGACTGTTCTAGTAGGAACCTTGTATATATACTGAGTTGCGTAGAAAACTTCGCTTGCGCGTTGTAGGATTGTGACGTACGTTTTGCTTGCTTGTCAATTTTGCCATCTTAGTGGTAAAAAGAATCTTAGAGATAGGGTTGTACTAATTACCCTTCAGTGCCGGTAGCAGGAACATTGTCGACAACGTATTCGAAAACGTAACTCGCGAAATGTCAAAATTGACACACTATTTTTTAGTTCCACTTTTCACCGCCGCAGCGCTGTTCATTTTCCAATACAAAAATAGTCGAAGGCGATACGAAAACGTTGTCGACAATGTTCCTGCTACCGGCACAGGTACGGAAGGCTAATAAGGTTTGTTAACGCATTGGCGTAGACAATACCCTTACTTGAGATAGCAAGGGTTCTCAGGAACATGGACACAGGGGTGAAACAGGCGAGACGATAAAAGTTTGTATACCGTCTTAATCAGCTCAGTAAGGAGAGTGCTCTTTATACTCTACTAGCTGACCCGACAAGCGATGTCCTGTCTTAGCTATGAATTAATTTATTTATTTATTTTATTGGCACACCAACAGCTTATAGGCTAATTTCACACATAAATGAATACAATTTGTCTTATTATCTAGCCTACTTAAAAACAGGTGTGAGACAGCATCTAAAGTATAAAAGTTAGAAATATATCTAATCTGAATACTAAATAAATTATAACAAAGAGTATTAGCTATAGAGCTATCTCTCTAAGATTACCATATTGACATTCAGGATCATCGTTTACAAAAGGAAGCTTCACAACGTACCTTCCTTCCTTGTCTCTCACATTTGTATTACTGTAAAACGTAAAACTTTTCTCTGTATTCTTCTTCTTTGGACAGTATGTATCTAATCTAAAGACAGTGATGGACCTGACTGCAGGTCTGATATAATTCATAAGACAGATACACCATAGCAAAAGGACCTTTAGTTTATCGCGAAATTAAAAAGGTTTGGTTTTTTTTTTCATGTTTTTCTTGCCATAAGAACCTTCTCCTGACAATAAACAAACATTAAAAAAAAATAGCGAATTCGGTCCAGCCATTCACGTGTGATGCCGCGACCAAGGGAAATAGGGATTCACTTTATATATAGAGATTACAATATTACGTGCTTATCCTTAAGCCACGAGGGCGAAGACGCCTGTAACAGCTAGCCTATAATATATTGCACTCCATTAAAATTTTCCGCACAAAGTGCCGCATCAGTCTGGCGAGCAGTAGATTAACCTTAAAAGTCATCATAATTTCGCTGAGATACAAGTGAAACCGTCTTGATATTTCTATACTCTGACATTTAACCTTAGTACGAAACCGAACAATTTTATGTAATGTAACAAAAGATGCATTGACCAATTCAGTGAGAATATAATTGCGACCACGGCATCAATACACTAGTGGAGTGTGAAATTTTATGTTATTTCTGAAGTGTTTTAGACTAGCTTCTGCCCGCAAGTTCGTCCGCGAATCCTAGCATCAATACACTAGTGGAGTGTGAAATTTTATGTTATTTTTGAAGTGTTTTAGACTAACTTCTGTCCGCAAGTTCGTCCGCGAATCCTAGAGGAACCTTACATTTTCCGGGGATAAATAGTATCCTATGTGTTAATCTACGCTATACACTATCTGTGTTCCAATTTTCATCCAGATCTGTTCAGCAGTTTTTGCGTGAAAGAGTAACAAACATCCATCCATACTCACAAACTATCGCATTTATAATATTAGTAGAATTTTAGTGGATTAACCTTTTATGCTTACAGGCGGGCCGTAAGCTTGTTTGGTGCCTAAGTGGTATAAAAAAGCAAAAACCATGTAATTTCAGTGTTTTTTTGTAGGCAGCTAATTAACGCCGTAAAAACACGTCATGAATGACGTCCGGCGTCAGGGAAATACCAATTTTCAATCAATAATATAATATAATATCACGTTACAAATTTGTATGGCAAACAAACATGCAAAATACACAAATACTATATGTTAGCTAAATTTAGCCACATACAGACTGTGGCAATACATAACATAAAATGTTTAAAATGAGCGTCATTGCTCTTTTCTCCCGCGCTCTGTCTATCATGGAACAATTTGTTAAAGCGTAAATAAAGTTTTGCTGTAACATTTTTTTTCTACCACTAATGTGGCAAACAAGCATATGGCCCGCCTGATGGTAAGCGGTTACCGCAGCCTATGGACGCTTGCAACACCAGGGGTATCACACGCGCGTTGCCTACCCTTCAGTAATCTCTTCACACCCTTCTTGAAGAACCTCATGCTGTACTCCTTTGGAAAAACCACGGCGGGGAGTTCATTCCACAGTTTAATCACACATTTAAAAGGCGTATTACTTAAACAGTGTGTTATAGTTATTACACATACATTTCATCACGCCAAGTCCCTCACGTGGTAGGCAGAGAGTATAGAGCGCCGTGATATGGCGTCTTGACTTTCCCACCGCTTTTGCTTCTCCTACATTCATGAATCTTTTCATACATGCCCGCCAATTCCGAGTACTCTTTACCTTTCCACCATGAACTACTTCTGTAGTTATGTAGTCACATATATCGAAAATATACAGGATATAGACGTAATAATTTCTAAGATTAATATTGACAAATGCACATGTCATCTAGGTAAACAAATTTCTCGCGGAGCTCGCTACTTACTGCATTTGCTTACATAATGCACTGAAGAAAATTAAATTCATCTTTATTATTGAACCGCTGGTGCCTTCTACAACACATCCTTCTCTTTTTTTATACCAAAAAGGTGACACAGGATATAGATGAAGGTAAAATCCCCCATAATCTAAAATATTTATTAGCCCTTTTTTATACCACTAAGTTGGCAAACAAGCATACGACCCGCCTGATGATAAGCGGTTACCGTAGCCTATGGACGCTTGTTACACCAGGGGTTTCCCTCGCGACGCACGCGCGTTGCGGACTCCTTGAAGT
Source organism: Falcaria lacertinaria (assembly GCA_951449985.1). Taxonomy (NCBI): domain Eukaryota; kingdom Metazoa; phylum Arthropoda; class Insecta; order Lepidoptera; family Drepanidae; genus Falcaria; species Falcaria lacertinaria. Next base: position 9,081,683 of record OX602124.1, read on the forward strand.
CCTCTGTGAATTCACACATTGTGCGGTTCCAAAAGAGCTTGCTCCCGCGCACGTCATGTTGTGGTTTTCCCAAAGGAGTACAACATGAGGTTCATCAAGAAATATAAGAGACTAGCTTCTGCCCGCGACTACGTCCGCGTTGAGCTTAGAATCACAGAGACAAAGTAAAATTATCCCGGGATAAAAACATTTTCCCGGGATAAAAAGTATCCTATGTGTTAATCCAGGTTATAAACTATCTGTGTTCCAAATTTCATCCAAATCCGTTGAGTGGTTTTTGCGTGAAAGAGTAACAAACATCCATCCATCCATACAAACTTTCGCATTTATAATATTAGTAGGATTAGAAGAGAGAAGAAATCACGAACATTTATTTATACTAAGAAATATAAATCTATCTGATTTATCCACCAATACTTATTAAAGTTAGCCTGCTCGTCACCTTCGAAGTACACAGGTCACGGACAATATTATAGTCATTTCGATAATTTATGAGTTTTCTACCCGTTTTATGGTGTCTTTAAGCAGCGATAGTTTTAACAATTAACACCTATTACTAAACAGCATCGTCATTAAGCGTTTTAATGCTTTGAACATTTACGTTTTAAACTGTCTTTATTTTATTTACTTACAATGACTTTAAACTATATATAGCTGACTAATTATTATCATACTGGGTTTAGTACCATTCACATCTGTATTTTTTTATACCACTAAGATGACATACAAACATACGGCCCACCTGATTGTAAGCAGTCACCGTAGCCTATAGCCGCTAGCAATACCAGGGATATCACTAACGGGTTGCCAACCCTGCTGTTGATGAGGACGCGCCCTACCTCTTTTTAAAAGCTCTTGGTGTGAATCTTAGAAACACTCATTGGTACAGACCGGGGCTGAACCTGGGCCCATGATGACAAGCTATTGCTCAACCACAAAGCCACAACGGCTTGTGTATAAAATAATGTAATTAAGATTATATTTATACGTGGCAGAGATTAACATGGTCTAAACAAAACCGAATCAAGACCTGGGTTTTATCTCCAAGCAGCAATTAACCATAATTAAAACAAATATTTCGAAATGGTGTCTACTTTGTTTCTGCGATTGAGCTCACGATGCTGTACATACAATACGTCTAGATTACTATGTGCCGAATTAGAATTGCGCGGGCAATTAAATTACAAAAACAACACCTAAGAAAAGATGGATGGTCTGTGTGAAAGGTGACGTGGTTTTTTTTGTAGAAAGGAAGTGAATACAGCAATGGCGGACACTATGAATGATAGAGAGGAATGGAACGGTAACTATACTATTACCCATTTTCCCGTAGGAAAGAAGAATTTTCCCGCGGTAAAAAGTAGCCTATGTTCATCAGGGATAATGTCGGCTTCTAACAGTAAAAGTATTTTTCAAATCGGTCCAGTAGTTTCGGAGCCTATTCAAACAAAAAAAAAAACAAACAAACAATTAAATATTTCCTCTTAATAAGGATTGGAAGAGTACAGTATACATTTTTACACAGTATTAGAGTACAGTATACACCGTAAATATAACCAGAACATATAGAAGTTTTCACTTTGCAAGTGGCACTCTGCTGCTGGCAATTGTATTAAATGTAAAAAAAAAATATATAAGACAAATTTTAAAATTAAGAATACGTATATAGTATTATTTTGATTGTATTTTGTAAGCGGAAAGATACATTTATAAGCGCTAAGACGAAGAGATCACAAAAACACAATTTACGAGACGGCTAAAAATCCTTAACACTGCCCGATTCCAGATTGTTTTAGGAATATATTTCGAAGAATGTTTATTAAAAAATATCTCTGTTACATCCTATCCCATCTTAAAGTCCATTTCCGCACTGTATGAAGCTAGGACCATACATGGGGATGTCATACATATTTCACTGTGTATTTTCTCTGTAGTAACAAAGGGTCACGTTCAGAGGGCAATTACTTGAATTATATAACAAACTTGACTAGACTCTCGTAACAGTTAGGAAATTGATACTGTGTGGAATCTGTGTCATTCTAGGATAGTTTTAGGGTTAATTAGGGATTGTTGATTAAGGAAGCTGTTTATTTAGTATTATAGGGAAAAATATTGTATATTTGTTTTTAATTAATAATCCCAAAAAAGACTAAATAAAGATTATAAAAATTATTTCCCTAGTAGATTGTATTAATAAGATAAATTTGTTAAACCTATTTCGGCGGTTAATTCCATTTAATATTAAAAAAAATGGTAAACAAAATTGAAAATATGAATCAAGTCACATTTCTTTGCACTTAATTCGATCAATAAAACCTTTTTTTTTAGAATTGCAAATTAGGCGTTTCGATTGTTACTACAAAGCGCATTTCTCTTACATTTGTAGACGTATTGCTTGATTTACCCCCTTATAATAATATTATAAACTTAATCGAGCTTAAGGTTTTATTTTGACGTTAATCCGTTTTTTCATAACGCCGTCCAATTATGATAATATAAAAAAAAAACAGTTATTAATTTATTATAGTCCATACTCGAAAACCTGAATATACCTTATGTTTGAACTTTGATATTTGATCGGGAATCCGTTAACTTCTATAGTATGTTTGCATCAAGTAAATAACGCGTACACGTTTGAACGCATCACCATAGTTTGTGGCTTTCATAGACAAAAAAATAAAAAAGTTTTTGATTTTAATAAGTTTTTACTAGATTTCTAGGTTAATTTAAAATGCGTTCCATTTTTAAATATGGCAATTTAAACTAACAATCAAAACTTCTCATACACACTTTTTTTTAATCAATCTTTCAGTTTAATCAAACGAGTACCTAATATATGAAACCAGCATTATAAAATTTTCATCAACTTATGACATATGACCCCGGGCCATACCTTCGACCATTGAAAACCAAAATCGCATGATGCCCTCCAATTAGAAGAAACTTCCTCTTGTTGGTAGCATCTCCAGGGCTTACACAATCTAACCTATCCTTTCGCTTCCCCACCGCGGTCGCTCTATACTATATATCGGCAGGTGCCATCTGCAAACGCCACATTACTTCGCTACATACCGAAGTGACCCATCACTATACAACATGAAAGCCTTTGTTGCGGTAAGTCCAGTGCAGTGCATGTGACAGTGCTTAGAAAAAGTGACAAGTGTTAGTAACGTTCCGAAATCAAAACGGTGCATTTGTGATTTTACAAGTGATTAAAGGACTATTCGATTTTGGAATTTAAAATTTGTGGATTCATGCACTCGCGTTGATTTCCGAACGGTTATTTGGAATTTAAAAAGTTTTTTTCGCGTCGAATTCGTAGACTGCCTATATTTTAAAATGTTTTTATATTTTTACGTCACCAAAAAGGAAAATTTCGCTAATCTGTACCTAAATGTTTACAAACAGCAACGAAAACCGGTTGTCTGCATTCGGTACGCTAAATTATTCATAACTCACGATAAAATAATGGTAGATATAACAAAATTGGTATCAATAATAAAATCGGCTCATGTTAATATATCATAGGCTATTCAAAAAACGAAATACGTTTTTTAATTGACTAGGAACCAATTTTCAAAAGACCTTTTTTCCGAATAAAATATGGGATCAAACGGACAAAAAGCCCGCGTTGCTATAATATTCCTTATTACGTCCGTTCTTTTGTTCCGTAGCAGAATTTCTTCTTCGCCATATTTGGTCGTGTCCTTAGCTGATGTTTCTGGTAACGTAAAACGATTATTTCAATTGCAAGCACCATTTATGGAATCGTCAAAATAGAAAGATAAATAATTTGTGTTTTTTTCATTTATTAGAGGTTTATTTCAATTTCTTGCGTAGATGGTCTGGGCCACCATGGCCTTTCCTGCAGCAGAAGTGCTGGCCGCATGTCTCGACATTCCGCCTTAAACGATTTGATCCTCAATAATTTGTATGTTTTAGTTACCGATGCTAAGAAAAATCTAGTGTTTTTTTTAGTTTTTTAACGGTTGATATCAAATAGAGAAAACGTATATTATGACTCGATTAAAAACTCCAATCATTTTATTTAATTATTGCAGTAATTTGACGTAGCAATGACTTGATCGAAAACAAGAAAAGCAAAGCTATTGATCAAACGCTTCCTAACGATAGAGCTTTATCACACGTTATCATCGTAAAACCTCAGAGTAGTTAATATACTACGTACAAGTAAAAGGCTTAATGTTTGACGTTACTGAAGAATCGATTACAAGAGCATGAGTGTGCTTTAAATCGATATTAAAGCTTGAATTAATCGAGTGATTGACGTTGATCAGACATGTTTTGAGCGTAAACTTCGCATCTTTAATATTTGAAGTAGAAATATTAAATGGAAAATATTAAATCAATGACAGCCTAAGAAAACAATATATAGTATATTACTTTCGTAAATGTTTGTATGAATATCTCGTATGACAACTCTCACATATTACGATTTGATTAGCATAAGTTTCATAAAAGTTATTTCACTTTAATAAAGGTGAATACATTAGTTCGTAGTTTTACCGTTAACTTTCTAATGCTAGAGACGATAACAAAAATGTTGAACGGACTAGATGACATTCGTTCTATTTTTATAATGCTTTTCTACTCGTAAAAATCGAGTGACAAAATGTCTCCCAAAAAGATAACTATAAATACAAACTAGCTACTACCCGCGACTTTGACTGTATTGTTTAAAGACAAAAGTAGCCTATGTCCTTCCCAAGGACATGATCTATCTCCTTGTCAAATTTTATTACGGTCGATCCGTTGAGCCGTTTAGTCCTGAAAAGGTAAAAAACAAACAGGGTTACTCTCGCATTTATAATTAGTATGGATTCCTTCAGTAAAAGCAATAACCTCGATTCTAGAGTGTATCGCCAGCCGTCACCTACATACCCATTTACGAATTTAATGAGTACATGTCTCATGATCGTGTCCTGTCATCGTTCATTCGATATTCAACTACGTCTTTTCACGCTGACGTAATTGAATCGAATCTTTAAGTTTGAATCGATTCTAAACACGATTGCGCGTGAACTCACCTTACGCGGTTTGAATTGCGAATTGGAATTAATCATGAAGATACAAGATACTTTAACGGTACTTTAGACAAAATAAAAACTCAAATATTTTAGAAATAAGAAAAAAAATATTTGTTTTTACCTTAAATTGTATTCATTCTATTTTGAAGGACTGTCTATTTACTTTAAACAAGTGCGAAGTGGGTAAAATTTTACTTGCAAGATTTGATCACACACACGACAAGTGAAACTAAATAAAACCTTACAAAAAGGAATCCATTCTAAACAACCGTTTAATTCTTCTACGATAATAAAGGGCGTAAAACGGTCGTAAGACAGCCATATTGCCCATTCAAAGCTACTTACTTGAACTTACGATCGTAAAACATTATTGATGAGTAGTCACTAATCGATGTCTGTTAGTGACATGAGTGGAAAGTGAAAAATTCTAGTCCTTTATTGTAAGTTTGACCTCTGAATGACAGAAAGGTCACTTGTCATAGAGAATAAGTATTTTACTTCATAAGTATCTATTTCCAAGAACTATATGTACTTATAGTGAAAGACGTAAAATAGTATTACTGTATTTTTTTTATTTCCTTACAAATCGTAAGTACTTCTACTTACTTTTTACAAGCTTTAATTTAGTTTCATCTTGCAAGTTAATTATGTACCACTTTCCAGTGTCTGAGCTGGAAAGCACACATGTTTGGTTCCCGTGACAATGCATGATTATCCAAATGCCGCCATTTTTTATCCAATATGGCGGCCGCCGCACGCTAGCGATTTTTAATATTCATATTAACCCTATTGCGGCGGGCGGAACATTGTTGTATTAATAACAACTAATAAAAGCTTATTAAAAAAACGAATTAGCGAATAAGGACAGATTAAACTGGGAGACGTAATTTTTTCTTGCTAAGTAACTTATAACTAATGTTGCCAAAAACACATAGGAAATTCCCTTATCAATAACACAACCCATCGCGGCAATGCATCACGACTTGAAAGCTCTGTCTAATGGGATACGCGTGACTTCCGCCGGAAATGGCGCCATCTTGTGATGCAATGTGCGGACATCTCATGCAATCTGTAACATTGTCAGCGGGGAGTAAAGATTTAATGGCTTTCGAGTGAGAGCTTGGAATTTAGATAAAAGGGCCTTTCTCCTCACGAAGGAAGACTAGTGATGTAAAAAGTGTATTGTAGTAACTGTTTTTATCAGATCTAGACAAGGTGTAATAAGGGCTTATGTTGATACATTCATACATACATACACATACGTCAAATCAATTCAAATAAAATTGAAATTATTTATGAAGTCAAAGTCCTTTTAAGGCACTTATAAATGTCTACCTTAGCACACATACATACATTTTGTGTTCAGAGATCCTAAACATTTTGACACATAAATAGCATCTATAGCATCATATTTTGGTTTTGCGTAATTCTTAATATTAAGCGTAAAATTGCAGTGAATTCATACAACTCCATTAACAAACCACGTTCACAAAGAAGTCGAGACAGCTCGATAGCTATCTGACCTTTTGCCGGGTGACCTGTTGTGAAACGGCGCTGTGTAGTCTTCCTGCTCTTAGACTGGGGTCAGGTGGTATCACAGTAAATTGCGGATATTACACTCATACCATTAGAAGTCTATCTTCTTAGCTATATGGTTTTGCAACAGCACTTACAGTTTTACTAGTCTATACTATTATTAAATGTAAATGCGAAAGTAACTCTGTTTGTTTGTCTGCTAACTTTTAACGACTAAACGGCTGAACGGATCGTTATATTTGACAAGGCGATAGATTATATCCTGGGGAAGGTTATTTTTGCCTTTAAACAAATAATAATAATAATAATGCTTGGACATTATCACACAACGCCATCTGGCCCCAAACTAAGCAACTATGGGAACCAGCAGCTGATATAATACTTAATATACTTTTTGTTTGTAAATACATACTTATAATACATACCAAACACCCAGACGCAAGGCAAACATATTTGTCACATAAATGTTAGCTCGGCGGGAATCTAACCCGCGACCCCTAGCGCAGCAGTCAGGTATACTAACCACTAGACCAGAGGTCTCGTCAATGCAGACGAAGTCGCTGGTAACAGCAAGTATTTTATATTTTGTGTTGTTTCTGGAAATTATTGTAAATAGCTATGACTTAGGCTAGGTTTCAAAATCATTTTAAAGTTTCCTTGCGAGTTCTTGAACGAAATCATACATTTGTTTTATTACTTTGTTCGTTATACTTTTAATATAAAGTAGAGTTAATTTTAACACATTGGAAAAAATCCTGTATTTTCCTATTTGACATTAATTTTAGCGTCAAAGTCAGGTTTTCCTCATTATAATTTCCATATTTAATTTTTTCATCGTTAATTGAATCAATAATAATTGGCATACGATTGAAACCACTAAACAAAACTAATTAGAATTCAATTCACATTCAGTAAGCAATGTTGCTACAACATTATAGGTAGGTACTTTACATGACTAATGCATGAAAATGATTATAAATTACTACAGGTTAGAGATCATACAACTTCAAGCATGTTGAGTAGTTTAAATCAACGATGTTTGGTGATGCAATACAATCATTGCCTATGGTTTGTGAAAAATGACTTTCTGTGCATATTTTTTACATCTACTTATTATTAGCTTATGTTACTCAGTTAGTGTAGCTATTGCTTACGAAAGAAGGAAAAAATACTAATAAAACTTACAGTAGCTGTATATGTGTAACATCTGACATCAGACAGCCAACTCTAAAACCGCGCGCGCTCATTGGCCAAATCAAAGAGCGCGCTTCTCTGACTTCGTTCCCTTTTTACGAAAGCACTCGCACAGATTGCAGGAAAGCGAGTTTACACATCAAAAGGGTTAATAGTTCCAGAGATAATGTAAACGTACAAATTAATTGTATCATTTCATAATATAGTTACACACAAGTTATTAACACTTTCTTAGAGGTGATTTAGATACTATTCTATATTTTTATATATATATTTATACATGAAATAAATAAATGAGTGGATAAATGAATATGCAGAATGTTGAAATTACACCACCGACTTTAATAAAGGAGAATGGAAGATTTTGTTATGAACGAGAAAGAATTTGAAAGTAAATTCATAGCTAGAAGCGAAGTTTAAGGGAAAAAATATTGACTTATCAAATTAAATGTCGACGATTAACAAATTCATTAAAACCTTGTTAATTAAGTATAGTAGGTATGTGATAATTGCTCATTGTATGCTCAGTGAGATAATTAAGATAGAAGCAAAAACAAACAAAGAAACATCAGATAAGACCACAAAGGCGAAGTGACTTCGTGGGAAATTAATGTCACTTTCTTTCGTGTCGATCCTATCGCATCCTCAGAAGTAGATTAACGATAAGATAATCATTTATCGCCTATTTTTCGCGTTTAGTGTCTTAGTAATGTCACTATTTTAACTTAATGGTTAATTATAGAAATCGCTGTCATGACCTAAACAGAGGTCGCAGACATTGCGCTAAACAAAGAAAAAAAGGATTTGCATGAGTAGCAAGAAAAAGGTCTTAGATATACGATGATTATTATAGAGACACTTTCGAAATATATCATAGGAGTCGCTTTCCTGAAATCTCGTGATCATCTTACTTAAGTACCTAGAGATCTAGAAAGTTAAATTTGTAATTTTTGAATGCTTAGACTCAAATAAATGTTTACGGCTTTGACCACAATTTGTTACTCTGACGATTATCAAGTCTTAAAGATCTGATCTGATATTTTTGAGAAAATATTTTTCTTTCAACAACTATTTCTTTATGTAGTTGATGAATATCTCAAGTGACTGAGACAAAAGATGCCTTCCTCCTTAAGCTATACGCATAGCTAACCTTCTCTTTGTATCTTATCATTAATCTTTCGTCTTTCACTTTCTCCGTACCCTTCCTTTCCTACACAGATATTATGTGACGATTATATAGTTATTATCACGAATCATTGAGCATCTCTTGCGTAACATTAATTTACATTATTTATCAGAACCACGCCAACGAGGAAACCCATTGGAAAGTATCGTAAGAACAATCTATAGCATCGAAATATACATCTTCAAATGGTTAGGAAAAAGATTCGGTTGCATTAGACAGAGAAACAAAAAGATTTAAAAGTTGAACCTCATTGGAAAATGGTACGGTCAGATTTTGCACTAATCCTACTAATATTTTAAATGCGAAAGTTTGTGAGTATGGATGGATGGATGTTTGTTGCTCTTTCACGCAAAAACTGCTCTACGGATTTGGATGAAATTTGGAACACAGATAATTCATAACCTGTTTTAATACATAGGATACTTTGTATCCCGGGCAAATGTTTTTATCCCGGGAAAATTTTAGGTTCGATTGACATTCTAAGCTCAACGCGGCCATAGTCGCGGGCAGAAGCTAGTATTGCATAAACTACCGCTTACAAAAGTATCAAGAAAATATCTAATAGGATCTAAAACTACGATAAACTAGGCTTCAAAACTTCACCGCTGTCTACAAACTAATTAATTTTAATTCGTATTTGGCCATTATTCCCGCGGGCCTAGACATAAATATTAAAAGAATGGTTGATTACTTCTCTTTAAGAATTGCCAACGCCGGTGATATTAAATCTTTGCGAATTACTTTCGATTTTTATTATCCAACATTGACGTAATAAAATATCTGTGTTGACTTCGCAAATATTGCGCTGACGTTCACAATAGACGCTGATTATATCGACAAACACTTGTCACTTAAATTTCGAGCTGATGTTTCATGAACTTTGTTACGTATACAATGGCTCATAAGATATGTTTTCGCAGTGCATAGCCCTCGCGTTGGTCGCGTGCGTCAGCGCCGAGCCTCCATCCGGATACAACTACAACCGTCCATCCGGAGGCGGTGGAGGCTTCAGCGGTGGCTTCAGCGGCGGTCTGAGCGGCGGCGGCAGCTATCGCGCCGTCTCCTCCGGCTACCAGACCTCAGAAGGCCAGAACGTGGACCCTCAACTCTTGGAGCAAGTGCGCCAGATCCTGCTTAAGGAGGAGTCATCTTCCTCGTCTGGATCAGGCTTCGGTGGCGGCCACAGCGCACCTTCATCTTCATACGGCGCCCCATCATCTTCATACGGAGCTCCTTCTTCGTCTTACGGAGTCCCGTCAGCGCGCGTCGTCGGTCTCCAGCTCGAAGGAGTCCGCCAAGCTCTCCAGGTCGCGCAGTTCGAACAAGAAGGTGGCTCGTCCGGTGGATACCCGTCAGGACCCTCCTCCTCGTACGGCGCCCCCGCCCGCGCGCCTTCCGGCAGCTACGGCGCTCCTTACTAAATTAGTCACAACTCCGAACTAAATCCCAACATTTAGATTTCTTTTACTGTAATTGAGACTTCAGTTTCAATTGCATGTTGAAAGTATTAAAGAATAGATAATAGGCGAAGGACTATCTTGCATTACGCACGCACACAGTAACAGCATGACGACAACGGTGTATGTGTGCGTGGATGTTTGCGATATTATAGTGTGGTGCTTCTCTTAGTATCTAGTCTTTGATAACAGTCTGAATGTAGGTCCGCTGTCGTTCGGTAGGTCCATGTTATTCGGTTCGCGTGTAAGAGGCCGCGCGGCCGAATGTGTATACGAATAGGTCGGCAGACACGTACAATGTAGGTGCTGCCGACCGGGCCGTTGTTCACCGCCTCCTTCGGCCAACGCTTGCGACTGTGCACGCACTCGGATGGGACTAGTCCCACGGCTAGCCAGGCGCCGGTGGCTCCACCCTCACACCTGCCAAAACTGTCAGTCTGACAGCTGTCACTCTGCCGTCTGGCACTTGTACAGATTTGACACCTGTGACGGTTGGAGGCTCGAGGGCGAAGTGACTAGTCGTAGGGGCTCGACTCATGTCTTGTATAAAGTTTATCATAGGATTAGCTTAATTTATACTTTAAGTTTTTATGTTATATTTACAAAAAATAAATACATTTTGACACCGTATTCAAGAATATTATCAATGATTACCTTCCCTATCACATATCTGGCGAAATGCTAGTAGGTTCCACATGTTTGTGTAATCCTCGGGTTTTGAGATTTGTTTTTCGTAGTTATTGTGGGTGGCCCTCACTTCTGGAAGCCCGGGGCTGTAGCCCCGGGTTCTCTTCCCTGAATCCGGCCCTGGCGTGTTGATGAGGGTTAATCTTATATGAAAGCTATAGCGTCAAAGTCACGGAATTGAGAAACTACACATAAATATGAGACGCATGAAATAATTATGTACCTAGTGTCAAAATTCGAGTTTACAGAAAACTTCGTAACAGCTAAAACAATGTAATTATCGTCACTTGGCACTTGTCACCTGGCCTTAAGCAATAACTTTAAAATAAGAAATATGTACACAAACACAAAGATAGAAGGTTTTATGCTATAAAACAAAACTATTATAGAAATCCAAGTCCAAGTTTTAAAAGAACGCATTTGAATTAAGGAGGTCATTTTGGGATTTACTCATACGTTGTCCGTTTTTTAACCCCAACCCACCCAAAAAGGGTTTTATAAGTTTATCATGTGTATCTGTGAATCCGGGTGTCATCGTAGCTCCTTAACGGATGAACCGATTTTGATTTAGGTTTCGATTCAAAGGTGACTTAATCGAGAGTGTTCTTAGCTACAACTTTTAGAGGATTTGAGTTGGGAGTGGGACAGTCAGCACCAGGTCTTGTTGTGCGTGGTGGTAAATAAAACTCGTTGGTTGTATGCGTAGTCCGGTTTACTGGTTTGATTGAGCTCCTGGTCGGCATGTTCGGTTTGTTCGAAGTGTCTCCGTCGCTGAGATATATAGCACAGCGACGGAGACTCTCTACCGCGCGTGCTAATAATGCCTATTTACATTACAACGACATCTAGTGGTCAAAAGTCCGTTAAACAGTCGGGGATGTTATAAACTTAGGTATATTGGGTATTTAGTATTTAGGTGCATATATTATGTGTTGTTTGACTTTGAGAGCACAAAATAATCACACTATGTCCAAGCCTTGTGTTCTTACAAAATAAACTAATACAAATAGAAATATTCCAAGTCTTAAAGCAGAATTAGGTATTATTTTATACCAAGAAGATGGCATTTAAATGTAGGGTCGCCTGACAGTAAGCGATCATCGTAACCAATAGACACTTGCAATATCCAGGGGTATCGCAAACGCATTGCCAACCTGTTTTAACTAAATTTCTGATCGCCAATTACCCATTACCAAATAATTCATTGCAAGACAATTTCAACACAGTTTTCGACCACACAAAGTATAGCGTACATCTTCTTAATCAAAGCGTACATCGTTGTGAATTTCCATCTGACAATGACGAAATGTAATCCCACGACTAATCGCCTGATGGTTCTCGACATTATACGTGTAACATAAGGTTGCATCATACATTTCGGCTGGCAGACAATGGATTGTGCCCGCAGGGTTTCCACCGACTATCCTGCACATAAAGATAATTACGTTTAGTAATTATAAACATACCTTATCTAGCCGTGGTGGTATGAAGCGTTGCCTGCTATTCTAGGGACGGAGGTTCGAATCCCACCGTTACTGATGAGTTTTTCTAAAAGCTTAAGTGCAATGATTAGTCACACTACGAGCTTTACGGTGAATGAAAACACTGAAGGGATACTTGCATACGTCTCAGAAGAAATTCAGACGTATGTAGTGCTTAAGAGGCACCGATGGACTCTCCATCTGTCTGTCACGTTGGCACCAAATTATCATCGGTGAAAAGAAAGAAAGAAAGTGTTTATGTTGATACACATATTTACCTCTTCGGGGAACCTTGTGGGAAGGCGTGAAGATATTTTATTATTATTTATATCTTAGAGTTCGGAATGTACACTCTAAGATTTATAACATAAATAGGCACAATTTTTATTTTGATAAAACGTAAGTATGTTTTAATAAAAAAAAACTACTTGATAAAATTACGAACATAAACAAGAGCCTAAACTGAATAAACAACGTTGATTTGATTCTTCCCTTCCAAACTGCATAATGCAGTGTAGCTTAGTAAAAGCTAAGTACTGCGTAGCTGTCCGCCAGTACCGGCGTTAGGGGGGGCGTGATGGGACTATGGCCCAGGGCTCCAAATTTGAGGAGGTGCCATATAAAAACAACTAAAATAAAAAAATAGGATGAGCTCCAAAACTTTCTACTTCCGTGTCAATGGCTCCAGGTAACGCTAAATGAAGGATTAATTCTTAATACAAAATCACATTGGTTCAGCAAAAAATGTATACTCGATAATGATTTACTTAAGTGGGCGCCACAATATTCTAGCCCGGGGCGTCAGTGGCCCAACGCCGGTACTGCTCTCAGCTAATTGTTTAGCTGCGACTTCTTAATGCTCATACTGTACCTCATTCTATTAACAATCACAGTGTACAAATTTCATCATTTCAACTGCAAACTTATGGAGAAATTGCTTTGTCTAAAACAATTACGTTAGAGACGTTTCAGTAAGTTGGTACCTATTTGGAAATTGGCATTAATAATGATAACAATGTAACATTGGCACAGCGCCATCTGGTGGCAGACGTAGAAAACTTACAGCTTATAGCTGACAGAGGACAAATTTCATACAGGATAAGAACATTATCTCAGAGTGGATACTACTACTTAAGCTACTACACAGAGTAGAGCTACGTACACATTATATAGAAGGATAGAAGCCTTTATTTAGTTTCACCTGCATGGTGTGTATGTAAAGAATCTTATAAGTTAATTTAACCCACTAGTCCACTACCCAGTGTCAGATTGAGCTGATATTTGGCATACACATTTGGTTCATAATCTAATTCAAACAAAGAAATAGCCCCCATGATATTATTATATATCAGCGATTTACTTAGTTAGGGTGTACGCAGTATAATATTATCTACTTTGAAGTTAGGGCTATGATATTTTGTCCCAAATTGAATTTAAAATGTTCTAGTTAATGTGTTAACTTGATTTTTGTAATAAAGAAATAATTAATATTTTAGTAAGGAGGTATGCATAGACTCGACGCATACAATTTTTTTTAATGTGCAATATTTTTTTTGTGGATATTCAAAAGGATGTACATGTAGTGTAAAACAAAAGAAAAATCATCAAATCATATTTCACAAAATAAAATTTATTAATTTCGAACTATTATTTCAAACTCATCACTACTGAATCACAATGCCATAATTTCCATTCAATTTAACCTACCTAAATTAAAAATATTTTTTTTTAATTTTTATTAAAAATACTTTTTTTTACTGAAGATAATAAATTGCGTTCATATACATACATTTTCCTACTTATGAACTAACAATTGGCACTTAATGAGCACGAAATAACAATAAGGAGTACCTATGTATATTTACACTAAAAATACAATTTATATTATGCAGTAAAAAATTACCTATTCAACCATAACGTTATCTATAACAGTCACCTTTTGTAGTCTGTGGTAAAAAATCCGCGGCAAAGAAATTCTAACCTAGGAACGCTACATTATTTTATAGTTTCCTTACTTTACCTAACTTAGGCTCTTTCGTACTTAGATATTTATAAATAACTATAATTTTGTTTTGGAAATATTTAATACCGTTTACCAATTTATTTGCGGTCAAGAACACTCCACCCATAGACTACGAGAGCAACGGGACGCGAAACGTAGAAGAAGTACAAGTCTGGCACAAAACAGTAGAAAATAATAGGAGTGACACTGTGCCGCTCATATAGAGCATCGTCTTAGATTGATTGTCTTAATGAATAGTCTTGATTGATTTGCTTGCTTACAGTGAACTTCAGAACATGGATTCCATTTTGTGAAGGTGAGGTGGCAAAAATTTAGTTCCGTTTCTAAACTTTTTTGCCAAACTATAACTAAGTTATTCAGTCTACCTCCTTTTTAATTGGTTCAGAGCTTGCAATGTGCACGATGTGTTATAAAAACGCAAATAAATCTGTAAGTTCATACTTGTTAAATTCATCATAGAAGTGTAATTAAATATGAAATTAATTAAATGTGTAAAAAGAATAACCAGTTTAAAATAAGTCAAGGTAAGTAATTACGCCCTTTAAGTGTTCAAAGCTAGATGAATTTGACAACAGCTAAGCATTGAATATTTATAATTGAATTCACAACCAAAAAGTAGAGTATTTTTGTAATAGCTTTTTATTCGCACGGGACCATAGCTGTTATCACGCCCGTTTCGCCCATTCGAATTAAAGAAATGGGAAATTCACGCTGCGTTTTATCTAAGTGCCCGCGACTTCGATCGCGTGAAATTTATTTTTATCATGCGGAACCCTTATTATATTTCAAAACTAAGAGTAAACGCAGTGCCGGCTTATAGCATTAGTTAGTGTTGCGTTAAAATCGCTCCAGCTGTTCGAATTTGTACATAATTTCATGGTAATTTTTATTCGATGCGCGGATGGCAATTTCTTTTTCAAAATAAAAGTAGTCCATGTGACGCTCAATAAAATCAGCTATCTGCAAGTGATAGAAGCTGTCCAGCTGTTTCGGAGCTACATCCCAGTACACGTTTTGACATTTATCCCCTTTAATAGTAATTTAAATTTTTTTTAGAACAATAAATTGCCACATCGTGACAAGTTTGTTGAAAATAAATGCACCATTTTTTACTCTTCTGTTTGGTCGATTAAGTTATTTCTTAATGCCTTCCAAATAATTATTAAGGTGCCTTTTATACTTATAATAGTTACATACATGGTAGGGTATATGTTGTTTTTCTATATATTTGCATAGTACTATTCCCACAGTTTTAAGGCTTATACTATACTATACGTATATTAGGAAATATGTATATGTACACTCAAAATATGGTGCAGTAAAAAGGCCGTAAAATAGCAAATAATTTCCCACCTTTTTTTTATTTTATTTACTGTCTCAATAATTTGATCTATTTGACGAATTACTAACTTGAAACTTGGCTTGACACGCTACCGCGTGTAAATATTTTTGGGTTAATTAGAATAGATTTTATTTATTTAAATACTGAGCATTATCTGTATGGACGAACGCAATAATAATGTCTATTGATAAAAAGTAAAACGTATTACAGATGTTCTATTTCACGTAGTCTGTAGGACTATGTTAGTGGTTGTGCATGTCTGTGCACTTTGTTTTAGTGTGCGTAAGCTCAGGAGCGCACAGGAGCGCTAACACACGTAAGCGTTTATCGGTACACTATGCTGTACACTATTGCAATAAAAAATTATGATTTATGATTACTACAACCAGGGCTGAGCAGACTTAGTGAAATAGACTGACAGACAGTGCTTAATTTCTCTTTGTTAAAGATTTGTAAAAATTAAAAACCAAAAGTTTTACATTTATTTTTCTAGGCTTTAATTTGTAAAAACCTAATATTTTGGCTCGCCAGTGTATTTAGCAATGTTTCAGTATTAGGAACAAATTGTTTATTTACATGGCTACCAACATTTGTTGTTATATCATAATATTTATAAATGCTTTTTAATTTGTGTGTCCTTAAACGTATTGAAGAATAGGCGTGGCGTACCCAGCTTTTGGGTAAGCAGAATATGCACAGAGTATAGAGCACCGGTTCTCTAAGAGACTTAACGACACATAATTATTTCTAAATCAACATTGAATAAATCTGTAATTTAAAAATTATATGTTACAGTAAGAAAGGATAAACCTGTTACTCTAACTTACAGATTTCATTTAACCGAATTTTCACTGAAAATAATGTTGTTTTCAGGACACATTCAAATTCAATTAACAACGTTACTCGTTTTGAGCAATTCGAGCACTTTATAGGCCTTTATTATAAGTCACTTGGTAATATTGATAAATCTATCTCGTATCATTCAATATAATAAAAATATGATTCCATACATTACATCAAGATTACATCACAATATAAAAAATACAAGAACCACAGCCAAATGAAAAGGACATTGCGAGCAAGGCTCATAAATAGAAAAGAAAGAAAACTCCATGAACCTGCTTCGTGTCAACTAATTGACAAGTTAACATCTCAAATAAACAATAATCCTGGAATAATGGAAGACCCCGTTTTAAGAGTACCTGATGCAGATAAATATTCACAAATGCACTTTGAATTTGCACCAAATACATTTCGAACAAATAATCGATTAATGAATAGCCTCGAACGGTGTTTGTTTAAACATGAAATTTAAGCTAATCTATCGCAGATCAATCGATTATTTATTCGATCACCCCTGGTTATATATACACTTCGATTTACAAAAGCTAACTACCTATGGGCTATGTACTAGCTAGCACCTTTCTCCTCGGGCTCCTCTTTCGGCGGCCACAGGACCTCTGGATGGTTTAACATATAATAATACATGTGTTTCTCACTACCGTATGTGGAAGCTTTAGTACCAAGACACATCATAAACTGACTCTTCTCTAAGGTTTTATCACAGGTCACTGAATGGAATATATGCACCAAACTGCTATCAGCCGTCCTATAAACTGTGAGGTTCGACTTTATTAACGTCTCGAACAACTGGACGTCTTCTAAGCCCCAGCCCTTTATAGTCAAGTCGAAACCACCCACCCTTTCGAAATCACACTTGTAAATGCTAAGGATACCAAACCCGTACTGTCTGAAGTATCCGTTGTCATCGTTTATATCCTTGCTGTACTTTAAATTTGTTATCTCCTTCTCTGTTAGCACTCTCTCTTCTACTTCTGCCTCTTCTTCTTCCTCTTCCTCTGTGACTAGGGGTTCATCTTTAAATTTATTGTACTCCTGACCATTCACCACGTCAGGATTGTACAGACTGAACACTATTGGGAAGTACACCTGAGTATACTTAATGGTGTGAGTCCTAACTCTCCTCAAAGTATCGAAGTTGAACATCATATCAACGTCTATAAAGAACATGAGGTCATCATCGGCACATTCTTTCAGCCCCACAGTAAGCGCTGCGCCTCGAGAGAAAGTCGTCGACCCCATCTGTACTAACTTAATATCTTTCCCGTACAAATCGATGTAGTAATTGATAAGGGACTCGGTGTTCTTGTAATCCAAAGGATTGTTGCTATCTAGAAAGACCACTACGATCAAGCGAGCAGCTTCGTTGCTCTTTAAAACGATATCTTCGTAGTTTTGCATGAATCTGCCAAATGTCTCCAGTCTCCCGGCTAATGGCAGTACGAAATGTATCCGTCTATCGTAAATAGGGTATTCATCATCCTCATCATCGGTCCATTTGAGCACTTTAGGTAAATTCTGCAGCTTCATAAGCCCGGTTTCGAACGCCTGACGTACACCCAGTTTACCGAAGTCTAGGAAACTATTCTGCTGTTGGCTGGACTCATCGAAATCATCGTAATCTTTGGGGTTAGCTTTCAAGCTGATGTTCATTTTTTCTAACACTTCTTGGTCTTCGAATGGTGGAGTGTCTCCCATAGGCAGTTCTCGTATTTCCATGCCTGGAAGATATAATAAATACACTTAATAAAAAGGATAGTTTAAATTTAAAATTCCGTTTTTGTACACAGTTTCAATAATTAGGTGAGTAATTCTAACGAAATTACATTTGGCATCTGGCGATGGTACCATCCCTTATTACCGGTGTCATAAATCCATTCAGCATATGTATAATGATTCTTAGGTTGGCGGTAGTTGTGTAATTGTTGAACCAAGAATCTCACATTCAAACCAAGCATTTAACCGCTTCGGCCATAGAGACAGTGGTGTTATGATGTAAAACCAAATTTAATACATCAAAATTAATATTTGTGTTATAGAAAAAAGAAAGGTAGCATAGAACACGTCTCGTATTTCAAACGTCTACTGGCTACATTGTACGCTAAAGTATACAAATTAACAGTTCAATCACAGTCATACACTCGCAATACTCCAAGCATGCCGACATTATCATCTGCCATCCATCCGCGAACACGTCACAATCAGGGTTGGACTCCAAGAGGGCGTTGAGCGCAGAGAGAGTGCGAGGGACAGGAGAGTGAGCGCGCGATACTGTGCGACTAATGGGTTCTGCAAATAATTTGTGCCTAGATATTTGTATGGAACAAATATTCTAGAAAACTCGTCATGCAGTTATGAGCATCTGGTTTTCCACTTAGGACCTTGCACATGGTCATAATTTGGTCGAATTTCCTTCTTACCTCAAGGGAATTATAATCCAAAAAGTCCAGGAGATATATGAAAAATGCTTCACCTGTAAAACTTTGCTGCAAGTAAGCGTGCCGTCTGACAGCGGCTGTCATCTTCCTGCCCCGGTATCTCCTGTACCGCAGCAGCAGATCTAGCACGTGGTCTGCCCCATGAAGGGGCTGCAGCCTCGTGTACCCATACAGGAGCTCGTTGAAGTCTATCACCCGCCCTCGTTGCCGGGAGGGGGCGTTTATGATTTCCATCACCTGGAGATAGCAAAGCGGGCTACACACCTTCAGTTTAAACTGTACAATCGAACTGTGCAGTTATAACTGACGCCCCTGGTCTACACACGTTCAGTTAAGATCGTCAGTTCAACTGCACAGTTGTCAGCTTTGCCTACACACGTACGATTTAACTGCACAGTTCGACTGTACAGTTAAAACTGAAGGTGTGTAGCCCACTTTAGAAGATATCATGACACTGTCGATATCCTGGTCTAGTAGTTAGTATACTTGATTGATATACTTGGTTTCGGTTCACGGTTTTGTTTCCCATCAGCATTTATGTTTTGGACATTTGTGTTTGTCTCACATCTGGGTGTTTGCTATGTATTTACAAATAATAATAAAACAGAAGTCGTGGTGGCCTTGATCAGTCACACCATGAGCTTGACGGTGAAGTATAACATCGTGAGGAAACATGCATACGTCTGAGAAGAAATTCCCTTGAATTTCTTATTTTAGGACGTATGTAGTGCCTAAGAGATGACGACGGACTCATCATCTGTCACGTTGGCACCAAATTATCTTCGGTGGGAAGTATGTGTTGTAGAGCCTCTGCCTACGTCTTCAGGGACCTTTGTGGTTAGGCGTGAAGATACTTGTATATTTACAAAAAAGTATTTTATCAGTTATTCTTCAACCTTTGTTTAGATTGGAACATTTTACACCTACTACATACACGTGACGCTTACTTATATAAAGATTAAACATTTATAAAAAAAAATCTTACCTCTCGGATAACATCGTCCAGAGCTTCCCTCAGAGGACCTTCTATCCTCCTCTTGGGGTTAGAATGAGAAGAGGAATAAATGGACTTGCTAATGAAGTCGAAGGGCACAATGTCTTCAACTTTGTTTGGCTTGTACCGGTTCATGTCTATTGGTGCTCCTGGAAAATATACCAAATGACTATTATATTTAGGTTTGGTTTAAGTTTGCTCAAGGGCATAAAAAATGTTTGAACTGATCTTATTGGATATCACTGCATAGTTTAAAACAAAGTCGCTTCCCGCTGTCTGTCTGTCCCTATGTCCTTGGATCTTTAAAACTACGCAACGGATTTTGGTGCGGTTTAATAGATAGAGTAATTCATGAGGAAGATTTTTATGTATAATTCATTTATGTTTTGTAGGTATTTAACATATATGGCTTACGCTGGCCGTGTGAAGCCGGGGCGGGTCGCTAGTATAGGAATAAATAAAATAGTTTTAGTGTAAGTCCGATATTAAATTATAGGTTGCGGTCATTGCCAGAAAAATCTATTATTATATTGGTCTGTATTTTTGTTTTTTCGACCACGGTAATCTTCGAAACGGATTAAAAGATTTTGACGGGACTCTCACCTACGGTAAAAGGACTTTTCAAAAAGCAGTTTTTTTGTCGAGCAAGCGCCTTCCACGGCATTAAAGACAAACTACTTATAATAAAAAGTCATAGCTACAAAGTTGGGCAACATATAGTATAGACTTAGGATTAAACTGCATTACCTCGATGTCATTGCCTTTGAAAGGAAACTTTCTGCTTTTCATAAACACGTAAGTCTCACCTAATATCCTGTTATTCCCCAGATAGCCGGGCTGGCCGACCTTTACCGGGAAGAGTGGAACTTCCCCGGGCAGGTAGTAGTCCTCCACCTGGTCCTCTGGCACATCAAGCTCATGCAAGGACGAGGCTATGTCCCGATGGAGGTCCAGGGATCGCTCTCTTAGCTCTTGAATGCGATGGTTCTGGAAATAAAGAAATTACATCCATTTAGTTTAAGCATACAAAACTGGAAGAAGGAGGTTGTGGTAAGTCTTATTAATTTCATCGATAAAAATACATAAAATTGGAGAGGCTGTTTGTAATGTTAAAATATCAGCTTTTTACTAATTGCATATTAAAGTAGACGCGTGTCTACTACTGATAGAAAAATTGCCTGTCTGTTTGTTTCGAGTACTCTCCGAAACGGCTGGACCGATTTGAACAGGAAGATAGCTGAGGTTTCAAGGCGTAACTTGAGCTAAATTTATTATGGAGAAATAAAAAGGGTTCCGCGCAACAAATAAAAAACATGAAATCTACTACCTAAAACGTAACTCTTAAATTAACATAATTTTCATATGATTTTTTATATCCCCATACGAGAATAGTCGAAAGCGAATAGGTAGTCGTTAGTTGTTTCGTGCTAAGGCTTCTGATAATAAAGTCAGCGAGTCGTAACCACTTTCGCTTCTTGCCAGAGCAAGTATAGGTTATTGAAATCTCCTTTTAAGCCTTGAGGACTGATCTTTAACCTCTTTTACTTGGATCGTTTAATTTTGCTGAACTCTACCAAAGCGATGACGTAACACTGTCGAGATATTCTTTGATATTGTTTCTAAATTACGTATAATATATATCAAACATACAGACGCAAGGCAAACATGTTTGTCACATAAATGTTTGACTCGACGGGAATCGAACACGCGACCTCTAGCGTAGCAGTCAGGTATACTAATCACTAGATCAGCGGTCTCGTTTGTAATGACTTGATAGCCTTATACGTACACCGTGTTTCCAAATTGAAAAACATTTAAATATTGACCCAAATAAAATAAGCAAAATATTTATTTTTCTGATAACAGACCTAATTAAGCCGAAGAATGATTTTAATTTTAATTAAATTAGTCCTTAGTCCCAAACGCATAAAATTATAATATCCGCTTTTAATTAAAATACCAAGCAAATATCTGCAACTTGATAAGAAATTTCCCAAAACGAGATGATTGAGCCCAAATGCATTAAACCTTTTTTAAACAAGTTATTGGCAATCAATTTCTTTTTCTTTATTGTGTACTAGCTTTTTCCCAGCAACTTCGCCCGCGTAACAATATATTAGATAGCCTATGTTACTTAGTGATTATATGGCATTCTGTTGGCTCAGAGCTCAAATCAAATAAACAATGTTTTAAACATGTCCACTGCAAGGCGTAGTTAAATTCGGCTTCACTTTATTGTTCGTAAAGTTCCGTCTATCTGAGACTCAGAGTAGATGACATATGCGTACAACTGTTGGTGAGGGTTTTCTTTTTTAAATCACTCCAATAGTTTTTGAGTTTATTAATAACTAGCGGCCCGCCCCGGCTTCGCACGGGTAGACAAAATATTTGATAAATGTCTACCCGTGCGAAGCCGGGGCGGGCAGCTAGTATAATATATAGCCTATGTTACTCAGTGATAATGTAGCATTCTAACGGTGAAAGATGTTTTTAAATCGGTCCAGTAGTTTCGGAGCCTATTCAATACAAACCCACAAAAATACAAATCTTTCCTCTTTATAATATTAGAATAGATTTAGCACTCGATGGTAGAGTTGATGTCTTTAAATTAATTTTCAAATAACACGAGAATACCAAAATGGTGGGTCAGTTTAGTTACACGCAGTGTACCAGTGTGGAGATGCAATTCCCACGGTGTTCCCAGCATCATAAACATGCGTTGCCGACAATGTTAGCTAACGAGATTAATAAAACAAGCCTTAGCCGAGAAACTTCGCTAACAAGCAAAATATAAAATATGGTCACCATAACACATCATGTATTTATAACGTACTTAAATATTATTAGTAAACATTTGATGGTAAGCAGTCACCGACCACCGTAGCCTATAGCCGCTAGCAATACCAGGGATGTGCCAGCAGCATTACTACTAGCCCAGCGTATCCTCGTGGAGCACTGGCAACCTTACATACCGCAGAAACACAACACTACATCAAGTAGTGTTATTTCATTGCGGTCTTCTGTAAAGTGGAGGTACAATCCCTAGCCCACGGGAGATTCCAATTCGCCCTACCTCTCTTTTTTAGCTCATGGTGTGATTAATCACCGTACTTAGAATAACTCATTGCCGGGATTTCAACCTGGGCCCATCAGATGACAGGCCGTTGTTTCAACCACAAGGCCACCACGGCTCTATACATCAAGTCCCTCACGCGGTAGGCAGAGAGTATAGAGCGCCATTACACTCTTGACTTGCCCACCTCTTTTGCTTCTCCTACATTCATCAATCTCTTCATACATGCCCGCCGGTTCCGAGTACTCTTTACCTTTCTTTCTTTGTTGAGTACTTTAGCAATTTGATCTAGAACGTTATACATAGGGCTTACGCGACTTCTTCTTCCTCAAATTGTAATTGTACTCTTTTGTGACAGTCTTTCAAGAGCGCTCTATCTAAACTCCTTGCTTGGAAAGCGATTTGACGTGACTACATGTAAGTATGTACACATCCGTTAGCACGACCTTAACGCTAAATGCTAATGCACTCGCCTTATCGCATTGTTTACTTTTTTAGTCATTATTTTAGTGCAAATAGACTGTATGTGATTTATATATTTATAGCTACATACAATGTTTATCCTACTAATATTATAAATTTCATTTCATTTCAATGCAATAAGTTCTGTCATATTAGTTAAATTATTTTGTACAGCAGAATTGTTAATTAAACTCACTAAATGTACCCACTTAATATGTAATGTAAGCAATGCTTATTTTCAACTTTGTGATAAAGTGAAAGGTAATTCTTGTGTCTGTCTGCTCTACGCTCAGAAACGTACTGACGTCACGACATGTCCACAATATTAACTGTGAATGCAACAACGCAACTATTTAAGTTTACTGAAACGTTTTCGCACTCATGTTTATGAATGTATGCAGCCTTGGACGTTTTCATTTGTTATTATTTAAATCTTAGTATTATTCCCCAACCTACTTTTACGTATGCCACTTGCGTGCTTCTAAAGAAAAAATCGTAGTTTTTTTCTGGATAATTGGCACATTGGAACCGAAATGGTCTCGCACTAAGCGGTTCCAAAAGAGCTTCATCCCAAGGACAATCAAATTGTGGAATGAACTCCCCGCCGAGGTTTTCCCAAAGGAGTAAAACATGGCCCATGGGGTTTTTCAAGAAGGGTATGAGGAGATTTTTGAAGTTGGTAACAACGCGCAAGTGATTTCCCTGGTGTTAAAAGCCATAGGCTACGGTAACCGCTTACCATTAGGTGGGACATATGCCTGTTTGCCACCTTAGGTGGTATAAAAATCCTTTTTGGTACCACTGACAATGTAAACAAACACAGTTAACCATGCAATACTTTATCGCAAATATAGGTAGTTGCTTGCGCCGGTCTTAGCCTATAGTCGCATTTAACCTGTTCTCAATAATTATGTTTCCGAAATAGTTCGTGTGCGTACCTCTGTGTATCTAAAATAATTTAATCGCTTCTACTGAAACAGTAACGCGCAATATCGTACTAGAAAAAACAAAACCCTTTGCTAATATAAAACTGTTTACAAAGATCAAAGTGCTGTCTAACGCAACTATATTTATACTATTCATTGCCTAAGCTGGGATTGAGATTTGGTGTTAAAAAGTGTATAATATACATGGCATAATGACATCACCGTTGGTTTAGTCGTAAGAAACCCTGACTGTTTAATAGGTGCAGTGGGGTTGATTCCTATCGGGGCAATAATTTATACAATCAAAATTTATGTTTGCCTTTTATCTGGGTGTATTTAAAAAAAAGTATTTATGTTTGGAATACAGAACGCATGTTTGGTTAGGGACCAGATGGCGCTGTGTACTTAGCTCATAACTTCTACTTACGGATAAAAAAATTTAGCCAACTAAATATTCATAGCAGAATCCTAATTAAAACCCCAATAAACACGCGGGGAATTCGTGAAGGCAACGGAACTTATATTTTTAATTTTTACACATATTGTATTTACTTTCCGCTTCGACTCTTTAGTGTGTATGCTTTCATAGAAGCTCTAGCTGTAAATAATTTTAGTTCCTCGTTACGGCAAACAATATAGTAAGAAGCGCTCACAAACTTGATACATGGAACTTGTTTGTAACAAATTTCAGTATAAAAACCAAGCTTTTGATTTATTTATCCTGATGATGCTGATCAGTGCAGTAACGTCCACAGAACTCCATGAGAAGTAAAAAAAATCATGTCATAAATCTATGCAGATGAAGTCGTAAGCAAAGCTTGTAAATTAATATGAACGCAGACGAGCGCCAACGCCCTCCGCGCGGCTTTAAGCTGTTTGCTAATAGTAATTGGTAATGAAAATACCTGCCAACCGCTGCTACAGGCTGTTTACACAAGTCTAAAGAAAACGTGATTGAACATCGCTGGCTAGAGATTCACTATTTGCTAATGTGGTGAAGCAGCAAAAAAGAATTGTAGGTACGTAAAGATAATTTTAAACAAAAAAATGGCACACAAGCATACGGCCCACCTGATGGTAAGCAGTCACCGTAGCCTATAGCCGCTAGCAATACCAGGGGTATCACTAACGGGGTGCCAACCATGTTGTTGATGAGGACTCACTGTGCTAGCAGCATAACTACTAGCCCAGCGAATCCTCGTGGAGCACTGGCAACCTTACTTACCGCAGAAACACAACATTACATCAAGTAGCGTTTTTTCACTGCGGTCTTCTGTAAGGCGGAGGTACAGTCCCCAGTCGGGCGGTTCCAATTTAAATGGAATAGCCCACGGGAAATCGCAAAATCGCCCTACCTCTCTTTTTCAATTTTATCGTGTTGTATGAATAATAAACACATCTAGAAATTTATAAAAATGATATATTAAAACGCATGACGCATTTATACTAAATATCAAAGAGGGAAAGAACGAAGGAAAGCGTGGCAGAGGAAGGCCAAGGATAAGTTACCTGCAACAGATAAAGACGAAAGCTAACGTTGCCAAAGAGGTCAAAGAGATGGCTAACGATAAAACGGCTTCGCGATTGCTCAACCGACAAGAACGTATCAGCTCTTAAATAGATGATGACGATGATCGGATGTGTGATGATGTAGAATACCTTGAAATAGGAGTGTAGCCGGTACATGTGCATGGGTTCTTTGACCGGGTGCAGGGTGATGGCTCTGTGTATCTCCCCACGCTTCAGCCGGCTGGTGTACGCCGCAGTGCTGCCGTTGTGGTGCAGAATTGTTTGCATCTGAAACGTGGACGAGGGGTTCATTACAAACTGTTCCAATCAATTGATTTTGACCCGGTGATCTTAGTATAACATACATATATCTTTATCTATACTAATATTATAAAGAGGAAAGATTTGTATTTTTGTATGTTTGTATTGAATAGGCACCGAAACTACTGGACCGATTTCAAAAATTCACCGTTTGAAAACTACCTTATCACTGAGTAGCATAGGCTATATATTATACTAGCTGCCCGCCCCGGCTTTGCACGGGTAGACATAATATTTGATAAATGTCTACCCGTGCGAAGCCGGGGCGGACCGCTAGTCTATTATAGTAGTAGACTCGAGTTTAACAGCGATAGGATGAACATCAAAGTTGGCACTACAGTAATTAGGGATAGATTTTATGGGAAAATAAAATTGTAGTTTTTACTGTTTTCCTCTAATGCAATGCAACATATTATTCTCATTGCGAAATATATCTATATATAAATCTTGAAATATGAAACAATAATATTTAAATTAGCTACGGTAGCAGGTAGGCAGAAATAGAAACACCTTGGCCACTGTTTTTGATACAATCCGCCCCGTAGCATTACCTAGGTGTTTATTTAATAAACATTCTACACCGACTTATATAATATATATTTAAGTTTTTGATGTGTAACTTATTTCCTCCAGCTTTACTACAATCTGTGGGAGTGGTTACGTGAAAAGGGATGGAAATTGATTTGACCAAAGAGCGCGCTGTGACCACATATAATAAAATGTGGTATATGTATGTTTACTATGAAAGAAGAGTTGCAAACAAGCACACGGTCCGCCTGATGCCACCACTGCTGACACCAGGGGTACAACTTGCAAAATTCTCTTTTTTTAAGTACCCCATGCTGTACTACCTTAAAAACCACAGCGAGAGCTCATTACACGATCTGAGCGTACGGAGACGAATCCTAGATTAAACCGCTCAGTGCGTACGAAACCATTTTTTTTATACCACTAAGGTGGCACACAAGCATACGGCCCACCTGTTGGTAAGCAGTCACCGTAGCATATAGCCGCAAGAAATACCAGGGGTAAATGGTTGCCAACCTTTTTTGTTGTTGAGGACTCACTGTGCTAGCAGCATTACTAGTAGCCCAGCGTATCCTCGTGGAGCACTGGCAACCTTACTTACCGCAGAAACACAACATAACATCTAGTAGTGTTATTTCACTGTGATCTTCTGTTAGGTGGAGGTACAGTCCCCAGTCGGGCGGCTCCAATTTAAATGGGAAAACCCACGGGAATTCCCAAATCGCCCTACCTTTCTTGAAATGATGGTAAGTTTGTTTAAATATCTTGTATTTATTATCTCCTACTGAATTTTGCTATCATACACTCGTAGATTGCTAACAGTGCGCAATATTGACACAAAACAAGGCTACTCGGCTTCCACCTGTAGTGGCTAACTTATCAGCTTACTGACAAATATAACACTACGCTTCTAATCACCGCTGCAGCACTGCTAAGGGATTATCAACACTACTGCTATATTTCTAAGTATACATTTTACTATTTCGAATATCTCAAAGATAATTCACATTCATTCAAATTATGTGAGTAGGTACTCGTAAATAATGTAGATAAATCAAGATATTATTTTAATTAATTTTGCATTTGATGTCGTATATACGTACATAGTACTGAGGTTCATGCCGGTTCTTCTCAGGTGGCTTTCTTTTCGAACCGGTTGTAATTTAGACCTTCATACAGGTCGCGGCACGAAACTCTAGCGCTGAGCGAAACGTGGAGGGGATAGCTGCGCATGGGTACCATCGCGCACGCAATACAAATTAGTAATTTAATTGCTTAGTTAAAAACAGCAAAATAATGTTTTAATGTAAAGTCAAATAGTAAGTCTAGCGGTGAACAAAATGTGGAACTTAACTGCGTATGGGTACTGTCACGCACGCAAATATTACTTCATGTTACCTACAATATAATTTTTAACAAGTTTATGGGGAGTAGAAAAATAAATACACTATCGGATTTGTAAATTTTTATATTAAATACCAAATAATAAAAAAAATTATATTAAGTCCGAATTACATAAGAACCTACTGAAGTTTCTTCTCAGGATAGAAGAAACCTGCGAGTTCGGCAGGGTGTGGACATCAGACACCGCATTCTCCTTTCCGATATCTAGTCCGAATCAGACAATGGTCTTACACCTTCAATAGTATCCCAACAGGGCCTTTTGCTTACTGAGGGCCCCGGCTCAGGGCTGCTTCGGTCGTCGGCACTAACAGCGTCATCGTCATCAGACTCACCAAGGCTATCCTCTGAACTGTCACCATCAACGCGAATGATGAATTCTTCTGTAACCAAATCCACGACATGGTCACTCTTGACATATTGCTCTTCTATGTCCTTTACCTTTTGGCATAACTTTCCCCAATCCCAAGCACCCATCAGCAAAACTTTTTCTTGAATTAGTTCTATACATTTAGCAACACTCCACTTCACATTTTTACTGCCTACATATTGCTTTATGTCAGACCATGCCATTTCGATTGGATTTAGATCTGGGTGGTATGGTGGCAGTCTTAGCACTTGATGTCCTTGCTCTGCTAGTATCCTGTCAATTGAAAATGTTTTAAATCTATCTTTGTTAGCCCGTATTAAATTGTATAGTTGAGGTTTTAGTAGAGTTTCCTCATATTGTATGCCCTTTTCAGTAAGCCAACCCTGCATGTCAGCTTTTTTGGAATTAGAAGTGGGTGCAAGGTCCCATTGTTTATTATGGTATGATGCGTTGTCGACTACCACGACAGAATTAGGCGGTAAGTTCGGCAATAACTGTGTCCTCAGCCATTTTTCGTAGTTGTCGTAGTTCATATTGTCGTGGTAGTCGCCTGATTTCGCACCAGCTTTAAAAGTTAACAGTGCGTTCGGTATGAACCCAGCCTCTGATCCTGCGTGGACAATGACCACCCGCTGTCCTTTGGAGATAGGTTTTTTGAGACCTTTTGTAGTACCATCGGTCCAGGCTTTTGGAGCAGAGTGCGATGAATCTACGTAAGATTCATCTGTATATACGATGGGCCTTCCCTCTTGGCGATATTGTTTTATTTTGCGTAAGTATTCGATACGTAGTAAACGTATATTTGAACTTTCAATCAGTACTTTTCGATTGTTTTCAGTATTTTTCCACCGAAACCCTAAACTCTTAATTATTCGTCGAAGACTTCGTTCTGAGCCTTTGAAATTTATATCTTCCTCTAGCTTCTTTCTCAACTTTCCGACGGTGGGAAGTTCATTATTTGTCCTATGAAAGTTATGTATGCACCTCTTTATTAATCCTTGATCAAAGTTATCAATATCTGTGACCGGTTTTGATCTGGAGCGTTTTTTGCCTGGTGTTCTAAATACTGATAATAAGTCGGAATTATTGGCTTCAGTGGAGATTTTCCTTACCGTTGCTATGGACGTCTTTGTAGATTCAGCTGTCCTTTTCTGAATTTTCTGTAAGTCACTAATTATACTATTTAATTTTATATTTCCCGCCTGAATAACTTCTGCAGTTTGTTTTATTTCACTTATATCTACAGTGCTGCGGTCAGAATCGAGTAAAATACTCGCAGCTTCGCCAATTTCACTTTGAATTTGTTTCAGGGAATTAATGAAATCATTCGATTCCCTTTTCAGAAAACAATGCACGTCAAACACCATTTTCCGTGCCTGTCTTTTCAAAACAGTATTCCTTCTCGGCCTCGGCATTTTCACTGTTTAAAAACTGTTCAAACTTAATCAAACAGTGAATAAACTAACAAACACAACAAACAAATCAACAAAACAAACTTAACAAAAAACAACAACAAAAATTAACGATGACAACAAAACAATTCAGAACGCGACTGTACACTGGAAGTGCGCGGAGCGTCGTATCGGCACGGGGGACGGAGTACGACTGGAGAGCCAATCGGCGCAACGCACGCTCGCCCTTCACCCCTGTACCCCGCCAAGACACCTTATTTTTTACTTCTGCGCAATAACGGTCAGCGCTAGAGTTTCGTGCCGCGACCTATAAGTGCCTTATTAGGGCCTAAACTGAATAAATGTTTTTTTTTTATTTCGAATTTTGACCTAATCCCTCACGGGAGCACAAGCAGAGAGTATAGAGCGCTATTTCACTCTCGACTGCACACCTCTTTTGCTTCTTTTACATTCATCAATCTCTTCATACATACCCGCCGGTTCCGAGTACTCTTTAGCTTTCCATCACTGAGTACTTTGTCAACTTGATCAGGAAAGTTTAGACCTTGGCCTTGATCAAGAATGTTTTCTCCACACTCATTCGTAAGGTATTATTTATTATTAGTCTCTCATCACTCAATCCTCTATAGAGTCATTGCTGCTTAATTTGAACACTTAGAGTAACACGCGTGGTTTGCCAACCCTTCAAAAATCGCGAAAAAGAACTCCACGCTGTACTCCTTTAGTAATTATTTAACTATACTATAATAATATAATATATAATCTACACTAATATTATAAAGAGGAAAGATTTGTATTTTTGTATGTAACGAATAAACTCAAAAAGTACTGGACCGATTTTAATAATTCTTTTTTCATTATAAAGCTACATTATCACTGAGTAACATAGGCTTTATATTATACTAGCTGCCCACCCCGGCTTCGCTCGGGTAGACAAAATATTTGATAAATGTCTATAGGCTCCGAAACTACAGCTACACTATCACTGAGTAACATATATTAGCTGCCCGCCCCGGGTTTGCACGGGTAGACAAAATATTTGATATCAATGTCTAACCGTGCCAAGCCGGGGCGGGCCGCTAGTAATATTATAAAGAGGAAAGATTTGTATTTTTGTGTATATGTATTGAATAGGCTCCGAAACTACTGGACCGATTTCAAAAATTCTTTCACCGTTAGAAAGCTACATCATCACTGAGTTACATAGGCTATATATTATACTAGCTGCCCGCCCCGGCTCCGCAAGGGTGGACAAGATATTTGATAAATGTCTATGCTCCGAAACTAATGTCTACCCGTGCGAAGCCGGGGCGGGCCGCTAGTTATACATTATTACATATACGTTCATGGCAGCGACATTAGACTGAAGGCCCAGTTAAGGGTCAAAGTGAATCAATTAATTCGCGCGCACAATCACGGCGACATAACTCGACACTGAGATCAACATTCACAGATATTAATAGCTTTGTTGATCACAATCTACCTACTAAGTTCAGATGCATACGGTATTACAGTATGCTTTCTACAATAAATAGGTACAGTTTCTCAACTTTCTGGTTTGAGTTGAGTTCCTTTATAGTAGCGGAAACCGTTCAGCAGATATTACTCTCGACACTAGCAGGAGGTTGCAGCTAAGTATGTTTCTGTAAGTGCTAAATAATATTGAGCATATGTAAATCAACCCACTCTTTCATATGGACAACGTGGGCGCAAATAAAAGTAATCGATGTAAAAATGTTCAAGGAATGCATGTAAAATCCGCGGTCTTAACGCAAATTATGCAGGTGTGGGACCTAATGTAAACTAATTCGTTCTGTTTGTTATTCAACGAGAGAATACCCACTCACCAAAAGCCGGTTTACAGTGTGCGTATTTCGCAAATAAATCTCCGGAAACGATCTTCAAGTAAATGCACATAAAAATTCTCGAGTGGTAATATTGCCTGATTTTTGGAAGCATCAGCAAGCACACACATCGAGACAGATGAAAGTAAATAAAAACTTGTAAGCAATTGAATTAGTTTTTACATAATTAGATATTTTTTTGGTTGAGTTCGCTGCCTATTATGCGATAAGAACAATATTGTTTCCTGTGGATATCGAACGCAATTATCTATTTAAGTGGCCACTCGTACAATAATTTATCATTGACAAATCGTTAGTTTATCAGGAGCAGCAAGCCTGAGGTAATAGACTTTCCCAGTAAAAATGGGTTGCGATGGTCAGACAGCAGTCACTTGAGTGGAATCGGGTGACCAGCCACATCAGGTTAGCTCTAATGCCGACACCAATAATCTAAGCATACATGAGGACAGACAGACAGCGACTTTGTTTTATACTATGTAGTGATAAAGCCAGAAGTGATGATACTAATAAAAAAACACAGCAACCAAAGTTTGGCTAATAGAGTTGTGAAAACAAATGTGTTACGTAGAGTTGCGAAGTATTTTAACACAAAACAGAGCAGAGGTGAAGAAAATCCCATACCAACTTCCGCATTAGCCACCGTATGACGTAACATACATTTTTTATAATATGGACTTTATCCACTAATGTTTAAGCCGATATAAATTGAATCTAGAAAACTAGCTTTGTAAGGTGCTTACACTGACAAGTATTTTTTGACGTTTTATCACACAAGATATACCAAAACAGTGGTGTCGATTCTGTTGTTCAAAATTCCTAATATTAACTAATTTGACAGGTCTAAAAGTCTTGCTATACCTTTCTCATGTGCGGGGTTAAATAAGGATGGCAATATTTTTAGACCTGTCAAATTAGTTAAGTTTAGTAATTTAAACAACAGAATTGGCACCAGTATCTAACCTACGTCCAAAACTAATTAACAATAATGTTCTGTCATTATCACATGGCGCAATCTTTTTCCAAACTAATCAATGCTTACACTGTACCGCCAGACATCTAGACAATAGTAAAACAGCAGACGTTTTTTCCTTTATGAAACTAAACATTTTACTCAATAACGTTTTCATACCTTTTTTTATACCAATAAGGTGACACACAAGCATACGGCCCACCTGATGGTAAGCAGTTATCGTAACCTATAGCGGCTCCAATATTTATGGGAAAACCCACAGGAGATCCCAATTCGCCCTACCTCTCCTTTTTAGCTCATGGTTAATCAATGTATTTAAGGTTAGAAAAAAATATTGGTACAGGCTGGGATTTGAAACTGAGCCCATCAGAAGACAGGCCGTTGCTTCAACCACAAGGCCACCACGGCTTAAAAATACCTTCGTAATAACTAACCATCTCGAACGAGAAACATTGCATGATCAAAATCCTCTTTATTTGCTTGCAATTTCACATAAATTGGTAATCAAAAGATCGCAACGATTGCCAATTTCAATAAATTATATTTCTATTCGAAGCTGATAGTTATAATCCACTGTGCTGTAACATTAAACTATAATGTACCTAAAAGCTAATGGTGTTTTGCACAAACACGTCAAAGCTAATATTAAAATGATTGATACTCATAGAATCAATAACTGATGATCCTAAAAACCCATTATGTGTAAGTAGCTATGCAAAATAAAACCAGTTGGTTACACGTTATTTATTCGACAGTATAACCACAATAGATAATCTCAGCAGTAGCTCATCTACATAAGTAGCTCATCTACTCAATTACAACGATAAAATTGTGTGCGGTTAATCCAACATCTCTTTTTATTATCTACCTATAACGCATTTCAAATAATTTTACTCTCAGATTTTTGACCATTGACCATTAATTCACAGAAATTAATGACTGCGGCGCTCACACATGGTTGGATTCAATTCTGAAAACTTTCTGCCTGACTTAACTGACATTTAAATAAAAAAAATAAGCAGTATCAAGGGCCTGAACAAACTAAGCTCCATAATATCATCCACGGTCATTTATGACAAGCTTTGAACCCCTTTAAGCACCCTTGATGGTAGAGCTTTGGTTTCAACGCTATGTCTGTATTAAATCCCTAACTACACTGATATTTTTGTACCAAATTTCATAACAATCCATTCAGCCATTTTGTAGTGATTGAGTAACAAAAACAGTCAAAAATCGGCTATATTACCATTGACCATTAATTCACAGAAATTAATGACTGCGGCGCTCACACATGGTTGGATTCAATTCTGAAAACTTTCTGCCTGACTTAACTGACATTTAAATAAAAAAAATAAGCAGTATCAAGGGCCTGAACAAACTAAGCTCCACAATATCATCCACGGTCATTTATGACAAGCTTTGAACCCCTTTAAGCACCCTTGAGGGTAGAGCTTTGGTTTCAACGCTATGTCTGTATTAAATCCCTAACTACACTGATATTTTTGTACCAAATTTCATAACAATCCATTCAGCCATTTTGTAGTGATTGAGTAACAGAAAACAGTCAAAAATCGGCTATATTACCATTGACCATTAATTCACAGAAATTAATGACTGCGGCGCTCACACATGGTTGGATTCAATTCTGAAAACTTTCTGCCTGACTTAACTGACATTTAAATAAAAAAAAAAAGCAGTATCAAGGGCCTGAACAAACTAAGCTCCACAATATCATCCACGGTCATTTATGACAAGCTTTGAACCCCTTTAAGCACCCTTGATGGTAGAGCTTTGGTTTCAACGCTATGTCTGTATTAAATCCCTAACTACACTGATATTTTTGTACCAAATTTCATAACAATCCATTCAGCCATTTTGTAGTGATTGAGTAACAAAAAACAGTCAAAAATATGCTTTCATTGAATGAGAATGATATTTAATTGTTGGTTAGCAGTTGGAGTACTGATTGTACAATATGTATTGTGATTATGTCCACTTACTCCTTAGCGGTACTGGATGCTAATGCGGCCGATACAGTTACTTGCGGACCGAATATCTGCGGAGGCTTGTGTCGTGAACACGACCAGACAAACAAGGGATACCATAATGAGACAGAATAATTAAATACTCGGCTTAAAAAACGATTAGATCCTGCTATGCTTTAAAATGGCTACGACGGAATCCGCTACAGTTTCTACTAATCCGTCAATGTCAAAAAGTATTGTGAGGTGCGAGTGAGATGGTACACAGCACCTTAAAGGACTATACTACCAGGTGCCATAGTAATAAATGTTCAGACGGACAAGCTCTAACAGAATATACAAAAAATTGCGTTGGCCGGCACATTCAGATTTGGATCAAAATGGATGATGTCCTTTGTAGATTTGATCGTAGGCATGTTCTGTCGCGGTCGCACAGCCCAGTAACTTAGAAGTTTTGACATTTCACATCAATGAACAGTCGAGTGATTTCAGTCGTTTTTTTTTCAGAATTGTAATCCTGAGTGTGATGGGTCGGTTCAAAATGCCTTCGGGGTCCCAAATCACGTTGGGTTTGAACCGAGATGTGGATCAGCATGCAATGTGACAAAGCTGCCAGCCCCCTTGCCACGATCCCACCCATATATCATTCCAAAATCTACCAAGCATGTCTCAACAGGCAGGCGTGGATTTGAGCCGAAAATAATTTTAACACGAACTGTTTTTTTAATTTAACATATTGAAATTCTGTCTCAATAGCAAACGTGCTTTCCTTAACAATAAAAGTAAATATAGCTATTTCTTCAAAGTCGTCAACTTTTTATGAGTTAAAGATTGATTATGTAGTAGACGACTATGAACTTTCGCACAAGATTATTACGACTCACTAAGTAGAAACTATCTTAAGAAGCTACAATAGACTTATATCATAATTACACAACGTGTTACGGAACTGAAATCAAATTCCTGTGCACCTACAGAGCAGATCGGTAGGATAACACAAACTATTCTTTGGCAAATTGGCAGTGGTGTAAGAAATCTCAATGCTGATTGTAAGATATTCAACGAATTCCTCGTGAATACATCTTGTTGTGACGTAAGGCCGAGACGCGTCAATATGGATAAATCACCGTACGGTCTGTCTGCGTCGGACAAATAATGTACAGAAAATAAATACGAGCTTATTGAACGACTCGCTTCAAGACAAACACTTTTGCGAAAGCTGTTTGTTTTGATTCTGTGTAAATTAGCTTTTTACTGTTAGCCATATAAGCTGTGCCACAACACTTGATTTATATCAGCTACAATCAGAATTCATGACTCAATTTCAATTTTAAAATAACATTATTTAAACTTAAGAAGATACAAGTTGTGCAATTCTAGTGTAAGTTAAATCCTAGAAGTTAAAACATATACGGTTAAGTCGTTCTACAAGCAATTTCGGCTTTTACAAAACTTATTACCAACGTGCATTCATTTATAAGATGGAATAATTAAACCAAAAGCAGGCTATCTAAGATTTAATGACTAGTGTACCTTGTAAAGAAGCATATTAGGGTTTTGTGTTCAGGGATCTCTGAAGGCGAATCGACTTCGTATCGATCCTCTGCTGCTTCTTCCACAGACATTCGCATTGTAAATAAATGAATTATTATTTATGTCAAGTCATTTAAATTATGACCTACAATATATGTTGATCCATACCGGAATTGATCCCAATCTATCACTCACTATCTGACCAATGACTCGTCATTACAAATAGATTAAATGAAACAAAATATACTAGAATTGAATCGTACAGATCAATAGGAGTCTTCTCCCTAATAAGACACCATAGTAGGACTCTTCCAGAGCGATATCAACTCTAGCCAATCAGAGGTTAAGGATCGCGTGACTTCTCAACTAGCTCCATACTTACTACTGGCAATAAGCGATCAATTATTTACCAGACAACGGTCTCCTCTCTAGTTCGGTGTATTGTTATTTTATACTGTAATTCTAGGAAGCTTATAAAGTCATCTAAATTGTGATTGTAAACAGTCACAGGATCGGTAATCGGTCTTTTAACAAAATGACGAGACGATTGTCTTTTCAAATTAATTAAAGTCTGATTCACCGCTTCTGATGTTTGATTCATTTATTCTATTTGTATTGACTAGTCGTTGATGAGATGGTAAGCGATAGACTACGATCAATTCCTGCGCCGATCAAAATATATAATTTCACATATTATATTTGATTTGACAAGAGAGAAGATTTCCGAGACGGACATTGATTTCGACATTACGTTAAATTGGTGTGAAATCCTTACGATTATATTAATTATCTTCAATTCTAAATCTACACTAATATTATAAAGAGGAAAGATTTGTATGTTACAAATAAACATAAAACTACTGGACCGATTTTAAAAAATCTTTCACCGTTAGAAAGCTACATTATCACTGAGTAACACAGGCTATATATTTTATTGACATGCGGGCCAAGTCTCGGGAAAAACAGCTATTGTTTATAAAGAAGTTCTATAGATTGAACTACGTTACGTTACCTCGAATTCAACGCGAGCCAAGATACGGGCAAAAGGTAGTACATGTATAAATCGTAGAATCCATAGTATATCTATATGAGAGTGAAACTGCTGCTCCAATTATGGCGCGACCAGTTCTTATAACACCCATTGTGTTAGCTATTGTGTGCAAAATAGCAAGGACTTTAATGTCGCTGTCTTTGACATTTGCAGAGCATCGCGCCGTCTGTGAAATAACTGTACAGCATAAACGAGAGATGTGAATAGCTAGTATGGAATATTTTTTTTCTTTAAAGATTATAACTGACGTAGGGCGAATTGGGATTCGCCGAGGATTTTACATTAAAAATTGAGCTATTCGACTGGGGCTATTTCTCCACCTTACAGAAGACCGCAGCCAAATAACACTACTTTGATGTAGGGTGTGTTTCTGCGGTGAGTAAAGTTGCCACTGCTCCATGCGGATACGCTGCGCTAGTAGTAATGCTGCTGGCACAGTCCTCATTAACAACAAGGTTGGCAATGATATTCGATGATCAATCATAGTCGGTAGTGATATCCCTAGTATTGCTAGCGGCTATAGGCTACGGTGACTGCTTACCATCAGGTGGGCCGAACGCTTGAGTGCCACCTAAGTGGTATTAAAAATATGTAATATTTTTAACTCGCACGTAGCCAACTGTTTTAAAATGTTTGAAAATCAAGGTTCTACGTCATATATCTATAGCCTGTAGGTAGACCTACAGAACCAGTTTGATCGGCCAGATAATGTGGAAACTACGTGAAAGTGTGCCTTCACTCAGACGCACTGCTAATGTACAAAGCTTTAGAACTGGTTGAGATAACACCACTGCTAAATTCTTTTAAAAAGTAATCAATACAGTATTTGTATAAAGTCAAAATAGTAGTAGGTAGGTACCTATCGTTTGAGCTACTAATGAGTTTATTTTGCAAATCTTTATTGATTATAGTGGCGATTCTGTTTGATCAAAATTACACCAAACTTAACTAATTTGATAGGTCTAAAAAGTCTTGCTATCGCTTTCTCATGTGCGGGGCTAAAAAAGGATGGCAATATTTTTAGACTGTCAAATTAGTTAAGTTAAGTAATTTTGAACAACGGAATTGGCACCATTATCAGTAAATTAGTATAGAGAAAAGATGTTTTTTTTTTGTAAAGAATAAACTTAACAACGAATGGACCGATTTAAAAATTCGTTTACCAACAGAATGCCTTATTATCACTGAGGAACATAGGCTATATGCTATATATTATATTGATACGCAGGCGAATTCGCAGGGAAAAACCTATTAAAGTATATAAAATACATGGTATCCGGTGGTAGTCTCCGCCATAAGAGTAAGTGTAATAATACAATTCTTATCGGTCAGAGATTTATGAAATCTGCAATGCAAATGTATAAACTCATGCGCATTGGGTCTTGCATACGCATTACGCATGTCTCCGCTACTCAATCAAGATTAACATAAATATCACTACGTTTTTTTAAGATTATTTCTCATGGTTTTTGGCTTTCGACGCCAATAACTTTACGCTACCAAAAGATTAGGACTTATTTCTAATTTAAATCAAAAATTGGTATTCAGTTTAGGCCCTAATAACCTAAAATAGTGGCACATGCTCGCTGTTTCCAAGTACTTCACTTTTCTATCATTGAGTACTTTGGTGTTTTGATCTACAAAGTTAAACCTTGGCTTGGTAACAATGATATCTATTGATAAATATGATAAAAATGAAAACTAATACTGAGGAAACTCTATACTTAAAACAGATACAATAAAATTCAAAACGTTCATTGTTTTTTTTTTATATACCACTAAGGTGTCACACAAGCACACGTCCCACCTGATGGTAAGCAGTCACCGTAGCCTATAGCTGCTAGCAATACCAGGGGTATCAATAACGGGGTGCCAACCATGCTGTTGATGAGGACTCACTGTGCTAGCAGCATTACTACTAGCCCAGCGTATCCTCGTGGAGCACTGGCAACATAACACTATGTAGCGACCTCACGGCTACATAAACCAACGTTAGAAATCGACTAACTAGCAGGACAACATTCAACGAATGACGTCACAATCCTGCCACGCGCTAGCGAAGTTTTCTACGCAATTCAACATATATACAAGTTTCCGACTAGAACAGTCGGAGCCGCGGTTCCCCAGGCAAAACACCCGCCTGGCTGGAAGATCTTCCCTTTGCGGTGGCTGAGCATGATCACCTCGCTCGCCCCACACTGGTGACCCCGTTGCGCCAATATTGGCGTGAACATCAGCAACCTTCTCCACCCCCATCAAATTCTTCAGCAGCAGTCACACAGCAAGCCAGCATCGAGTATCAACAGGTCCAACTCAGCCGACTCACCGCGCTACTGGTCCTGGCACTCACCTCTCCACCGACTACATACGTCCGCCTCACACAGCCCACTTCTGGAGTCCATTCGGCATTGCTCACCGTCTTATCTCCACGTCGTACGCTTGCATTGAGATACTGGACTCAGTCGGCATCTAACGCTCAGTCTCGACTCACCGCAGACTTCGAAGCACACTGGCACTTGCAAGCATTCAAGCACTGACTGTAATCAAGCTCTGGATCGACCTCCGGTCTCGGGGGGAGTGATGTAGCGACCTCACGGCTACATAAACCAACGTTAGAAATCGACTAACTAGCAGGACAACATTCAACGAATGACGTCACAATCCTGCCACGCGCTAGCGAAGTTTTCTACGCAATTCAACATATATACAAGTTTCCGACTAGAACTGTCGGAGCCGCGGTTCCCCAGGCAAAACACCCGCCTGGCTGGAAGATCTTCCCTTTGCGGTGGCTGAGCATGATCACCTCGCTCGCCCCACAACTACATCAAGTTGTGTTATTTCCCTGCGGTCTTCTGTAAGGCGGAGGTACAGTCCCCAGTCGGGCGACTCCAATTTAAATGGGATAACGCACGGGAAATCCCAAATCCCCTGCCTCTCTTGAATACAGATCATCACGCCAAGACCCTCACGGGGTAGACAAACTTTTGCGCCATTTCACTCTTGACTTACACAACTTATTTGCTTCTTTTACATTCATCAATCTTTTCATACATGAATTCAACATGTAATAATTCATATGCTACAATATAAGTCAAGATCAAACAATCCCATAAAATATCTACTAAAATAAAACTTTTCAAACGAAGTGTTTCTTCCAATTTACTCAATAAAAACTTTAGGTTACTGTTCAATAAATGTTCGTTTGTCTTATTAGTGTTTGAGGAACATCTGCGCAGTGACCTAAAACTGTAGTATTGACCTCATATGACCCCACATGTCGACTAGATCTTGTAGCTCATAGATACAATGATTGAATTAGTAAAGAAGCAAACATAATTACTGATACTTCATTTCTTATCTTGCAGTTGCTGACTGATATTTCAATGTGTTTTTAGGGTTCCGTACCTTTTTTCAGGTATCGTAAAATACTTTACGTCTCGTAAAATTATCTAACTGAACCTATCTTTTGGTTTAGTTAACCGGTAGAAATCACTTGTGTGGCAGCACTTTACGCTCACAGACGCACGCACTGATAACTATCTCCATTACTTTCTAAACCAGGCGGTACCTTCGTCTGTTAGTTACGTCTTTATTTTGCTTCAAAAAGTCAGTGGCAAAAACTCGAATGTCTGTAGAATGGCAAAGCAGGCTTACCTATTAACTTTTTTGACTTTACTTAACACAAACTGTCATTTCGTTGCGTTTTGTGGCCTACAAGACCCAATATTGCGAAACACTTTCACAATTTCGCTTCTACTCGGTCTAGGCCCAGACAAAGGATGAAGAAATCTTCGCCGTAACATTTTATGCTTAGACCATTTTGCAAGTGAGAGTCACACATTCTTTGAAGGTCGACTTTTATTAACAAGTTATTGTGCTAATTAGCTCACTAGATTACTGTTGCTTTTTGTCCATGATCCAGTGAAGCAAACTGATGACAATGAAGCAATATCGCGGTACACATCGAGACAGATTTAAACCTCTCTATTTTTTTATATCACTAATTTGCACACTAGCATACGGCCCATCTGGTGGTAAGCAGTCACCGCAGCCTATAGCCGCTAGCAATACCAGGGTATCACTAACGAGGTGCCAACCCTGTTGTTGATGAGGAGTCACTGTAGTAGCAGCATTACTACTATCTATATCCCGTTATTTATAATTGTGCGTGTATTATCACACAGTGTCTAATCCCAAACCACGCAAAGCTTGTAGAATGATACCAGAAAACGTTTTCTATACTCAAAATACAAAACCGATGCTCAGGCAAACAAATGTTCAACGTATAAATATTTGACGTTTTTTACTTACAAGTTGTAGCAATTATGCATGGTTATGTACATCAAAACGGCAAATTCCTTTCGGGGTAGGCAGGGCGCATAGAGCGTAATTTTACTTCTACTTACACTCTTCTTTCACATCTTCTACATTCATCAATCTCTTCATACATGCTCGCCGGTTCTGAGTACTCTTCACCTTTCCGTAATTGAGTACTTTGTCACCTTAAAATGATAAACTCATCAGACACTGACAATAAAATGGTCAACGATGACGAAACACACATTTTAATTCGGCCCTTATCACAATATTAAATTCTTTATCAGTAGCATTCTATGAACTTGATAGGTTCATGTGATAAATAGAATGCAATTCAAATTATCGCTTGACGACGTATTATGGAACCTCGTTTTTTTTAAATTATCCATGCCGTTGTATATGTATATATAAAGATATAGTAATAGCAGTGAGTGAAGAAACACTGAACACTTGAGAATGTGAAGAAGAAGAAGCCGTGGAAGAACAAGGTCTAGCTTTCTAGATCAAATTACCAAAGTACTCAATGACGGAAAGGTCAAGGTTACTCAGAACCGACAGATATGTAAGAAGACATTAATTAATGTAGAAGCAAAAGAGATGTACAAGTCAAGAGTTAATGGAAAAGTAAAGATTACTCGTAACATGACTTGTATGAAGAAGACATTGATGAATGTAGAAGCAAAAGAGATGTTCATGTCTAGAGTCAATGGAATAGTAAAGATTACACGGAACATGAAATGTTTGAAGAGATTGATGAATGTAGAAGAAGCAAAAGAGGAGTGTAAGTCAAGAGTAAAATAACGCTCTATACTCAATACCTACTCCGAAAGGGATTTGCCGTAGTAGAAGTAAATAGAAGAGGTGTACAAAGCAACAGGCTTTCTATTCTGTCTATCCCGTGAGGGACTTGACACGATGAACTTACGAAGCAATCCATCTTCTCAACTCGTTTTACGTGGCTTACTTATTACTACACACTTCCTCACTACACTATCTTATCAGGGAAGGCTGATAACAGAGCCGAAATTTTTAATCCAAATTGTGTTACTGATAGGCATTTCTCGATTCTTATCCGCGATTGTGTTATCGAAGATTTCGTGTTGACTTACTTTAATGTTACCTTCATACTTGCAAATCTTGAAACAATCCTGCGTTCATGTATCTTTGTGACGTATTATCATGACGTGTATCCAGGGTTCTGTACCAGAAGGGTAACCAACGGAACCGTATTACTAAGACTCCGCTGTCCGTCCATCCATCCGTCCGTTCGTCTGTCTGTCAGAGGGCTGTATCTCATGACCCATAATAGGTAGACAGTCGAAATTTTCACAGAATGTGTATTTCTGTTGATGCTATAACAACAAATAAAATTAAAATAAAGTAGCTACCCAACCCAAGTAACTAGTAGACGCTTGAAATGCTCTGCTAGGTATATTTAAAGAATAAGAGCGAATTTTTACCATTACAAACAGTACGGTACCATCGGTGTGCGCAAGTTTACGAAGGTTAAGAATGCCATGAAGCTTAAAACCTTAAAGTTTATTTACCCAATACTTATCACTTAATATTAAATGTGTACCATACAAAGATCCTTATAATGATTGATTCGATCAAATGAAAATAAAATACTTTTCTAGTTACTAAAGCTAATAATCAAAAACTGACTCATTCTCGTGATCGTGAATTCACATAAAACCATCTAATTTCACGAGAAAATTGAATAGGAAATGAAGCAAATACTGCCGAGGAGTCACGATCAATTTTTTAACAGGCTCGAGCCATTGAAACCAATTTGATAACGGGATAAAGGTAAATCATAGCGACATTATTAATGTAAGGAGCTTGTCAAAACTAATAACCGTTAGCAAGCTCTCATTGGTAAGCAATGAGAGACTTTCCTTAGCCTGGCCGGTTATCACGGTTCTGTGGATAATAAGTTGAGCTTAGATTACTTTAAGACTCCTTTTGAAATACCTTTTCAATACAGAGTCTTAATTTATTCTGCAATGTTTTTCCGCTGCGCTATTAGAAGTAATGCTGATGGCACAGTCCTCATCAACAACAGCGTTGACAACGCGATTGTGGTACCCCTAGTATTGCTAGGGGCTATAAGCTACGGTGATTGCTTACTATCAGGTGGGCCGTATGCTTGTGTGCCACCATAGTAGTATAAAAAAATCCTTTATGATGCCTTTGATTTTTTTTGTTGTGATACCTCAAATGTGGCAAGGAAACTTACGGCCGCTTGATGGTAAG
This sequence comes from Falcaria lacertinaria, assembly GCA_951449985.1. Classification (NCBI taxonomy): domain Eukaryota; kingdom Metazoa; phylum Arthropoda; class Insecta; order Lepidoptera; family Drepanidae; genus Falcaria; species Falcaria lacertinaria. Next base: position 9,125,906 of record OX602124.1, read on the forward strand.
CGGTTATCTCGGCCTATGGACGCTTGCAACACCAGGGGTATCACTCGTGCGTTGCCGACCCTGCAGAAATATCTTCTCACCCTTCTTGAAAAACCTCCTGCTGTACTCCGATGGGTAACCACGGCGGGGAGTACATTCCACTATTCGATCGTGCGCCGGAGGTAGCTCCTCTGAAATCCCCGCCGATGGCGTATGAACGAAAAATTTATGAATTAGGTTCATTTTGATTCAAATATATTCAGTGCATATATGTATATGAGATGAGACCCCCTCCAATCCTGAGATCAATCAGAGGTAGTAAGGAAGCACCCACTTGCCATCTAATGGGCAGACCAGCCACTCACGCGAGGAAGTGCCAATCTTGAGTCGCCTTGTCCTTGCCACAAATTAATATTTTAGAGGAAGTTTCCCCTCTTTTCAATTTTTGCTCTAGACCGTCGAGTCTTTTAAAGGTCTTCATTATCCGAAAAGCTTCCTTATTTGAATCTAGGAGCAGTTTTTCTAAGTTTTTCGGGTTCCGTACACGAGGGGTAACCAACGGAACCCTATTATTAAGTCTTCGCTGTCCGTCCGTCCGTCTATCAGCGGGTCTATTTTGTTATTAGTATCAGGGCAATTTTTGCAATGGGTCCCCAAGAATCGTTAAGAGAATTGTTTAAGAAAATTAATATTCTCACGTTACCGGCTCTTTACATCTTTGAGAACTTGTTGTTTATAAAAAAGAACATTAGAAGTTTTCAGTTAAATTCAGACAACCATAATATTTATACAAGAAACAGAAACAAAATTGTGGCTCCTAGGTTTAGACTTACAAAAGTAAACAAATCATTTATGGGAAACTGCGTCCGCTTTTACAATAAAATCCCACAATCTATTACCGAATTGAATTACGATAAGTTTAAGACTCATGTCAAAAGAGTTTTGATAAATAAAGCCTATTATAAAATTAATGATTATGTAAATGATAAAAATGCTTGGAATATATAGACTCACTCTGCACAAGTGGCTCCCCGCTCCTGGTAATTGTAATAGTTGGAATATGTATTTCATGAAAGCAGTGACAAAACCAACTTGGTAGCTTTCATTTTGATATTTGTAATTTCATACCAATGTCTAGAAGAATTTTGTTACAAATTGTTATATAATGATTGTTAAATGCAAAAAAAGACAGAGCACTGAGTTTCTTGCCGGTTCTTCTCAGGTGGCTTTTTTTCCGAACCGGTGGTAATTTAGACCTTCATAAGAGCCTTATTAGGGCCTAAACTGAATAAATGATTTTTGATTTTGATTTTGATTTTGAGTACAAATACTATGTAGAAATAATTTTTATTAAAAGAAAGTACAGACGGCGTCAGAGAGATTTGTCGTACATGACACATTAAAATTACTGACCAATTATTTTATCATCAAAATAAATAAATAAATAAATATCATGTAAATGTAAAATCAAATTACATTTAATATAATCAAAAGAAAGTACCGCCCTGATAAAATAAATGGTTAATTGTAGATCTTTGATCGTAAGCTTATATTAATGATCCAATCAATCCATATGATAGTCCATCCATGATGATAGGTAAGTAACCTAATGAAATTGAAGGTGATTTCATTAATCTTTATTAGTCTATAAAAGGTGACGTGACGCGACAGATTTTGGTGTCGGAGGTTGAATAAACTCCCCAAAGCATGAATCTTCATCTTCTGTAGCCTAGATAATCTAGATATCTCTATCCCTATTTCCCTTGGTCACGGCATAACGCGTGAGCGGCTGGACCGATTTCGCTACTTCTTTTTTATTTCTTTTTGTTATTGTCAGGAGAAGGTATACGAACCTTCTCCTGACAATAACAGAAAAAAAATAACTTTTTCAATTTCGCGATAAACTAAAGATCCTTTTTGCTATGGTGTGTCAGCGAGTAGAATTATAGATTAATACCTCAGAATAGATAATACTTTATTCCAGGTTTTGATAGACAAAGTACCAATAGTGCACAGCCCATACGTTGTCATACATCAACCAAACCATAGCGCGTTTTACATTCTTAAATACGACAGTTAGTGGCAAGCTAGGAACTAAACTTCATGTTAGTTTATGATATGCACACCTGCTCCTATGCCTCTCCTGCCAGCTGTGGTAGACTGGTAGAAAATGCTTTAGCATTAAGTCCACCATTGTACTTTAATTGTGCGTTAAGTTTTTTAATAAATAAACTGTTGATTATAAAAACAATGATACTATGGTAACGTTAGAACAGAGGCCAAAATCCAGCTGAGCCAGTGAAAGTATTAAAGTGGTATTAGTTCAAAAACAAGGAATTGATTTTTATCAAGCTTTTACTAGTGTTACATCAAGCCCTTTCAAAAATGGCAAGAAAGGTCGTAAGATAAAGTATGTAATAAAAACTGCCTTATTAACACCTAAACTTAATAAACAATTTCCATTTTCACTTGACCACAATAATTTTGAGTCTGACTTTGAAGTAATTATCTTAGTTAACACCAGTATTGGTAGCTCGCAAATTCTTTGAAATCCCATAAAACGAAGTATCTTTCGTTGACGTCACAAAGTCTCCATACGTCAACGAGAGATTCTTGGTAAACCCGCATCAAAGAATGTGGACTGGTCATAACATACTAACGTTACTGAAAATCTTCACCTTATTCGCAGTATTATAACCCTATATATATAACTAGTTTCTATATGGTTTATGTAATCTCTATAGTCTAGAAGTTAGGAAGTGTACATTAGTGATTATTTACAATAATCTTCATGGTCCTTAATTTAGTTATTTAGATTTTGAAATATTTTATTATTACCTGTAAATGTTTCGTGTGTGACGCTTACAATCCCAAAGGAACCTTTTTACCGGGATATTTTTCCCGGAATAAAAAGACCTTATATGTTAATTCAAGTCATAAACATTCTATGTTTCGAATTTCATTCCAATACGTTCAGTAGTTTTGCGGGAAGGAGTAACAAACATCCATCCATCCATACATACATCCATACACACAAACTATAGTATTTATAATAATACTAGCTTCTGTCCGCGACTACGTCTGCGTTAAGCTTAGAATCTCAGAGGAACCTAAAATTTTCCCGGGATAAAAATTATCATATTATGTGTTAATCCAGGCTATAAATTATCTGTGTTCCAAATTTCATCCAATCCGTTGAGTAGTTTTTCAGTGAAAGAGTAGCAAACATCCATCCATCCATCTATACTCACGAACTTTCGCATTTATAATATGAAGTATGATATAGTAGGATACTGCGTATGAATTAATATCTTGCAGTCGGATACATTTCCCATTGCTAAAGGAAGCGCAATTTGAATAAAAAATTCCTAGTTTTAGTAGTCACTTCCAAAACAAGATTTGCGTAAATCATAGCAGGTTTATATCGAGGTCAAGTATAGCTGTAAATGCTGTAATGATGTAACTTACGTAAATTTTAAGAATAATAAAAGCCATATCCACTTTTTGTGCGAAGAACATAATAGAAGTTACAACCTTTTTGAGATTGTTGAACAAATTAATGATAAATGGAAAATAAAGGAAAATAAAACTATATCTAGAATTAGACCCTTACTAGTAAGTAGCCGCATTTTTATAGTACCAAGTAATATTTAGCTAGCCGTAAAATCGCTCTTGTCTTATCAATAAAACCAATAATGTTTTTTTTTTTGACAAACTGAGACGATAATTTCAGATCGTCTCGAGTATTTTCATATACATGCCAACTATATTGAAATTGTAAATTAATTACCCATCGTAGACTATAATGGACTTCATCATTATCATTCGCACTTTGTCGTACTTGAAACTATCTGGTCTTTTATCCATGCTAACAACGTGGCCGAACATTTCTAACGCCTGGAACTTCTCATACTCCAAACTTCATAATTCTAAAATGTAATGTTAATATTTTTGCATCATATAATGGCCATTCATTGAAATTACAGCTCGAGCGGCTGGCAATCAGGTACTTAGCCTTTCTTGCTTGAAATTTCGACAGTCGCAGGTCGTTTGCCTTCACATAATCAGTATGCAAAAGTTTTTTGTATTATAAAGATTTATAGTCACAGTTTCGTTTACTTTTTGCCTGTTTTACTCAATGCTCTTTTAGGCGCCTTTGAATAATGCATACTTGTTTTTTTATTCCTAAGTCAATGCTTTAGTACAATGACTCCCGACTGAAAGTACAATAGTGAGAGGATATCGGGGCAATCACTATACGAATAGTTATCCTTCTTAGATAACAAGGATAATATTAAAACTATTCACCCGCCCCGGCTTTGTACGGGCTTACACAAAACATAAGTGAATAATATAATAATTATGTACGTTAGTCTGTAGGATATTTATTGTCTATACTAATATTATAAAAGATTTGTATTTTTGTATTGAATAGGCTCCGAAACTACTGGACCGATTTCAAAAATTCTTTCACCGTTAGAAAGCTACATCATCACTGAGTAACATAGGCTATATATTATACTAGCTTCCCGCCCCGGCTTCGCTCGGGTAAACAAAATATTTGATAAATGTCTATAGGCTGCGAAACTACTGACCGATTTCAAAAATTCTTTCACCGTTAGAAAGCTACACTATCACTGATTAACATAGGCTAGCTGCCCGCCCCGACTTTGCACGGGCAGACAAAATATTTGATATAAATGTCTACCCGTGCGAAGCCGGGGCGGGCCGCTAGTATTGTATATTTTCAAATGTATGTTATTCTGTAAGGTATAGGTAATATGGGCCTCGTTGTCTGATTCAAATTTTAAATAAAAAAAAACTATGAATTCCGGAGTGATTACTTCGTCTAGCTACAGGTCGCGGCACGAAACTCTAGCGCTGAGCGAAACGTGGAGGGGATAGCTGCGCATGGGTACCATCGCGCACGCAATACAAATTAGTAATTTAATTGCTTAGTTAAAAACAGCAAAATAATGTTTTAATGTAAAGTCAAATAGTAAGTCTAGCGGTGAACAAAATGTGGAACTTAACTGCGTATGGGTACTGTCACGCACGCAAATATTACTTCATGTTACCTACAATATAATTTTTAACAAGTTTATGGGGAGTAGAAAAATAAATACACTATCGGATTTGTAAATTTTTATATTAAATACCAAATAATAAAAAAAATTATATTAAGTCCGAATTACATAAGAACCTACTGAAGTTTCTTCTCAGGATAGAAGAAACCTGCGAGTTCGGCAGGGTGTGGACATCAGACACCGCATTCTCCTTTCCGATATCTAGTCCGAATCAGACAATGGTCTTACACCTTCAATAGTATCCCAACAGGGCCTTTTGCTTACTGAGGGCCCCGGCTCAGGGCTGCTTCGGTCGTCGGCACTAACAGCGTCATCGTCATCAGACTCACCAAGGCTATCCTCTGAACTGTCACCATCAACGCGAATGATGAATTCTTCTGTAACCAAATCCACGACATGGTCACTCTTGACATATTGCTCTTCTATGTCCTTTACCTTTTGGCATAACTTTCCCCAATCCCAAGCACCCATCAGCAAAACTTTTTCTTGAATTAGTTCTATACATTTAGCAACACTCCACTTCACATTTTTACTGCCTACATATTGCTTTATGTCAGACCATGCCATTTCGATTGGATTTAGATCTGGGTGGTATGGTGGCAGTCTTAGCACTTGATGTCCTTGCTCTGCTAGTATCCTGTCAATTGAAAATGTTTTAAATCTATCTTTGTTAGCCCGTATTAAATTGTATAGTTGAGGTTTTAGTAGAGTTTCCTCATATTGTATGCCCTTTTCAGTAAGCCAACCCTGCATGTCAGCTTTTTTGGAATTAGAAGTGGGTGCAAGGTCCCATTGTTTATTATGGTATGATGCGTTGTCGACTACCACGACAGAATTAGGCGGTAAGTTCGGCAATAACTGTGTCCTCAGCCATTTTTCGTAGTTGTCGTAGTTCATATTGTCGTGGTAGTCGCCTGATTTCGCACCAGCTTTAAAAGTTAACAGTGCGTTCGGTATGAACCCAGCCTCTGATCCTGCGTGGACAATGACCACCCGCTGTCCTTTGGAGATAGGTTTTTTGAGACCTTTTGTAGTACCATCGGTCCAGGCTTTTGGAGCAGAGTGCGATGAATCTACGTAAGATTCATCTGTATATACGATGGGCCTTCCCTCTTGGCGATATTGTTTTATTTTGCGTAAGTATTCGATACGTAGTAAACGTATATTTGAACTTTCAATCAGTACTTTTCGATTGTTTTCAGTATTTTTCCACCGAAACCCTAAACTCTTAATTATTCGTCGAAGACTTCGTTCTGAGCCTTTGAAATTTATATCTTCCTCTAGCTTCTTTCTCAACTTTCCGACGGTGGGAAGTTCATTATTTGTCCTATGAAAGTTATGTATGCACCTCTTTATTAATCCTTGATCAAAGTTATCAATATCTGTGACCGGTTTTGATCTGGAGCGTTTTTTGCCTGGTGTTCTAAATACTGATAATAAGTCGGAATTATTGGCTTCAGTGGAGATTTTCCTTACCGTTGCTATGGACGTCTTTGTAGATTCAGCTGTCCTTTTCTGAATTTTCTGTAAGTCACTAATTATACTATTTAATTTTATATTTCCCGCCTGAATAACTTCTGCAGTTTGTTTTATTTCACTTATATCTACAGTGCTGCGGTCAGAATCGAGTAAAATACTCGCAGCTTCGCCAATTTCACTTTGAATTTGTTTCAGGGAATTAATGAAATCATTCGATTCCCTTTTCAGAAAACAATGCACGTCAAACACCATTTTCCGTGCCTGTCTTTTCAAAACAGTATTCCTTCTCGGCCTCGGCATTTTCACTGTTTAAAAACTGTTCAAACTTAATCAAACAGTGAATAAACTAACAAACACAACAAACAAATCAACAAAACAAACTTAACAAAAAACAACAACAAAAATTAACGATGACAACAAAACAATTCAGAACGCGACTGTACACTGGAAGTGCGCGGAGCGTCGTATCGGCACGGGGGACGGAGTACGACTGGAGAGCCAATCGGCGCAACGCACGCTCGCCCTTCACCCCTGTACCCCGCCAAGACACCTTATTTTTTACTTCTGCGCAATAACGGTCAGCGCTAGAGTTTCGTGCCGCGACCTATACATAGTTTTATACTATGTTAAGATGTGTATCATCGTTCTCTCGCTTTCTTGCAATCTGTGTGACCAGCTGCATTGGATTCGGATCTTGGACACCGTGAAGTTAATTTCCTACTTTACACTTTCACTTTTTGATGTGACTGTACGTGAATCAAGTTTGGCAACCAGTTGATTAGCGTCGGTCATTGGTCTGATATTATTGGCAATTCTCATAGTTTCAATGACCGCTATGATACTCGTTTGGTGTCTATTGATGTCAAGATACAATTAAGACAATTAAAAAGACAATTCACGAACTTATCGCGAACACCGATGTAATTACAACGATTTGTAAGAATTTGTAAAATTGAAAGATTTTTTACCGTCTTATTTATCTGAGATATAAGAAGTAGTATATTATCTACTGTGAGATATTGGTGTGTTGGTTTGTTACCGGGTCGCGATAAATATTTTAAACCTGACAAAAAGCGGATATGCCGAAACGAATGAAGAATTTGACAAAAAATAGGACGAAATTTAATTTGGCGGTTGTCGAGCTATCGATTGTGGACACAATCAATGATATTTGACTTCAATAAGACTAAAAAAACACTACTTGATGTAGTGTTGTGTTTCTGCGGTAAGTAAGGTTGCCAGTGCTCCACGAGGATACGCTGGGCTAGTAGTAATGCTGCTAGCACAGTGAGTCCTCCTCAACAACATGGTTGACAACCCGTTAGTGATACCCGCTATTGCTAGCGGCTATAGGCTACGGTGACTGCTTAACATCAGGTAGGCCGTATGCTTGTGCCACAGTAGTAGTATAAAAAAGAAAAACATGACTACGCGGATTAAACTCAACGTAACGTACAAGCCGTACCACACCGACGCAGTTTGACGCTACAGGCTGACAACACTACGACAGAAAAAACGCGCTTAATAATACTTGAAGGCTATCGTATGTATTAGCCCTTGCACCATTGCAATAAGCAACCAATTCATAAACACGTATTTATTTATGTTGGTGATTGGCCTTAATAAGAGACCTCGATTCTGGAACTACCTTATTAAGTATGTCGCAATGGTCATATATATGTCGGCGATAGCTTACATCAGGCAGCAGTCCTGGAGGCCTTAAATGGCCTCGCCACTTTAGTCCGGTTAAGCAGTAAAAGTTCCGTCGAACTAACTGCGAGAGACCATTTTTTTTTTTTTTTTTTTTTTTTTTTTTTTTTATACCACTAAGGTGGCAAACAAGCATACGGCCCGCCTGATGGTAAGCGGTTACCGCAGCCTATGGACGCTTGCAACACCAGGGGTATCGCTCGCGCGTTGCCGACCCTTCAAAAATCTCTTCACACCCTTCTTGAAGAACCCCATGCTGTACTCCTTTGGGAAAACCACGGCGGGGAGTTCATTCCACAGTTTAATTGTGCGCGGGAGGAAGCTCTTTTGGAACCGCGCAGTTCGGGACCATTTTGGTTCCAACTTGTGGGGATGAATTCCCCGCCGGTGGCGAGAAGTGCGATGGTAAAATGTTGCCGTGGGCATCATGTCAAACAATTCCTCGGAACACTGTCCGTTATACAAGCGGTAGAACACACACAGGGAGGCAAAATCTCTCCTAAGACTTAGTGGTTCTAAGCCGCTTGAGAGCTTGGGATCGTCGACAATTCTTACAGCGCGCCTTTGAACCGAGTCAAAAGGCGCAAGCTGGCATCCAGGTGCCCCCGCCCACAGATGACAGCAGAAGATGATTCTTAAAAAAAAAAAAAAAAGCACATCAGGCAGCGCCATCTGTGCAGTTCCACGGGGCAACATTGGACAGGAAACCCGAGCGGCCGACCCCACCTACTACTACTTCTGATGACGCGGATGCTTGCCGCGTCTACTTATATGTATCACTCAATATTGTAAGTACACTCATACAAACTTGTGTAAATTATGATCGCTTAAGAAGCAGAAGTAACTAATGCGAAAAACTACGTGCTCTATCTATAAAAATGTATTTAGTGCTGTAACATAAATAAAATACTATGTTACATATAATGGTAGCGTATCGCAACAATTGTTTCGTTTTAAACAATCATCATTATCCTCCATTCTTATTATTATACTAGCTGTGCCCTCGACTTCGTACGCATGGAATATATTTTTTTCACAATTTCATGGTTTTTGACACAGCTAAACGGCGTCGCGGTAGACCATGGAGGAGATGGCGAGAGGAACTAGATAACACAACAACAGACTGGACAACACTAGCGCTGGACAGACAATCTTGGAAGTCATGGAGGGAGGCCTTTGCCCAGCAGTGGGATGTACCACGCTGACAGTAACAGTGACAGTAATCATGGTTTTTACAAACAGACACACTTCAAATTTATTTATTTGCATACTAGTAATAAATTAGCCCTTAAGTATGTTTTGGATGGCAGGGAAAGGGTAGTTGAGTGTAAAGTACTTTATTATTGAGTGAGTGAGTATTAAATATTGAGTGGCCACCGATTTTTTACTAGGAGTTCAATATTTTTTCAGGAATTCTCTGCACTACGCACCACCTAGAGTCAGCTTTTATAAAAAAGCAGGAAATCTGGATCCAAAAATTGCTTTTGAACGTGGTAGCCTCAAAAAAGTCTTAACTAAGTTATATTGTGAGTTAGTACTTACCTTAAATGAATTGAATGCATTATTTCAAAGTACTGCGACGTTCAAAAATAGCCATAAAATCAGTTTGCAACTTAGTTTACAAAACTGCAACTTTTCGAAAATTCTATAAATACATTTCCGCTGTCATGTAAGTCTAAAGCATTGTGATTGGAGGAAACACACTGCCATACATCAGCCCATACAGTTTTTACGACGTTTCACTTCATCTATAAAAGTATGCAAAAACAAAGAGTCAATTAAAAAATGCGGTCGCAAAATGTGCTACCTCATCCATAGTGACTGACTCGTGTCTGTATCTGTAACACGATATGAAGGCATCACGCCATATCCGAACTAGACACTACACTACACCGTAGACATAAGTATAATGAAATCAACACATGGGGCATACGCAACGTGTAAGAGAACTTTATTGCAAGTAATAATTAAACTAGCTTCACACGAAAATTGGAGTAAGTAGAGGCGAGGCGTAGTTTCATTTTATTCGTTGTAGATGTGTGCGTGTAATTGTGTATATATACACTGGAAGGCGTAGTTTTAATCGGCGTCAATTCGTTGTCCGAACTTTTCGAAAAACGAAGTGGCGCCAGTGTATATATTCATACACACTCACACGCACAAACATACAATAAATACGAAGAAACTACTCCATGTCCACTCACTACAGTAGCGCGAGCATGAATAATTTGCGAAAACGTTTTCGTATTGCCATCGACTATTTTATTGAAAAATGAACAGCGCTGCGGCGGTGAAAAGTGGAACTAAAAATTAGTAAGACAATTTTGACATTTCGCGAGTTACGTTTTCGTTTACGTAGTTGAAAAATGTTCCTGCTACCGGCACTGGTTTAAAAAGCTGTCATCACTTCTTTGTTCCCGAAGTTCTATACAAGGTTTATCGGAAAGGGAGTCCTGATATTTAGGCAATACAAAGTATCACCTGTGATTGTTACAAAGCCGACGTCCCGACTCGGAGATCGTATGTTTTTAATTTCATACTAAAATTAACTTATGCAATTTATTCCAAAATAGTAGCAACCCTCATGAGCTATAGCTATGCATTATTCGATGAATGTTCGATGATGAATTATTCGATCCTTAGGGAAGGACACTTAAAGAAGGTTAGTAATTGGAAATTGTAAAACACGAAGCAGTTGGATTCTATTACACTATTACGAACTGTTTGAGTACGTGGGTACGAATCTTTAAGGGCAAGGGCTGGCGCACTCGCAACCGTCGTGACGTTAAAGCGACGGTTGCTGCGAGCTGCTACCAACAAGAACTACAAGAAGGGTTCATATGTCGCACTTCTCGCTCGATGCATAAAGCGGCCCGTCGGACGATGAACAGATTTTATCACGTATCGAAACACTTGCGGAGAGCCCCCGATGCTCTCAAACGTACCTACATCCATCGCAAATCTACCAATGCACAACATAATAGTCCTCCTGATTGGTGTAGGTCTCCGTCGACATTTTTGACACAAAACAATACTAATAAGCGACATTTTTGACACAAAACAATAATCCGAACAAAAACACACGACTCACGTTAGCAAATTAGCGACATAAACACCCGAATGCCTTTAGCTGCTTAGAGCGACTGAACTGAAGCCCATGATAGAAATTAATTTTGCCTACAAAAAATATTTTAGGTTTTTATGCAATGGCGGTAAAACGAATTAATCAAAGGACATGCGCCGAAAGAGCCGCGTAGGCTAGTTGGCGCGTGCGGCGGTGCCTATGACTCCTTTGTCGGTATTGTGGATAGGGCATGCGGATAGGTAGCGTCCGTCGGCCATTTTGCAGTTGCGGTCATTACCCCAAATATGAAACACAGCTGATGATAGGGTTGCGTTAGCTTATTTGTCATGAAATCTTTAGACACTTTTAACTCAAAAACTATTGACTTTTGGGGAAAGTCGTATATAGAAAAGTTGTTCGTAATCATGGGTACTTTAGTACAGTTTCAGATACATACCACATTGTGGTTACACCTTGTATACTTTTTGTTGGACTTGAGCCTTTAAGACATCTCTTATTTTACCGTGCTTGGGATAATTAGAAAGGACTTATTATTTTCTCAAAAGTCGACTCTGCCGGACGGTGTACAGTTTTCGTAGCGTTTGTTACCGTTAAGAGAGGTAACTGCGGTCGCGAATCTGTTTACTGGTATTAAGAGAATTATATTCCATAGGCGTTGCGTGTGACATACGTATATTATTATAAAGTTTAACTATGCGTGTGCTCACATTGCAAGTATACTCGTATACGCATATTCGACGGCCATGGCGCTTCGTTCTATGATTAGTCGACATATTTTAATTAGGACGTGAAAATGCAGAAATGTTATAATTCATTTACTTCAAACTACGTTTACATAGAAACTTCATTACGTCATGTAGTTACCTACTCACCTAAATACTAGTCTAGTTATCGTTGTATATATAAAATTAGGTCGAATTCAAAATTATACTACTTAACTCGACGAGACCGCTGGTCTAGTGGTTAGTATACCTGACTGCTACGCTAGAGGTCGCGGGTTCGATTCCCGCCAGGGCAAACATTAATGTGACAAATATGTTTGCCTTGCGTTTGGGTGTTTGGTATGTATTATAAGAGTATGTATTTACAAAAAAAAATTAAAAAGTATATAAGTATTGTATCAGCTGCTGGTTCCCATAGTACAAGCTTTGCTTAGTTTGGGGCCAGATGGCGCTGTGTGATAGTATCCAAGCATTATTATTATTATTATTAATCATTATCTTTCAATGCCTAAAAACAGTACTGAAGACCAAATACGACTAATCGTTTTTAAATGACTATTTAAATTTATTATTTATTATTAATTCGGTTCTTCAACATTAGATACATTACACATGTAGTAGTAGTACAACAGTATGTATTTAGTTTTGGATGTTCCAACAATTATTGAAGAACACAATATTCAAATTACACAAAATTAGTGTCACCCTAAACACCTAGTAATAATATTACGGCAGGGAACAATATACTCATGACTGTCGTAAACATAAATCGAACTTAAATTATAAATAAAATTAAAATTAAGATATAAAATAAATTTAATTGTCTTTAAAAGGATCTCTAAAAAGAACTAATGGAATTTTTAAATTGTATTACCACCACGTGTCCTACAATACGAATAGGATTGGTAGACAAACGGTCTGCTGTTTCGGATTATAATTTATAATTAATACAGACCACGCGAGTTGGAATAATAATTAGCCTTCAAGTGACAGATGCATATGCATCGTCTCATCGTCTAAGAACAACGAAGACTTAAAGTATATCACTAATTACGAGGCTTGCAACTGGTCTGCAACAAGTGCTTATCTGCAACAAAGAGCATTCGAATTCATAGCAGCATTCGAATTTGATTGACAGAGTTAGCGGCTTGTAGGCTTCGCGTTGGCTGGCAGGGTCGCCATGTGGTGTGGCAAGCACCCCAGCCTGCTGACCCTGTCTAGGTAGGGTGATTAAATACGACACTGGTGTCGATTCTGTTGTTCAAAATTATTAAACTTAACTAATTTGACAGGTCTAAAAAGTCTTGCTATCCCTTTCTCATGTACGAGGTTAAATAAGGATGGCAATATTTTTAGACCTGTCAAATTAGTTAAGTTTAGTAATTTGAACAACAGAATTGGCACCACTGTCCCTTTTCGTATTCATGTAATATCTACATGATTAATCTTTTATTAGTGTTTATGTGTTAGTTTAATACGAGTTAGTTCTATGTAGGTGATATTATGTATACTCAAAATCAATAAATTATTTATTCAGTTTACGCACATATGAAGGTTTAAATTACCACTGGTTCGGGAAAGACCACCTGAGAAGAACCAGTAAGGAATTCAATGCCTCTTTTTTTTCATGTAACATTACAATCATGATATAACAACGTGTAACAAAATTCATGTAGACATAAGAAGGTATTTATAAATATCAAAAAGAAAGCTACCAAATTGGTTTTCACTGCTTTAAGGATTTTTTAACTATTACAATTACCAGGAGCGGGTAGCCACTTGTGAAAAGTGAATCTATATATTCCCATTATTATCATTTACATCATTATAAATTTTATAAAAGGCTTTATTTTTTAAACTCTTTTGACAATTGAAATGAGTCTTAAACTTATCATATTTGATCTCGGTAATGTGGATACGTGACGATACACAGTCACACTACATGATTTTTGGTTTTTGATGTCAAAGGCTGATTGTAATGCTTGGCATCGTATCAAAAATTCTGTCACTTTTTCTTTGATATTTGTTTGACCGCAGACGCTGCTAGCTGTCAAAACTGATTGCTTGATACAGGTCGCGGCACGAAACTCTAGCGCTGAGCGAAACGTGGAGGGGATAGCTGCGCATGGGTACCATCGCGCACGCAATACAAATTAGTAATTTAATTGCTTAGTTAAAAACAGCAAAATAATGTTTTAATGTAAAGTCAAATAGTAAGTCTAGCGGTGAACAAAATGTGGAACTTAACTGCGTATGGGTACTGTCACGCACGCAAATATTACTTCATGTTACCTACAATATAATTTTTAACAAGTTTATGGGGAGTAGAAAAATAAATACACTATCGGATTTGTAAATTTTTATATTAAATACCAAATAATAAAAAAAATTATATTAAGTCCGAATTACATAAGAACCTACTGAAGTTTCTTCTCAGGATAGAAGAAACCTGCGAGTTCGGCAGGGTGTGGACATCAGACACCGCATTCTCCTTTCCGATATCTAGTCCGAATCAGACAATGGTCTTACACCTTCAATAGTATCCCAACAGGGCCTTTTGCTTACTGAGGGCCCCGGCTCAGGGCTGCTTCGGTCGTCGGCACTAACAGCGTCATCGTCATCAGACTCACCAAGGCTATCCTCTGAACTGTCACCATCAACGCGAATGATGAATTCTTCTGTAACCAAATCCACGACATGGTCACTCTTGACATATTGCTCTTCTATGTCCTTTACCTTTTGGCATAACTTTCCCCAATCCCAAGCACCCATCAGCAAAACTTTTTCTTGAATTAGTTCTATACATTTAGCAACACTCCACTTCACATTTTTACTGCCTACATATTGCTTTATGTCAGACCATGCCATTTCGATTGGATTTAGATCTGGGTGGTATGGTGGCAGTCTTAGCACTTGATGTCCTTGCTCTGCTAGTATCCTGTCAATTGAAAATGTTTTAAATCTATCTTTGTTAGCCCGTATTAAATTGTATAGTTGAGGTTTTAGTAGAGTTTCCTCATATTGTATGCCCTTTTCAGTAAGCCAACCCTGCATGTCAGCTTTTTTGGAATTAGAAGTGGGTGCAAGGTCCCATTGTTTATTATGGTATGATGCGTTGTCGACTACCACGACAGAATTAGGCGGTAAGTTCGGCAATAACTGTGTCCTCAGCCATTTTTCGTAGTTGTCGTAGTTCATATTGTCGTGGTAGTCGCCTGATTTCGCACCAGCTTTAAAAGTTAACAGTGCGTTCGGTATAAACCCAGCCTCTGATCCTGCGTGGACAATGACCACCCGCTGTCCTTTGGAGATAGGTTTTTTGAGACCTTTTGTAGTACCATCGGTCCAGGCTTTTGGAGCAGAGTGCGATGAATCTACGTAAGATTCATCTGTATATACGATGGGCCTTCCCTCTTGGCGATATTGTTTTATTTTGCGTAAGTATTCGATACGTAGTAAACGTATATTTGAACTTTCAATCAGTACTTTTCGATTGTTTTCAGTATTTTTCCACCGAAACCCTAAACTCTTAATTATTCGTCGAAGACTTCGTTCTGAGCCTTTGAAATTTATATCTTCCTCTAGCTTCTTTCTCAACTTTCCGACGGTGGGAAGTTCATTATTTGTCCTATGAAAGTTATGTATGCACCTCTTTATTAATCCTTGATCAAAGTTATCAATATCTGTGACCGGTTTTGATCTGGAGCGTTTTTTGCCTGGTGTTCTAAATACTGATAATAAGTCGGAATTATTGGCTTCAGTGGAGATTTTCCTTACCGTTGCTATGGACGTCTTTGTAGATTCAGCTGTCCTTTTCTGAATTTTCTGTAAGTCACTAATTATACTATTTAATTTTATATTTCCCGCCTGAATAACTTCTGCAGTTTGTTTTATTTCACTTATATCTACAGTGCTGCGGTCAGAATCGAGTAAAATACTCGCAGCTTCGCCAATTTCACTTTGAATTTGTTTCAGGGAATTAATGAAATCATTCGATTCCCTTTTCAGAAAACAATGCACGTCAAACACCATTTTCCGTGCCTGTCTTTTCAAAACAGTATTCCTTCTCGGCCTCGGCATTTTCACTGTTTAAAAACTGTTCAAACTTAATCAAACAGTGAATAAACTAACAAACACAACAAACAAATCAACAAAACAAACTTAACAAAAAACAACAACAAAAATTAACGATGACAACAAAACAATTCAGAACGCGACTGTACACTGGAAGTGCGCGGAGCGTCGTATCGGCACGGGGGACGGAGTACGACTGGAGAGCCAATCGGCGCAACGCACGCTCGCCCTTCACCCCTGTACCCCGCCAAGACACCTTATTTTTTACTTCTGCGCAATAACGGTCAGCGCTAGAGTTTCGTGCCGCGACCTATACGTAATGAGAGCACGGGTTGCCCACAAGGCCACAGGCCGGAAGCACGTCGAAACTAGACATGGGACACATTACTCATTGTTTCAATTCCATATCTGCTTTACAAGGGCGATTCATTTCATTATCATGCATTGATTATATTGATATGACTAGCTTCTGCCCGCGACTACGTCCGCGTTGAGCTTAGAATCTCAGAGGAACCTAAAATTTTCCCGGGATAAAAAGTATCCTAGGTGTTAATCCAGGCTATAAATTATCTGTGTTCCAAATTTCATCCAAATCCGTTGAGTAGTTTTTGCTTGAAAGACTAACAAACATCCATTCATCCATCCATACTCACAAACTCTTTTCTTTCGTTAAAATTTTAGCGGCTATTGCTGTTAGCTATAAAAAAGGTGGAAGGAATAGAAGGAGGGACTAATATATATATAAACAATATATAATATACCAATAGGAAGCCATACCAGTAGTGGGATGACATGGGATTTGATTATGATGATGAGTAAGTTGACTCCAAAGTGGAATTACCTACGTACCTGTTATTTCTTTACGATGCATTAATGATCTTCCTTAACTCAAAACGTTGACCCCACGAGGCAAAATGCATCTTACTTTCCTCAATCGATTTTTTTCGCTTAACTTAAACGATTCGGACAATTCTGTTTCGTAGTAAGCAAGTTATTGTATCCTGTTGTTTGTCATTCCTGTCTCAGATTAAACGAAAAAGGTCGATGGAACTTCGCAATTTGCTTTTGGTTTTTGTGTTAATGTTCTTGTTTACATATATGTATATGTTTTTGTGAAATATGCATATCACGTAACTTAAGTAACTGATTTTATAAAAAACTAGCGGCCCTCCCCGGCTTCGCACGGGTAGACATTTATATTAAATATTTTGTCAACCCGTGCAAAGCCGGGGCGGGCAGCTAGCCTATGTTAATCAGTGATAGTGTAGCTTTCTAACGGTGAAAGAATTTTTGAAATCGGTCCAGTAGTTTCGGAGCCTATAGACATTTATCTAATATTTTGTCTACCCGAGCGAAGCCGGGGCGGGAAGCTAGTATAATATATAGCCTATGTTACTCAGTGGTGATGTAGCTTTCTAACGGTGAAATTTTTTTTGAAATCGGTCCAGTAGTTTCGGAGCCTATTCAATACATACATAAATACAAATCTTTCCTCTTTATAATATTATTATAGAAAAGCGTTTCCTAATTCACCCTCAACAAAAACGACCCTCCGAATCCGCTGGTAGTTTGTAAGAATTTGAAGGTACTTCATTAGGTAAGTACTTTATATTGTTATAGTATAATACTATATATTATAGATATAGACTAGTCCCAATAGTAGTCCCTTAAGGCACGGGATAGGCAGTGTATTGAGCGCCTTCGCTCATAATTTGCAAACCTTAAGTTCTTCTACATTTATCAACCTCTTCAGACATAGCAGCCGGCAACATGCATTGATTTCCCAATTAGAGTAACGTTCAATATAGTTACGAGACGGATAAAGAAAACATTGCCATGCGAAATAACAACTAAACTAAATGTTAGATTATTATCTTGGGAATTATTTCACCTAGATTCATTAACCATAAATCTTCATGCCTTCCCACAGGGTTGTTCTCAGACATCGTATTATTCCCACTACCTCCACGGCTTTTATTTGGGAAAACAAATTGATTCCTAGGACATCCAAGCAATACGTTTAGTACAGTGGACATGAATACGGTTTATCGCAAATATTGTTTTTAATTGATTTGATATGTCATTATCATTCTCTTGCCCTTCTCCTATACTATTTGGGTCGGCGCAATATGTATTTATCTTCCATCCTGCTCTATCAGCCGTCATCTCTGTATTCACTTCATTTCTGGCCATGTCATATTTCACACAATCCATCCATCTTTTCTTAGATCTACCTCGACCCCTGCACCCGTCCACATTCATACATAAAACCTTTCTTACCACGTTATCTTCATTACTCCGCATAACATGCCCATGACAAACGCATGTTTGGAATAGATTTGATATATATTTGCTAAGAATCATCATAATTTTTTTTCACTTTATTGGCTCTTGTTTATAATGGTCCCCGAAGAGATAGGTATAGATAGTGTTACAACACCCACTTTCCACCGAAGATAATTTGGTGCCAACGTGACAGATGGTGAGTCCGTCGATGTCTCTTAAATTTGCATATCTTTTAAGTATCTTTGACAATATGATAATTTCACAGCTTTATCCTAATTGCCTTATGATTTTGGAAGGAAGAATTTTCAGTTTAATTAACTAAAAAAGCTGCAATTGATACTGACTCAAGAAATTCACTGACGATAATTCGAGCGCTATCAGTCAAAACGTCGCTACAGATTTACCTTCACTTAATTTTAGATCCAAAACAATTGTCATACGCTTTAATATTGCTTGCTAAACTAGACGTGGGCTAACCCATGTGAACTAGACTATGTGACAATGACAGGGTTCCGTTCTACGATCGCACGTGGCATAGATAATCAGGGCCTGGGACGGCCGTCTCATTTATACCTATTTATAGAATCTATACATAGCTTTAATTACCAGTAGATTGTCATAGCTAGTTGTCGGTTCACTGGCCTCCAGCTAGGCGTGACTCATTCGTTGCTGTTTTACCTCACGCTATGACAGTCAAAGGAAGATGTGTACGCAACGAACTACGTACTAGAATGTAAGGATTGTACTCAGTAGTCACTATGGTAGCTCACAAGCACATGGCCCACCTGATGGTAAGCAGTCACCGTAGCCTATATCCGCTAGCAATCCAGGCGTATCACTAATTAGTTGCCAACCGTGTTGTTGATGAAAACTCAGTGTGCTAGCAGCATTACTACTAGCGCAGAATATCCTCGTGAAGCACTGGCAAACTTACCTTTTCCCTTAGTCCCTGCATCACGCGTAAACTTTGTTTTTGTATTTGTAATTGACAGGAGGTTTATACGAAAATAAATTTTGAAAAAAAAACCGGAACCTGTTTAAATTCGGGATAAACTAAAGGTCTTTTTACGATGGTTTATTTGTCATATGAATTCATAGCTAAGACCGGACAACGTCTGTCGGGACAGCTAGTATAGAATAAAAAGTCCCTAGAGGTCGATATATATATATATACTAGCGGCCCGCCCCGGCTTCGCACGGATGGCCAAAATATAATATAATAGCCTATGTTACTCAGCGATAATGTAGCTTTCTAACGGTGAAATATTTTTTGAAATCGGTTCAGTAGTTTCGGAGCCTATTCAACACAAGCCCACATAAATACAAAAATACAAATCTTTCCTCTTTATAATATTAGTGTAGATGTAGATTTATGCAAATACAAACACTATCATATAAATGTCGGCGAAGCACAAAGAACTGTTCATGACGTCATAACCAGGAAATGATAAGATCATCGATATAAGATTAGTTCTTTATCGCCTCAAAATAGGCGCCGATCACTTTAATTGATTCTACATCGACATGAATCTCTAATTACTATGCCAACTAATGCACTTTTATTGGAAGTACCTATATTATTCAGTTTTGTATTATTTTGTGCAATCACCACAATTTGATTTTTAGAGTTCAGTGCCGGTAGCATGAACTTTATCGACAACGTTTTCGTATCGCCTTCGACTATTTTTGTATTGAAAAATGAACAGCGCTGCGGCGGTGAAAAGTGGAACTAAAAATTAGTATGACAATTTTTACTTTTCGCGAGTTACGTTTTCGAATACGTTGTCGACAATGTTCCTGCTACGCCGGCACTGTATCCAAATGGGTGTATATGTAATATATATTTCATGAAAGCAGTGACAAAACCAATTTGGTAGCTTTCATTTTGATATTTGTAATTTCATACCAATGTCTAGAAGAATATTGTTACAAATTGTTATGTCATGATTGTTACATGAAAAAAAAGACACTGAGTTTCTTGCCGGTTCTTCTCAGGTGGCTTTTTTATCCGAACCGGTGGTAATTTAGACCTTCATAAGTGCCTTATTAGGGCCTAAACTGAATAAAATATTTTTATTTTGATTTTGGTTTTGGTGGGAATCAGTGCCCCAATAATAAGCGAAAAAGTTTTCATATCGAAACGTAAACATTTCCATAGTTAACTGTGTTTATGTATGGCCGGAATTTTGATACAAAACGTCGGAGTTTTTGGCGGGAATCAGGCAGAGCGGTGGGGTTTTTTCCAGTGTGTCGTAAATTGTGATATAGTGATCTTTAATGTGTATTTTTGGTGTCGATATGTGCAGTAAAGTTTCATTTAGTGACTGATTTATAGGAGCATTGGAAATAATGCCATAATACGACTTTTGGGTTAAGTGATTTATCATTTTGGTCAATAGGTTACCTCTAATCTAAAGGCGTGTTACGATCTGCTACTGCCGTGGGTTGTCTCCAGAAACTCCATTGGGCGTTAGAATGCATGACACTAGGCATTTTAATGCGGCAAACACGAGAAATTTTGCAACATGAAAATTCTCTAACACTCGACACTGGCAAAAATAGTCCCTGAAGGGATTGATTGCCATACTTAGGAAGAAGAAGAAGAAGATACAAAACGTCATGAGTACCAACACAACAACACCTTTGCGAGGGTTTGTATTGTACACTAGCCGTCCCGACAGTCGCTGTCCTGCCATTTTGAATTCGTGTATCAAATACACCATAGAAAATCAGACCTTTAGTTTATCTCGAAATTTGATTAATTCCATTTCTTTTTTAAAAATACATTGTCTATTATAACAACCTTCTCCTGAAATGGTGCCAATTCTGTTTTACAAAATCACTAAACTAAACCAATTTGACAGTTCTAAAGGAATTGCTATCCTTATTTAACCCCGCACATGAGAAAGGGATAGCAAGACTTTAATAACTGTCAAATTAGTTAAGTAATTTTGCACAACTGAATTACACCACCAAACATAAAAACAAAAGAATCCGCGAAATCGGTTCAGTCGTTCACGCGTGATCCCGTGACCAAGGGTACAGGGAAAGAGCACTGAGTTTCTTGCCGGTTCTTCACAGACGGCATTTATTTAAACCGGTGGCAAGGGAACGATATTTATAAGAGCTTTATTAAAGTGGACACTTAATAAACAAAGAGATTTATTTATTTATTCGTGTAATAAAAATTTTTACTAAGCCGGGTGCGTTGCAACTGGTAAATAACAGTTTTGGGTGGCAAGAAGCTGGGCGCCTCACAAAATACCGAACGTAAGGCAAAAAACTAATTGATAGGTCATTAAATAAAATTATTATAAATGACCTCAGGCCCGACCTTCCCAATTATCTTGCATGCGATTATTCTGAGTCATTGCCCTCTAAGTTACGACATACAAAGCACTTTGTTTCTAAATCTGTATACATATTTAAACACATTAAAATAAAAACTGATAGCTTTATCTGTAGCCCTAGCAAGCATAACTTGCGACTACGTAAGCTGATGTTAAGCAGTCAGCGTAGCCTATACCCGCTAGTAATACCAGGGGTATCCCTAACGCGTTGCCAACCCTTTTTGTTGATGAGGACTCACTGTGCTAGCAGCATTACTACCAGCGCAGCGTATCCTCGAGGAGCACTGACAACCTTACTCACCGCAGAAACACAACACTACATCAAAGTAGTGTTATTTGACTGCGGTCTTCTGTGAGGTGGAAGTACAATCCCCAGTCAGGCGGCTCCCCACGGGAGATACCAATTCGCCTTACCTGCCTTTTTTAGCTAATGGTGTGATTAATCACTGTACTTAAGCTTAGCAAAACTCATTGGTATGACATCCAAAATAACGATAACAAATGAAATGTCCTGTAATGTACAGCTTTGGTGCCGTGCCATGACGTCCTTTAAATATTGACACAATTTAAGAATAAGCTGAGTTAGTTGGTATAACCTATACCTATTCCGTGTAGTTCAGATTCCCACAAATTTTATAAATATTGCAGTAACTAATGGCCCGTAATCTTGTATTGCCTTGAAATCCATAAAACATTATGCAACTGTGATAATTGTTCAATTTAATAATAAAATTAACAAAGGAACCTTCAAATCGATTTATGTGTGTGTGAAAGGAATTGATATGCGTTTGTAATCGTAATAAAATACGCCGTAATGTTTTAGTGATCCTTTATTACTGACCGTGATATTTTTTTCATAGTCTATACAAATAAATGAATTGATGTATCTGTTAGCAATGTCAGAACAGCTTTTTACTAAAATGCATATTACCTGTCAATCAATCATTTTTTTGTCTGTCTGTTTGTTCCGACCTTTGGTTCCGACTGATCTCCGAAACGGGGGGAGTGATTTTGACGAGACAGCTGGTTTTATTAGGAGTACTTATTTTAGAGAAAATTATAGGCTCCGCTCAAAAACCCTATGAAATTGTTAACAAAATCCGTTAAAAAAAGGGAAGATATCATATTATCTGAAACAGCTAATCATTTTGATACTTTTCAGTTTTAATAAGTCCACCACGATGTCTGCAAATGCAAATTTATTTCATTTAAAACAATACCTTGTACTTCACACAACGTCATTAACGAAACATGCTCGAAACTTAATCTCCATCCTTTTCTCACGCTCTAAAACTTAGACCTAAATCGCTATCTATCTTTGTCTTACCCAGGCTATTGCGTATTACAGAGTTGAAGGTCTTCGTTACATTCGGGCTATCTTATCTGAGCACCCATTTGGTGACGTATCCATGACACTATCGAGTATGAAATGGGACAAGTATTGAAAAGAATGGAAATGGTAATGAGTAAGGAGGACTACGGATATTTAACAGTCGCACAATTTTATTTATTACAGAACAAAAATAATGAATCCAAGTATGTAAAAAACTAAATATCACGAATAATTCTGAATTTGAAAATAAACTAATTAATTCTAAAAAGTATTTGCTGTCGCCAACAAGTATATACATATAGCTTTTACCCACGGCTTAGCCCGCATAACGATAGCTTATGTCCTGCCCTAGGTAATCTAGCTCATTTCCAAGTCACCCCCGAACTGGGTCTGTCCATTCAAGTGGCGAAAGTCATAACCCGTTTAGATAGATGATAAAAGAGAAAATAAAATTATTTACATGTGAAAAATAAAATGAAATTTCTTTGTAATTAGACTTATTTTATTGTAATCGTGATTGGAGCGTGTCCTGACTACACCAACTATATCACCCTCTGATTTGAAAGCTGGATCCACCCGTGGAAATAGATATGTATAAACGTTGCAAGTCAATTAAAACTTTTAAAATTAACTTTTATCTACATTATTCCATAATGAGATGGAACTAAGCTATAAGTAACGTAAGTAAGTAAACGTAAGTAAGCTATAAGTGAAGGAAAGTTGACC
Organism: Falcaria lacertinaria; assembly: GCA_951449985.1. Classification (NCBI taxonomy): domain Eukaryota; kingdom Metazoa; phylum Arthropoda; class Insecta; order Lepidoptera; family Drepanidae; genus Falcaria; species Falcaria lacertinaria. The sequence continues at coordinate 9,149,737 of OX602124.1, forward strand.
TTATAACCCTCACGTATAATATTATCATCATATATTTAAGAGCTAGGCTCTTGTCGGTGGAGCAATCGCCAAGCCGTTCTATCGTTAGCCATCTCTTTGACCTCTTGGTACGACATAACGTTAGCCTTCGTCTTTATCTGTTGCAGGTAATTTATCCTTGGCCTTCCTCTGCCACGCTTTCCTTCGATCTTTCCCTCTATGATATTTCGTATAAATGCGTCATGTCGTAACAAATGGCCCATCATTTTGCCCCTCCTATTTTCAATCGTACTTATAATCGTTCTTTTTTCTCCTACCTTCTTCAGAACGTCCTTTGTTGTTACCATTTCTGTCCAACTTATTCTCTCCATTCTCCTCCAGCACCACATTTCAAATGCTTCCAACCTTTCTCTGTCTCTTTGCGTCAGTGTCCACGTTTCACATCCATACAGTACGATACTCCATACGTATGTCTTGATAAGCCTTTTTTTAACTTTTCTATTCATACCAGATCCAAAAAGCCTTTTTTTATTATTAAAAGCTTGTTTTGCTATTGCAATTCTGGCTTTAATATCGTGATTACATCTGGAATCACTGCTAATAATACTACCTAAATATTTAAAGTTATTTACTTGTTCTATTGCATTATTGTTAAGTTTGATAGGTGTATGTCTGTAAGGTATTTTGGATGTCGTTAGTGTTTTGGTTTTATTTATATTTATTTTTAAGTGAAATTCTTTAAATATCGTATCCATGATGCCCATAAATTTTTCTAGTTTTTCCCTGTTTTCTGCGAATGCCGCAATGTCGTCTGCAAATCTTATAAAGTGTATTCTTTTACCGTTAATTTTTATACCTCCTTGTTCTGATTCTGTTATCTTCCTTATTGCTAACTCTATAAATAAATTGAATATTAATGGTGAAAGTGGACACCCCTGTCTTACGCCTTGTCTTATCTTTGCTTTTCTTTTTTCTTCTCCTAACTCTATCACAGTTTCTTGTTCTCTATAAAGCTCATATATGATTCTCCTTTCTCTGTAATCCACACCAGCTGTCTTTAGAGCTTTCATCATTATTTTCCAGTTGATTTTGTCAAATGCTTTTTCTAGGTCTATAAAAGCAATGTGAGTGTTAAGTCCTAGTTCCAGACGTCTGTCAGTTATCATACGCAGTGCCAGAATTGCCTCTCTTGTGCCTTTGTCTTTTCGGAATCCATACTGATCGTCGCTCAAACATTCTTCTATTTTTTGACGAATTCTATTTTGTATAATTTTGAGTAATATCTTAGATGCCTGTGATATGAGACTTAAGGTTCTATGCTCTTCACATTTCAATGAGTTAGGTTTTTTGGGTAATGTTATTGTTTTGGTTGTTTTGAAATCCATTGGTATCTTTCCTGTCCTGTACATATCCCTTGTTAAATTAAATAGTTCTGTTAATAACTGTTCACATTCTGCATATTTAATCATTTCTATATATATACCATCGTCCCCTGCGGCTTTTCCATTTTGTATGTTTTGTAATGCTTTGTCAAATTCTAACCTCAAAATGTCTGGTCCCAACTCACATTCCTCCACTTCGTATTCTTTTTCCATGTCATTTTCATCTAATCCTTCTCCTTCATAAAGTCCTTCTATATACCTTTTCCAGCGCTCCACTATACTTTTGTTGTCTATTAGTAATTTACCTTGTTCATTTAAAATGGTTGTGCTTTTTGATTTGTGTTTGTTGTCTAATTTCTTGATCATTTTATATGCTACATCGGTTTTTCCCTTTTTCATTAAGAAGTCTATTAAGTTACAGTCGTTTTCTATGTCTTTTGCTTTCTTTTCTCTACATTTTAAAGTTATTTTGTTAGTTAAGATTTTATATTTTCTTATGCTTTCATTATCGGTTTTGTTCCTGATTTTTCGTCTCTCTATTATTAAATCAATTATTTCAGCGTCTAACCATTTTTTTCTAGCTGCAACTTTTTCATGTTTTATACATTCATTCACACTGCTCTTCAATATATCTCTTATGTTGTTCCACTTATTATCTATATTATTTTGTATACAACTATTCTCTTTAATATAATTTGTGTTATTTATTTTTAACTTGTTTCTTATTTTATTACTATATTGCACACTATATTGACTTTCCTTATTTCTTAAAATATTGAGATCTATATTCTTTGGTTTGTTTTTCCTTTTAATTTTTTTCTACTTCAAATCTATGTTTACTTATAAGCAAGTTATGGTCCGTATTTAAATCAGCGCCTGGTAATGTCTTGCATGTGGTGACTTGATGTTTATCTTTTCGCTTTACTATAATGTAGTCTAACTGATATCTTCCGATATCACCTGGCATTTTCCATGTGTATAATCTTCTCTTTGGTTGTTTAAATAATGTATTCATAATTGCTAAATTATTTTCCTTACAAAAGTCTATTAATCTTTCTCCTCTTTTATTTCTATTGCCCAACCCATAACTACCAGATACATCTTCTACTGCTTCTTCCCCAACAACTGCATTAAAATCTCCCATTAATATTATGTTATCTTTTTCTTTAGCTAGATCTAATAAGGTATCCAGATGGTTGTAAACTTCTTCGATTTCGTCATCTGGATGTCTACCGGTTGGCATGTACACTTGTATTATTAGTAAATCTGAGGGCTTTCCTTTAATTTTTTTTTTTTGTATAATATTATACTAACCACAAAACCACAACACATTTACGACGTTGTCCTGTCTTCACTATGAATTCATATGACAAATACACCATAGAACAAAGGTCGTTTAGTTTATGCCGATATTAAAAATATTCCGATTCTTTTTTCAAATTTTATTTTCATAAGAACCGTAGACAAGTAATAAACACAAAAAAAAATACTTGCGAAATCGGCCTAGCCATTAACGTGTGATGCCGTGACCAAGGAATAGAGATTACAGGGTGACCGTAGTTTTGTTTACTTTTCCTTAACAAAGAATTCTAAATGTCCCACGATTCCTAGGAACGTGGGACTAAAAACCTATTTATTGTAAGCTCAGCGCATGTTATTGCTTAGTACATTTAGCTGTTAAACATAATGTGCGTTTTATTACCTCGGGGTCAAGTGTTAATGTACCAATTTACTCACAAATTAACTGCCAATTGGAGGAAAAAACACGAAATCAACGCTTTTGCACACAGCGTGGAACATTCCTGTTTAAATGTTGAAAATAGACAGTGGGAACGTGAGCTTGCGCTTGGATTATTACAACCTCCGGCGTTTTAATATTCTCATTTTAAATTTTGAGTACATATCTATGTAGTTTTTGAATTTATAAAAACATCTATGCAATTGTAAAATATCGCGCAAAAACTCTTGAAAATACTCGAATGAAAAACTAACAGTGGAATTCGGAAAAACAGCATTTGATTTCGCTTGACAGTTTTTGAAGCGACATGTCAAAACATCTACGTCACAACACAAAAAGCTGTGCAATCACGACGGATACATTGTAAAGATAATTCGCGAATTATAGTTTGTGTCCTATCTCGTTCGGATGTCACAATAGTTTTTTTGCTCTCCCCTAATAATGGCAATAAGTATACGCTTTAAATGCTCAAAGAATTTGATTCGCTATATTTTTTAAAAACGAGCAAAGGACATCATCCATGTTTCATAGACATTTGGTCCAAATCGAAAGTGCCGACCAATGTTTTTTTTTTGTATATTCTGTTATAGCTTGTCGTCTGAGCCTCAGACGGACAAGCTATAGTAATAAATGCTTAGACTCTGAGCATTTATTACTATGGCACAAAGTTGGACATTACAGGACATTTTATTGGTTTTGATTATTTTGAATTCCTATTTCAACAAAAATGTATATAAATTCTGATTTTCGAACTCAAATAAAATCAACTACAGGTGTAGTGCCACAGTAAAAAGTATTCAGACGGGCAAGCTCTAACAGAATATACAAAAAAAATGCGTTGGCCGGCACTTTCAGATTTGGACCAATATGGATGATGTCGTTTTACTATTTACAAACTTATTATTTGCGGTTGGTGCAATAGCCGTGACCAGGGATTGGTGTATTGTTGGTTGCAGTAACTATACCATTAGAGGTTCCTTAGCTTACAAATAAGTAATTATTTTATTCATTTATCGAACCATAGACTAAGTGATTTGAAACATTATAAGGTAATATACATATATTATGGTTTCTTAGATACCATATATGCGCTAAACTGCCCTAGGGGGCCGGGGATACAACATTCTGGGAACTACTAAAAAAAACTTAAAATAAATTAAAACTCGGGTTGCCACACGGACAGGCTAACAGCTAAACCCGTTCAATATAATATTCCTTTATTGAACTCAAGTATGGAGACAAATCATTAATCATAGACAAGGCATTTAAGATTAAATATTGTTGAGCAAATTGTAGAACTTACTTTTGGCATTCAACTTATGGTTACGACAAAGTTCACTACTCTTTCAAAACGATCATAAATGGAATACGAAACATATATTTTAAGAAGACGGGAAGCGTTTACGACATAGCGTGTCCGGTAAAATTATAGTAAGTGTCTAAATTAGTAAGGCCAGGGCAAGAAACACCTGTATTAACATTCTTACTCCTAGGAAGATTGCTAGTGGATTTTTCACAGAGTTCTGTAAAGCGGGTTACACACGTTCAGTTTGAACTGCAAAGCATTGCCAACCATGTTGTTGATGAGGACTCAGTGAGCTAGCGCAGCGTATCCTCGTGGAACACTGGCAACCTTAGGTACTTACCGCAGAAACACAACACTACATCAAGTAGTGTTATTTAAGGTGGAGGTACAATCCCCAGCCTGCAATTTTAATGGAAAACCTCTCTTTAAACAGTCGTCTGCTGAAACAGCTGAAGGATAAACTGGGAAGCAGTTCTTTTTCTTTCAAATAAAATACATGTCAAAATAATTTAATAATGATCTTATGAAAGGATGGTATCATGAGTGCATTTACTCCATTTCGGTTGAAGCAGTGAAGCAAAAAATGGTCTCGGTTACAAAACCGGTCCAGATTGAAGCCACGCGATAGGCTAGGAGTGCGAAATTTCGTGTTATAACTAAATAAAAGCTTAACGGCGGCAGCTAGTTATATTTTAAGGTTCTAAGCCTTACTTTTTTTCTTACTCCAATCACCCCCTTTTAATGATTCGTGATTATTCATGGGTCTACAAACTTAACTCAAAATAAATAATTCAGGTAATTTTAGTTTATCTCATTATTTTTTTGCAGCACTTTTTTTTTCATACCACTAAGGTGGCACACAAGCATACGGATCACCTGTAAGCAGTCACCGTAGCCTATAGCCGCTAGCAATACCGGGGGTATCACTAACGCGTTGCCAACCATATTGTTGATGTGGAGTCACTGTGCTAGCAGCATTAGTACTAGTGCAGTATCCTCTTGAGTCGTGGAACACTAGCAACCTTATTTACCGCAGAAACACAACGCTACATCTAAGTAGTGTTTTTTGACTGCGGTCTACTGTCAGTACAAAAAAAGGAGGTACAGTCCCCAGTAAGGCAGCTCCAATTATAATGGGAAAACCCACGGGAGGATTCAATTTGCCCTACCTCTCCTTTAAGCTCATGGTTTGATTAATCACTGTACTTAAGCTTAGAAAAAGTTACTGGTACTAGCTGCGGTTTGAACCTGGGCCCATCAGATAACAGACCACCACAGCTATAAAATTACGAACATGCATACAATTTTACGTCTATTATAACAATATCATTAATACTTAAACGTATATTACCTAACCATATATTTGGCTCAAAAATGTTACTTAATTTCTATCAAATATGAATTGAACTCTGCTTTATTTGAGGAAATTAAGTGTATAATAATGATTCATCATTTTTATCTTATATTTCGCGTAGAACAAGTTTCACTGGAGTTCTAAAAGTGGGCGTTGTTGATGATTCAAGATACTTATATCGTCCGTCACTTTATTATTATCAGTAAGCCGGCACGCTCTGCCTACCCCAAAAGGGATTTGGCATTTTATGTATGTATGTATGGTACGGCGATTATTTTTTAAGTAAGTGATTACCGTAGCATATGGACGCTGCAACAATTAAGTGATACTTCAACTTTAGAATAATGACGCAACACTACCTTATGTTGGTGCAATAAAAGATTCATTCAACACTAATCCTAGTAGTCTCATAACTAATTAGGAAACTGAGCAAATAGTCATATCTACACTTCTACACTAATATTATAAAGAGGAATGATTTGTATTTTTGTGGGTTTGTATTGAATAGGCACCGAAACTACTGGACCGATACCAAAAATAATTTCACCATTAGAAAGCTAAATTATCACTGAGTAACATAGGCTATATATTATAATAGCTGCCCGCCCCGGCTTAACGGCGCACGGGTAGACAAAATATTTGATAAATATCTATGCTCCGAAACTAATGTCTACCCGTGCGAAGCCGGGGCGGGCCGCTAGTATCTTATAATTAAGTTGATAACAATTATTATGCAGCAATTAAATGTGTATGTGGGTAGCTAATCAAATTAGATTTTAAAGGAAGTAATAAAATTAAACTAAGTACCTAAGTTCATACTTACTCACAAACTTTCGCTTTTAAATATTAGTAGGACCAGTAGGCTAGGATTTAGAGTTTACACACTGATACACTAAAAAATTAAATGTTCATTTCATTTCTAGTTTTAACCAGTTTTAAATTGTCAAAAGCTATCTAATTCTCATGAATTAGACCAATTAACCAGTTTTAAATTGTCAAAAGCTATCTAATTCTCATGAATTAGAAAGCTATCTAATTCTCATGAATTAGATAGCTTTTGACAATTTAAAACTGGTTAATTGGTCTAATTAATTGGTAAAATTGTCAAAAGCTATCTAATTCATGAGAATTAGATAGCTTTTGACAATTTAAAACTGGTTAATTGGTCTAATTCATGAGAATTAGATAGCTTTTGACATTTTTGACTAGAAATGAAATGAACATTTATTTTTTTAGTGTATCAGTGTGTAAACTCTAAATCCTAGCCTACTGGTCCTACTAATATTTAAAAGCGAAAGTTTGTGAGTATGGATGGATGTTTGTTACTCTTTCACGCAAAAACTACTCAACGGATTTAGATGAATTTTGGAACACAGTTTATAGCCTGGATTAACACATAGGGTAACTTTTATTCCGGGAATATGTTTTTACCCTGGGAAAATGTTAGGTTCCTCTGGGATTCTAAGTTCAAACCGTACAAAGTAGCGGGCAGAAGCTAGTGAATTATATTTAGACTCTTTAAACATCTGACAGCAATTTTCGTCCTTTATTGGTCGACCAGAGTAATTTTGCGAATACAATTCCGAAATCAACTCTATCCTCGTGTGAGTAAATTGTTATTATTAAGTTTGATGTTAACGGCAATAATTATTTTAATTCGACTTAAATTAGGTAGTTATATCAAACACGTTGGTCCCACTAACGAAGCTTTAACGGTACCTAATCATAATCAACACAATCTGAAAAAAAAAATGATCTGTAACTATATATTTACGTTTATTACAGCTCAAAAGCTGTAGCATAATTGTCTGACGAGACCGCTGGTAAGTGGTTAGTATACCTGACTGCTACGCTAGAGGTCACGGGTTCGATTCCCGCCGGGGCAAACATTTATGTGACAAATATGTTTGCCTTGCGTCTGGGTGTTTCGTATGTATTATATTTATGTATTTACAAAAAAATAAGTATTATATCAGCTGCTGGTTCCCATAGTACAAGCTTTGCTTAGTTTGGGGCCAGATGGCGCTGTGTGGTAATGTCCAAGCATTATTATTATTATTTTGCGCTTACAGTGAACATTTATATAGTTTGCAAGCAGGCAGTAGACAACACTTTCGAGATCATCTCCAATATTTTTTTTCTTACAAATTCTAACTCTTAAATTGGAGCTAGGCCTGTGCCCGGTACTGAAAATATTAAAAACCGGACCGGTATTGCAATCTCTGGTGGTACTGCTGATAGGATGGGTGTGACGCTTATCATCAGGCAAACGGTTCGTTCATCTCGTCAGTTAGTCTTATAAAAAAATATTCACTTGTATAGAGGTCCCCAGTGATAAATTAATGTTTACTCAGTGATTGACACTAACGTTCGGAAATACGCAGTTAGTACTACCACTTCACGGATATCGCCTTGAACTTTAAACTATCATTATCTTAAGCAATTATATTTTTTGTTGCTCGATATTTCAATGTAGTAAGGCAATAGTGTCGATTCTGTTGTTCAAAATTACTAAACTTAACTAATTTGACAGGTCTAAAAGTCTTGCTATCCCTTTCTCATGTGCGGGGTTAAATAAGGATGGCAATATTTTTAGACCTGTCAAATTTGTAGTTTAGTAATTTTGAACAACAGAATTGGCACCAATATATTACTTTATTCCGAACTGCACACCTATTTGAAAGCCAAACTCATTGTTATCTTTATTTGACAAAAAGTTACGTAAAGTTCAAATCTTCAGAATCTACCACCGGATTCAGAAGGTCGTTTATCCGACATGAAACTCAACAATTACTCTTTTAAAACAAAGATATAATAATTTACATTTCAGTTTGTACAAGACATATCTGCATGTTTTCCTTTCCTTGTTGTAACGGGTTTGTTGTTTTGTGTTTGCGTTTTGCAATTCCACCCTCGTCGCCACTTTGTAGTACCTATTTTACTTTTTTACTTAATATGATAAATGTGAAAGTTTGTAAGGATGGATGTATGTTTGTTGCTCAATCACGTAAAAACGGCTCAACGGATTTGTATGAAATTTGGTACACGTATAGTCTATAACCTGGATTAACATATAGGATACTTTTTATCCCGGGAAATGGTTAGGTTCCTCTGGGATTCTAAGCTCAACGTCAAGTCGCGCGCAAAAGCTAGTAAATAATAATTTCAATTACTACAAATACTTGCGGAGAGGCTTAGTATAAAATCACTTGCCAAAATGTTATATTCGACTGTTTTATTATTACAAAATTATTTTATTTTATTATTTAAATTAAATATTTTGGGTAGGAACCACTTTTAATTCAGAGCGAGAGCCAGCGCGAAATAAAGAGAAATTTCTACATTCTCTTACTACACTTGTCATGGAGTGATTGTACTTTGAAGGATGGTGTCACGATTGTCGCGGGACCGCACGGTAATACGGCACGCGCTTCGAATCAATCTTCTACTCATATTAAATTAAATGTCATCGTATATTGAATCAAATGTAATTCTTAATTCAATAGTAGTATTCGGTTCGCCTATTAAACCTAATTCGCATTGATTAGACTATATACTAACGACCTATATGATTACCTATATATCTTTACTTTATAGTATAAAATGAAGGCGCTTCCGCTGTCTGTTCGCTTAGATCTTTTTAACTACTTTATTTTAATGCAATTTTTAGCAATAGATAGAGTGATTCAAGAGGAAGGGTTTCATGTACCTATAATTCCTTTAGGTTTTATGTAACCCTTGCGAAGCCGGGACGGGGCGCTAGTTTAACTGTAAGTGTACAGCAGAGCTAGCATGAATAAATTGCGACTGCGTATTCGAATCGCCTTCGACTATTTTTGTATGGGAAAAAGAACAGTGCTGCGGCGGCGAAAATTTAAACTAAAATTAATATGAACATTTTGTCAATTCGCGAGTTATGATTTCAGATACGTCATCCAAAATGACGGCGACAAATGTCCTAACTCCCATATCACCGTCATGGGGAAGCCAAGAAACCGTGCCAAGAAGGCTGGTAGCATTACCCGCTGTATTGCAACGCCAGCAGGTAACTGGTTCCAAGTCAGTGGCGACCCTTATATGTTTTAACATGTTTCGTTGTGTTATGGTCTGAGAGGGCTTTCAAATGATATCCTGTTCAAACAGAGAAATTAATGGGACCGCCATTAAATTATACCAGACTTTAAAATTGCAAATAAGATAAGTCTTTGGAATTTTGCATTTCACAGGTTAAGTCCACGTTGAACCCACACAATCTTTACACCCGGCCATATTGAACCCCTTAACGTTGCCTACGTTCAACCCCCCAGGGTTGATCATAGTTTTTGGCATGTTTTTAATCCACGTTCAATCCTCAATAGACAGTGAAACATATTTTTTTTCTCACATATACCAGAATATAAGGATTGTTCTCAGTAGTTCCCTCAGCAGTTCTTTTAAAGGAACTACTGAGACTTATACATATCCGTCATATCTGTATATAAACCTTTTACCTGTATATAAAACGATTTAGATTAGATTAGAGGATATTTGTTATTTTCGAAATCACCGCCATATAAAACAAGAATTTATTAATGAAGCCTAATTGAATATTACTTCATGAAATTCTGATTTTTGATAAATAAACTTGTTGTCAAAATAAATGATGCAGTTACAAAGTTAGCTTAATTCGAATTAAACCCAAAACTCTTTTTTTTTATTTTAATACTCTGTCTCCAAGTAATTAAATCATTCCGCTCGTACACTTGTTTCATAACTTGTTTACAGGGCATAATAAAGCTGGCGAAGGTTTGCTTCGGGCTTAAATTAGCGAACATTCACCTCAATGTTCGAGAATATTTAAGGTTTAGTAACATAGCCAGTAATAACATAAGAATTGGCCAAGTGCGATTTGGGCTCGCATACCGAGGGCTCCGTACTGTTTTTAATAGTAATTATTTGCTCCTTTTTTTAGAAAGTATATCGATACACATTCTGGAGAATCAAAATCAAAATCAAAAATCATTTATTCAGTTTAGGCCCTAATAAGGCACTTATGAAGTTCTAAAATACCATTTAAACTGTCTATCTATTACTATTATTATGATAAAGCAAACAGACACGTTTATATTATGGGAGCTCTCTTTTTTTTTCATTTTTAGTATTTGATGTTATAGCGGCAACAAAAATACACATTCGGTGAAAATTTCTACTGTCTACCTATTACAGATCATGAGGTACAGCCCGCTGACAGACATACAGACAAAAAGCGAAGTCGTAGTAATCGGGTAATTAATAGCGTTCCGTTGACCCGAAGGGTAATCAACGGAACCCTATTAACTATACGCTAACCCTAAAAATTATTCTATGCGAAGCATTCTCCTTATCCTGGTGAATGTAGCATTAGTATTGTCCTAAAATGAAATAATTAGGAAGAGTATTTTGGGATAAGTAACTAGCTGTCGAATACTGAAAAAATTTTGAAGGTTTCCGCGTAGCTATTTAAGGCGTCGTCAAATTATAACATAATATAGCATCTATAAGGGGGACCACTTAAATTTAACGTGGCATCACATTTGACTGGCCTTCCAGGATTTAGCCGTATGCTGTGCAAGCGTGACAGATACATTATTTCCGCGATTTCTGCCAAGGTATTTACAGAATAGCGTAAACTGCCCAGTTATTACGTTTTAAACCAATGGTATCATAAACTGTACATTTGTAACAGTTTATTCAACAAACGTAAAAGCAACAGCTGCCTAACCGCCAGAGCAGAGCTACAGACGATCACGAATCGGCCAAGTGTTCTACTTTCAGCTTTGTCCAATTATTGTTCCGAATTATCAGGCACCGTGGAAACAAGAACGATTTTTAGATTACAAATTTACCGTTCTTGCTCTAAGCACTTCGATACTAGTTTAAATAATTACAATGGTTTGATTATCTGACGTGACGATTGGAATAAATTAAAAATAAACTATTTTATCTATATCGTTAGACCTAGGTAAATATGCAACATTAAGCCCTAGAAAATAGAAAATAAAAAATCCTAAGACTTACGGTCTTAGGATTATGGGACGATATGAGATGTATTGATTCGCAAAAACCAGTAGGAATACAATTTTATAAGATTTTTCACGCGATTTCTTCCTGTTATCCCAGTATGCCGTGGGAACTGTTTAGCTTCTCCGGGATAAAAAGACACAGCTTTCTTTCCCGGATTAATACCATACTTCACACCAAATTTCATTCAATTTCATCCAGCCGTTTCAACGTAATTGAGTACCAAGCGTACATCTAAGCAATCGAATAAGATTTTCTGCGGGATGTCGATTATTTTCTACAAAATCACAAAATGTAACTAAGTTGACAGTACTTGAAGTCTTGCTATCACTTTCTCAAGTGCGGGGTTTATTAAGGATGGCAATACTTTAAGTCCTGTCAAACTAGCTTAGTTTAATGATTTTGTACCACAGAATTAACCTTAAAATTGTGGTGGAAGCGGAATAAAACGAAAAATTACCCTATAAGTTACCTATACCTTGTAATCATATTTGTAAGTAAATGATTTATAACAAGAAATTTCACATGACCAATTTAAATATACATTTATTACACCAATAAAACCGTGTGATAGTTCTGCGAAAGTAGGTAGAATTTTAATTACAGACAGGTGTAATTATGAGTTGTTACGTTTATTTTGGACTGCTTACTTAAGCTCAGTTTTTTATTCGCCATCTAGGCCAGCTGCAATGGATAAACCAGAAACACGGAGAATGGAACTTACCTACTTAAAGTAAAAGGCTGTTGCTTATAACATGACCCAGGGAATAGTAAATTTAAATTAGAATGCTCAGGTTTGCCAATTTTCTATAGGAACAAGAGCATTATACCTAAAGTTAAAAATAAAAATTATTTCATAACCAATGTCATCTCAAAGGACATCATCCATTTTGGTACAAATCTGAAAGTGTGGGTTTAGCATTTTTTTGTATTATTCTGTTAGAGCTTGTCCGTCTGAATATTTTTTACTGTGGCACCAAACCTGTAGGACCATTGTAGTTGATTATATTAGATTTCGAAAATCTGAATTATCATAAATTTTAGTTGAAAATAGGAATTAGGAATAAATAAAACAAATTAAATGCCCTGTAATGTCCAACTTTGGTGCCATAGTAATAAATGCTCAGACGGAACAGAAGACAAAATATACAAAAAAAATGCGTTGGCTTGCACTTTCAGATTTGGACCAAATCTCTATGAAACATGGATTGGACCTTTTGTTCTAAAGCCTGTTCACGAACCGTAAAGATCGCCTCGTTATTAAAACCATAATTTAAAATGTCTAATTGTATAGTGTTCTACACAACACACAAATAATACAAGTGACACCACACTCATAAATTATTCAATCACTTGTTTGCAAAATATGTGCAATAGAACACCGATGATGTTCAAACAATGGATATGCCTACTCAGGATTTGTGGAAAAAATTTTGAACCTTATAACGCCAACAAATACCTATGTAATATACTTATTATAAGGAGCAGATAAAAATGTGGAACTATATAGTGCTATCTCATATCGACAGTAAATAATACAAACTTACATCATAGCTCCACGTGCAGGATACGCCAGCAAACTTGGCGACACAGCGACCAAGCTCGACATCCTCGTGGGTCGTGTACAGGTGCTTCAGGCAGTACTTGACGTGCGGCGCCACCCGGCTGAGCGTCTCCCGCGATATCAGCACCCCAGGACCCCCCATGCAGAAGTTCTCGTTATAGTCCAGCGCCAGGGCATCTCGCTCGGCGCCGGTCCCCCGCCCCGCCTGCCCAATGAACTGCGGCTTGCGACTGTCCACCGACCGCAGGAACTCCTCCAACTTATCACCTCTCACGTACACATCGTCATCCGCACGCATGAACCATTCAAATTTGTCTCCGAATTTTTCGAACATATACAACAACATGAGGAACGATTTCTTCTGAGGCGGGTAACTGTCGTCCACGTTACGTAGTGGAATCAGAGGCAACCCTGGCGCCCGGGACACTTCCGAGCTGAAGAACGCGATCCGCCCCGGCAGGTCCTGACTCCAGGTTTCGTACACTGCCTTCGCTCTAGTCGTCAGGTACTGTTCCGCGGTCATCACACCCACAAACACTAAGGTTCTGTTCGAGTTCTGAATAGTCTCATTGGTCCTGAGGCCGATGAGGGCGATGGGATCGGAGTCCACGTACACCCGCGCCGCCTCCGGGCAGGCCTCGATGCTGGTCCGCGACGAGGACCGGAGGCACAGCTTCAGGAAGATCCCGAAAGTGACGCCGGCTACGATGCCGGCCACCAGGTGCACCCACTTACTCCTCCGCGGCATCGTGCCACACTGTGTTACTAAAAGCACCCACGGTTACCCGGCGTCCACATGTGTGCATTCCAGGAATAGCCTTTTTATCCCTTTTTTGTAGCGGCCGGGAGGGGTAGACATTAGCAGGCGGCTTTTTTGTTCGCTTTTCGCTCCCATCGAACGGGGAGCGATCACATGGCCGCCCGGTGTGAGCGTATTGTCGCGAGGCGTAACACGAAATCGAACCCTATCTCGATATCGCCGGCCTAAATATCGGATTTGCAGATGTTATCAGCGATGCGAGCGCGACGAGGCGCGGCGCGGACAGAAATGCGAGACAGTCATGTTACGCTAGTGCGCGACGCGACATGCGCGCGGGAACACGACTCGTGCGCCGCCACCGCACAACTGCAAACTGGACAACCTCAAAACAAACTCAAGCAGCGGTAACTGTGCGTGTCCGCAGTCTTGCGCGCTTCTCGCTCGCTCGCATCCCTAGCCTCTATCTCCGTCTCCATCAGGCAGCCAATGTGGGCCAGAATTAAAATGAACTTGTCCCATTCATCGCCGCATGTCTGACTGGCGATGACAATAGACAATGCGCTGGTCACCCATTGTCTGGTGGTCGCGGAAACCAAATTGTTAGACCTATTTACGCGAATCCGGGAACTACGCCATTCAAGACGGAAACTATGGTTCCTTTAGCTACCAGCTTTGGTGCTACCACTGAGCCGAATTGCATTCTTGTAAGCATTTCAGCTCTATATGTACGAATATACGATAGAAATATATCGTCTGATATTAAAATTAGCACATGGAAATAAGTTGTCAAATTCAAATGTTGCATTGTATAGATAGATGATGTTCTAGATTCAGTAGCATTTGACAAATAGTATGTACTCCTAATGTACTCCTAACAATGATAACTAAGAGGTAGATAGTTAGATACATATAGATAAATGAGGTCATAGTATTTTAAGAGTTTAATGATCAACGGATTAGATTAAAGCTATAGCCAAGCTATATGATGATGCTAAAGCTCATGTATGACATATTGTCTGATCAAAATCAAAGAACTGCTCATTACTCACCAGTTAAAGTATTAAAGTTAGTTATGCCATCTTAATTATGCCTTTACAAATAAATTATGAAGATGTCAGATCCAAAACCATCAAAGTAATCACATCAAAATGAAACTAAATTTGAAGTAACAAACGACTGACTGAAGAGCAAAAAAGGCCCTCACTAAGCAATTGAAGGACATACAAAAATTTCTAAAACTGATATAATGGATGCCATTGATTCTCATACATATATATATATATATATATATAATATAAGATATATAATAAGATAAAGTCCAAGAGGCGCTCAATCCAAAAGAAACTGTTGAATTGGCAACACATGTCGTCGGTCCAAAATGAAACTAGCCAATCTGCAAAAGTCAAATTGTTGGGAAAATCGAATTGAAGTTTGTAATTGGTACTGTAAATCAGCGTTTTAACATATATTTTTCTTTTTTGTTAATTTATTAGTCTAAATAAACATCTTTAAAGATATATTATAAAAAACTAATATTTATTACTATTTTAGGAATTAACGCACATTAGCATATTTACTATGGTTAGGTTAAGGAGAGCTTAAGCATTTTTGACGTATGAAAAGAAGCCAAAGCGGTAGATAGATAAATTGACTGTGGTAAGATATACCTCATCACATGAGTTTATTTACTTTAAACTAGCCTAACTGTACCCCAACTATAGGATTTATTATAATTACTTGTATTGATGTCATTGATTTATTATGACAAACAAATTTAAATGCATATCTAATTGCAAAAATGTTTTATTCTTAAAATTTGCTGTGCCCGTCCGCGACTTTGTACGTGTCGAATTGACTTTGTTTACGAA
Source organism: Falcaria lacertinaria (assembly GCA_951449985.1). Taxonomy (NCBI): domain Eukaryota; kingdom Metazoa; phylum Arthropoda; class Insecta; order Lepidoptera; family Drepanidae; genus Falcaria; species Falcaria lacertinaria. The sequence continues at coordinate 9,165,727 of OX602124.1, forward strand.
TTCATGGATTTTTTTTGCGCGGAGCCCTATTTATTTTTCCAAAATAAAGGTAACCATAGTGATGCCTTATAGCATCAGCTATCTGCAAGTTAGTTAGTGATGTGCCAAGCACCGCTTGACTCGAGTCAGACTCGATTCGTGCTTTGGACTCGCCTACTCGAGTACCAATTTATACGATTCGAGTACGCCGCACTCTATTCCGTTATTCGAGTCAGGAAGAACCGATTTTGTACTCGCTGATTCGATTCTATTATGGCGAGTCCAACTGACTCGAGTCTTGTATTAGAGTCCCATTTGACTAGAGTCTTGTATTTGAGTCCTACTGACTCGAGTCATGTATTCGACTTATGTTGAGTCACTCGTATTCGGTCTTGGTTTACTTCGTTTCTTTTTATGGTGTACTAAAACAAATAGAACTTGATCTCGTTTCTGGTTCCTAGATACCTCCTTAGTATGTTATGTAATGTTTACAAACATTTTCATTAAACATTATTGATTTAATATGGTTGTCATTATGCTAAACCTACATGTTGTTCGAAGTTTACTCCTTTTTGTTCTATAAGCAGTAGTTATGGACTCTTATTTCTAAATTCGAGTCCTGGACTCGAATTTCTAGACTTGAGTGGATTCCAGTCTCAAACATAGAACTGAAGTAGGTACTAGGCTCGAATTGCGGAATCGAGTCATGATTCAAATACCGTATTAACCGACTCGAGTCACCGAAACAGCGATTCAGCACATAACAAAGTGAGTTTCGTTCAAATCGGTCCAGCCGTTTCGGAGATTACCCAGAACAAAAATAGACAGACAGAGACATAAAAAAAAGTTTATTCGTTATTAGTATTCTATTTACTTGCATATGAATTTAGTAAGAGCTGTTATTTTAAGATTACAGACACTTCAATTTAATTTATTTGCATAGATGTAACTTTTTGATTATATACCTCCTTGATGTAGGTAACAACAAACACGAAGCATACACGATAGTGTGCATGCCAGATGAGTTATAACTGCTATAAGCTCAAAGTTATTTGAACATCTTACTGAGGGTTGTGATGCGGTAATTTCTGAACTATGAAACCGATGATCTTAAAATATGTTTTGACCAATTTTTAAAGTACCTCCTTTCTAACAAATAAAGGATTCAATGAAATCGGACTATGACTTAATAAGTTACAGCCAAGGTTTTGACTTTCATCCCCTTTATCAAGGGAACGTGCAGAATTTCGGGATTAAAAGAAGCCTATGTTTTACCTCGTAGTAAGAACTTTAATTGTGCCAAGTTTAATTTAAATCCATTCAGTAGTTACGGCGTGTTGCGCGGCCAAGGAACAGACAGACAAATAAAAAAACAGCTTGGGGTTTAGTATCGAATATAGTGCTCCCTAAAATTGATTTGAACTTGTTACAATTTTATTATAAGAACAGACGTATGTAGATACCACATAGATTAGTATAATATTGTAAGGTCAAACATTTTGATTGCTTAGCAAATCAAGGTAAAGTATTCAATCTGCTACTTAGGCTAGTACAAAGGTAGAATACTGTGAAGTTTAGTGTTCCTGTTGCTTTTTGAACCACGGTAAACTATTAAATGTACCACATTGGCCAGTAGAATATTGTGGGAACAAACATTCCCATTGCATTGCGAACCAAGGTAAAGTGTTCAATTTACCACTTAGGCTAGTAGAACATGGCGATATTTTTGAGGAGTAGTAATTTTCGGTGTTGGTCAACTGAACTATATTCACATAGACAAGTTTACTTTTGGACGAAGTTCTTTTTGCAGATGTGGAAAAGGATTACATGCATATATCTTCTTCATTTTTAATGATATCGATTTAATATTTTACCACAATGTGGAGCAAAGGGGAACTTAAGTGATGTAATATTTAACTCAAAACTGCCAAAATTGCAGTTTGGCTAGTTTACTATTGGGCCGACGATGTAGTGTGGACGTTATTAGATTAGGCACGTCGACTCATTTGCATGACAGATGGCTTGTTTCAATCGGCACTGCAGTTAAAAGAAGCAACGGTTTTTTTATTTCAGGTTTCGCTAACAGGAAGTCTACTGCCGGCGAATCTAATCTTATTGAAGTTCTGTTTTTGCAATTATTCATGAACTAAGACTGCTTAATTAAATCGTATCTTTGTACATAATATACCATCTATAAAATGGTTAAGATTTCAAAATTGGCGTCCCTCAGGGAGAAATCAAAATCAAAATTCATTTATTCAGTTTAGGCCCTAATAAGGCACTTATGAAGGTCTAAATTACCACCGGTTCGTAAAAAAAGCATTATTAATTTGCTTTTTAATAATGTTACCAAGTTGTTAACTTACTTGAGTCTTTTGATACGGCCTATTTCAATTCTGAATTTGAACGAGTGAAAGTCAAGTCTGAAAATAATTTTCTTTATTTATACATTCTCGTTTATGTGAAGCCGTTACGTATAAAACATTCATACCTACTGTCCAAGCCGTCACCATAACAATAAGTAATATTACTTATTATTATTTTATATTATTATTATTATAAGAATAAGTAATATTTCTTATACGTATGCCGTCACTTACAATTTGCTAACCTCCGTTCCGTTACAACTACAATAAATAACACCGTATTTACTTAACAGTTTCACCTTTATACAGTGGCGGATTAACAATATTCCTGATGATAAGTTGTTAAATTTTATCTCTACAATAGTCAGCTCCTAGATATTTATACGATTCAACAATTTGGTTGAAATTACACAAGAATTTGTTTGGGTATAATTATGAGCCAAATTACAGAATACCGCTGTCAAATAACACTACTTTGATGTAGGTGCTATTTTTCTGCGGTGAATAGTCTAATTTGCCAGTGCACCAGAATACGCTGCGGCAGTAGTAATGTCGCTAGAGGATATAGGCTACGGTGACTGCTTTGTGCTTCCCATCTGGTGGGCCGTACGCTTGTCATTTTATTGGTATTAAAGCCCAAAAAATTTGCTCAACTTTTCCCGCTGGTAAATCTGCCACTGTCTCTATACTAATATGAAATTACATCTCGTCCCAAATGTAAGATGTATCACATACGATTCATGGCTCACGTGGTACGAAGCTGCGTTCGTGAATCAAACGGCGAAACTATTATCAATTTTAAATATTATCTCTCTAGAGTATTTATTCATTTGCAGAAATAACTTGTTGCATTTGCCCCGATACTTAGGTATGTTATGTCTTGTTCCCAACGGTCTAAAATAACACGTGTGAGAACAAGATAAACTTATTTTAGGACGTTTCTCACGGCCGAATATTGAAACGCCAATCAAAGTTTGAAGGCCCACGTAACAGTTTGAATCATCGTCTAAATACAATTTCGATGTAAGATCGGATGCCACTCAAAATTAATGTGGGATCAGATTTGACTGGCGTCTCAGTATTCGGCCATTTATAGGGTAATAAATCTATTAGATAAGAGCTGACATGCAAAACTGACTTCAAATTAAAAAAAAATGGGACATTGGCAATCTTTTATAATTTTGCGGTGAGAAATAAAATATATAAATCTTTATGACATAGAATACATTGGTTTGTTTTTCTATGCGCTTTTCTGTTAAAAACTTAGGTAAGTTTTCCGCGAATGGAAGGCAAAAAAATCCGTTTTAATCACGCCAGAGACGTCCATTTATACAAATAATACCGGATTTATACATTTTTTTTGACTTATTTTCTTACGCTCTATTCTTCAAGATAGGTAGATGAATCCCATTTTACCCTTGTCTTCAATTAACTGACTTTTCTCACAACCAAATACTTAAGGGTTCGTTGTTCGAAGCAAAACAATTTTGCATGTTAGCCCACGAAGCATAATAACGAATAATTATTCTTTCATAGGAAAATATTTATATATACATACATGTCACTAGCAACTGGATTAGAACGTACAAGAAAATGTGTGAGCATCCATCTAAACATACAATTAAATCACACAGCCACAATCATATAAAACATTTTTATGTGCTAGCAACACCGACGTCACACGAATATTTGACACTCGATATCCATATTTGAACACAGACGTGTCTAGCAATAAAAAAAAACTATACTAGATAATAAATTGCACAGTGCCTTATTTACAACATAAACAACATTATATAAAATAGAACGGTGCATCGACGTGCCAAGTTAACGCAGATCAATAATCTTAATATATAAGATTCTCGTGTCACAGTTTTCGTTGCCATACTCCTCCGAAACGGCTTGGCCGATTTTGATGAAATTTTTTGTGCTTATCCGGTATCTATGAGAATCGGCCAACATCTATTTTTCATCCCCATAAATGCAAAAAAAAAATGTCCACACGAGCGAAGCCGGGGCGGGCAGCTAGTTAAATAATAATAATCATCATTCCATTTCCCAGAAACTTTCAAAGCATGATATATCTATGAAATTTGAAGTAAGCTATAATATTTAAGTTAAAATACTGAATTATCGAGTGCTATCTACATGAACCTAATGTATAAAAAACAAATTATAAAATAAAATAATTATTTTTAAAGATTATAACACTGATGTTGCCGTTTAAAAGAAGTTTACAAATCAGTCATTATTAAAATTTAAGGCAATTAAGAGGCAGACTATAAACTTCAAACACTGTAGACTTTAGACTGCAACTAATTTTAACTTCTGACTTCAGTAGACTTGAGCTTCAGACTTTGGTAGACTTCAACTTCATACTTCAGTAGACTTCAATCAGAAATTAAAACACAACCCTATAACATCATTATAGTTAATTGCAGTATTTGTATTGTCAACAATAATCTAGAAATCCCTACGATGTAAGCATAATACTATAACAATAATATTTTTGTTCATAAACTATGAAGCCATTTAGAATTTACTAGCGGCTCGCCCCGGCTTCGCACGGGTTGATATTTATCAATTATTTTCTCTTTCGCGAAGCCGGGGCGAGCAGCAAGTATAGCCTAAAGCCTTCCTCGATAAATGGCCTATCCAACACAAAAATATTTTTTCAATTCGAACCAGTAGTTTCTGAGATTAGCGCGTTCAAACAAACAAACTCTTCAGCTTTATAATATTAGATTTAGATTACCTACAGTATTTTTCAGCAATAAACATGGACAGTATGCCTTCATTTAAATGCAATTAAGTAAATATTTATTGGTTTTTAATTCTTCTTCTAAAATAGAATTATAATTTGAGTTCTTTAGTTTATAATACAAATAAATGCAAATCTGTTTAAGCATCGTTGGACTTATTGAATTGATTCAGGTGTTACTTTGCGGAAATTCATATTTATAGAATACAAAATATATTATAATTTGCTTTGTCCGCTTAAATGAGTGTGATACGGTCGAACGGCCTGCGCCCAGCTGCGAGCTCAGGCGTGGTTTCTTCCGACACGTGTTTCAGGACTTCCACGTCCCATCATCAGGGTGCCGCCGCGTTGGGCAGCGTGATGTCATATCGAGTTCTGGATGCTGGAGCAGCGCCACAGCACGATGGTCGGATGTTGGAGCAGCGTCACAGGATCGAGCAGCTGCTCCAGCATCCTGTTACGTTGCTCCAGCATCCTGTGACGCTGCTCCAGCCTGAGCTCCTGCAACCACGCCTGAGCTCGCACCTGGGCGCAGGCCGTTCGAACGTATCACACTCATTTAAGCGGACAAAGCAAATTATAATATATTTTGTATTCTATCATTGGACTTCTTTGTGTGTACAAAAATATTGGAACTTTCTAATATCTAACCTAATTGACTCCAAATGATTGCGGAAATAAGCCCGGAAAACTTAGGCTATAACTTTAATCTACATGTTTTCCTAATGACAGGCATATGCTTATCGATCAGATATTATAACGACATAATATAAAACATCGTCTAATTGCATTCAAATGGACACTTTCATCTACCGACCGCATCTTATCTGAACATTTTAATGCTTTACATGCATAAACAATTTATCACTATATGGAGACCGGAAAACAACAACTTTGATGATTCATGGGTTTTTTTATTTAGATGCCGAATAGGGACGTTGACTGTTGCCATTTTATATACCTACATCGTAGACCTACATACATACATATCATCACACCAAGTACCATTCCGGTAGGCAGAGTATAGAGCGCCATTACTGGGATATAGGAGTTAGCATTTACCCTGTAAAACACATTTAACTTTATTACGAGCTCAGCCAAAATGTTTCAACGTGACTAAATCATAATTAAATTAGCTAAAACGCATTAAATATTCACCAATTATAGAGCTAAACATTCCTTGTGGATCAGGCTGTCTATTGATGGAAACCGAATTGAAATCCCCATAGTAGTTTCTGAGGCTAGCGCGAACATACACACAGACAAATGTGGTGAGGGACTTTTAACTTAATTATAATATGTGTAGATTAAGCAAAATTTATTTATACAATCTACAATCTGCATGGAATGCAAAAAAGCTTCATATCCTCATCACAGCACTGTACGAAAATCTACCCTTAAAAGTTCATTGACATCCAGTATTTTCAGCAATTCTATCTTACAACACTCTTTTAGAATGTCTGTCTCTCTCGCACTTTGACTTGGGGAAAATTCCTGCTAAGACTTTTAGCATCAACAATTGTTAACCGTATTTTCCGTATACCACAATACTCTGTTACGACACCAGATCATCCAGTGCCTTGTCTCTATTAAACTCGTGTTTCGCTAAAGCGGCCGACACTCTTCCTTCTGAGAACCCAAGGTCCATCAATTCACCAAGAATTAGAAGACCTTCAATGACCTGGAAATAAAAAGATAATGCAGTTACACAAACTGGTTTAAGAAAAGTTATTATAGTTGTATACGGCATCCAAATATATTAGGGGAATGTCATGAACTTACAATGTAAACTGACAGGACTTAAAAGTATTGCCATCTTTATTTAACCTCCCACATGAGAAAGGGATGGCAATGGCAAGACTTTTTAGACCTGTCAAATTAGTTTTAGTTTAGTGTTAGTGATTATGTACAACAGAACCAACACCATTATTCTCTTAAAATAAATACAATAGTTTTGCTAATTTATTTATTAAATAAAATAACATTTCAATATGTTGCATAACATATAAGTATCATAATTTAATTAAAAAGTCCAAGAATGTTCATCATATCAATATACAAGATTATAAATAACTAGCTGTTTCCCCGCGACTTCGCCCGTGTATCAATATAATATATAGCCAATGTTACTCAGTGATAATGTAGCTTTCTAAAGGAGAAAGTTTTTTTTTTAAATCGGTCTAGTAGTTTCGGAGCCTATTCAATAAAAACATACACACAAAAATACAAATCTTTCCTCTTTATAATATTAGTATAGATGTAATTTATTATCAACAACAAATTTTATCAAACATGATTTGTCATGCGTTGCTTTTATTGGAACCATCTTAATGGTAAAGTTCAGTCAAAATACGTTCTGCCATTTCAAAGATTAACTTGGACAAACAGACAGACAGATAAAAAACTTGTTTGGGTCATAACAAGCAATATTTTTTTGCAGTATAGGCTTGGCTATAAATTCCATATAACCTTAACAGATGTCTGAGATGACTTGCCCATATTATCGGTATTTTTTATACCACTAAGGTGGCACACAATCATATGGCCCATGTGGTGATAAGCAGTTATTCCTTCTACCATAGCCTTTAACTGCTAGCAAGACCAGGTATCACTAATGCATATCCAATCAAGTTGTTGACGCGGGAGGACTCACTGTACTAGCAGCATTACTACTAGCCCAGTGTATCCTCATGGAGCACTGGCAACCTTACTTACTGCAGAAACACAACACTACATCAAAATAGTGTTAGGGTGATTAATCACTGTACTGGGTTTGAACCTGGGTCCATCAGACAACAGGCCGTTGCTCCAACCACAAGACTACTATGGCTCCAATATCACGTAAAAACTCACCTTTTTATCATTATCACCTACAAGTGTGCATACTCTAGCTACCCTGTCTAGAGGAAATCCCATTCCACATATTTTTTGACACATTTCTTGAAGTTTTGGTGTCAATTTCTCAAATGGATTTGGCAAATGTTCAGATTTTCTTCTACTCCTTCTCTCTTCCTTTTTGCAGTTTGAAGAAGACTGAGGGACTACTTTGGGCGCAGGACTGACATTATAAGACCTCTCATTTGCTCTCATTTTCGCTGAGACCAACTCTTCGTTCAACTCTCTAACAATATCAGGCACACTACGAGACCTGGACTTCACGGTTTGCGTTGTTGAATTATGGTTCTCCACATTTTCAGTCTGTACTGTATCGTAAGTGGTGTTAGGCTGATACTGCATAGGGATTTGAGGATACTGGTAATAATACGGCTGAGGTATATATGTAGAACCATTTGGCAAGTGGACAACCTCTCCTGATGTGGTTGGTATAGGGTTGTAGTACGTAGGGTCTACCGAGGGATACTGCGAGTTAGGAACATAATATTGGTAATTATGCATGTAAATATTGTCATTGTCCATCGGTATGTAATAGCCATTTGAAACAGGATAGTGGTCTGGTGAAGCATACATCAGATTAGGACCCTGCATAGGCTGTTCCATGTATGTATTTGGTAAATAGGCCATTTCTTCAGCATGGGCTTGAGAGGCACAGTTGGGCATAGCATATGTTTGGTCCGAGGTATAAGCTGTCTGTGGCTGACAACTAGTTGTTGATTCACGTTGGCTCTGCAATACTTGAGCTAATAATTCCATGTCATTTATTGTCTTCAACTCCACATTGTCAAATGGACTGGATGTATCATGCTCAAAGTCTCTAAATGTTAACTTTTCAACGTTACGGTTGTAGTGAGTCTTATTAATTTTCGTATTCAGCTTCAATTCCTGTAAAGGATCAGGATCATCCAGTAAATTGTTTTGATAGTTGGATTTAACTTGGACAGGTTGGAGTATGTTTAGTTGAGGCTCTGTGGCAGTGCTAGTGGATGGATAGGTTGGATCTGGGAGTGTTGCTACAGCTTCCGGTGTATTGTCTTGTGTTGTGTTTGTATCACAGTTCTTGTCAGCTTTCTCATCGGGAGACAGGGCGCTGATCTCGTCAGTGCTGGGGTACGACACCTCTGAGACGCTCAGCTGCTTCATTCGCTCTTCTTCTTCGGCAATGGCGAGGGCATCTAGCTTCTTCTGCTTCACTTCTTCTAGTATCTGTAAACGGTGTCGCCTCTCACTTTTCTTCGTCTCCTTCGCTTTTCTAAGCTCCTTGAGTTTCGAGAGCACGTTCGTCTCGAAAGTGGAGCAATATTTGGCGTTGTCGACAACATGCTGCGCCCGCAGAGGACTTTCAACCACGCTATACGGCAGCTCGATTTTTGGTGGCCGTTTGTATTTTTCCGATATTTTAACGGGCACACCGTCCATGTGATCCCCGAAGTGTGACATAGCAAAGCACAGAACTAGAGATAGCAATGGTTATCAAACAATGAGACGACAAAGTTTGTTTCTATTGACTTTAAGCACTTTAAAGGTTACATAGTTTTTGTTCAACGTCATCACTCAATAAATAGATTTTATTGCGTACGAGCTGATATCATCATGAATTCCTTAAAAACTTCCATGGTTATTGAAACAATTTTACTTGAAATTGGTTTATTTTTGTGTAGAACTTTAATATTTTCCAATCATTGAATTTCTTTCGCAAACAAATTGACAAATCCATATGTCAATTATGTCAAACATTGTTCTTCTTCTTCTTCTTCTTCCTAAGTATGGCAATCAATCCCTTCAGGGACTATTTTTGCCAGTGTCGAGTGTTAGAGAATTTTCATGTTGCAAAATTTCTCGTGTTTGTCGCATTAAAATGCCTAGTGTCATGCATTCTAACGCCCAATGGAGTTTCTGGAGACAACCCACGGCAGTAGCAGATCGTAACACGCCTTTAGATTAGAGGTAACCTATTGACCAAAATGATAAATCACTTAACCCAAAAGTCGTATTATGGCATTACTTCCAATGCTCCTATAAATCAGTCACTAAATGAAACTTTACTGCACATATCGACACCAAAAATACACATTAAAGATCACTATACCTATCACAATTTACGACACACTGGAAAAAATCTCAACCGCTCCGCCTGATTCCCGCCATAAACTCCAACATTGTTCCATTCCAAGTTCCGATTATGGTGATTAATAAAGTTTTTATTTGGAGTTAGGTATTTAAAAAAAACTATTATAAATCTAGGTATTGTAATGAAATTAGAGGCAACAGAGAAAAAACCGATGTAGTTTAGTGTTTAAGTAAATTATTAAAGTAAAACAATAAAAAAAAATATAATGCTCACTGTCACATAAAAAATTTGGAACACATAAATTTGACATCTGCCCAGGCTGGTATTGCAAGTCTAGAAAAATATATGACGTCACGTGACGAAGTTTCAACACATTTCTTTTTATTTTATCATGTTAGTTTCTCATCTAATATTGATCACCCGAATGGAAAATTGATATATGAAGTATCAAACATTCATACGTTATCTGCTGAAGGACTGGCTTGAAATGGAATACGAAATTTTAAAGTTTAAAAAAAATAAATCACGTGTGCACTTTACGAAGTCGCCGTCAGATGTCGCTAGTGTTGCTTCCTAAAGTCATGGCGGATTTTTTTCATTACATTTTTACAGATTTGCCGTAATTCGTGGGTAGATTTATTATTACCGACCGGCGTCGAATAAAAATAATTATAGCTCGTTCTGTTCGTTCAGTGGGAGCCAAGCGACACACGTAGTATTCAACTGGTGAGCGAATATCGAATTTGTGGAGACATCTCACTCGTCAAACGTCTCGAATTTCGGTGGATCCAAGATAAATAGGAATATTGATATTCGACGTCGCACCGTACTCTAATTAATTTACTACGCCTACTATGACGCAATAGACGTTTGTGAACGTCGGACGCCATCGGATTTAACGATTGGAATACAGGTCGGTATGTGTTAAAAATAATAATTTAATTTATTCAACCGGCGAATTTCTTGAGCTAAAGCGAGTGTTTGTACTGGCAGATATAGGCGACAATGAATGAAGGGTCGCCGATGATGTACCACGGGAATGGCGGCTTCGGTGGTCCGGGTCAGATGTACGTGGTGGGCCAGGAGCGGCAGGCGCGCCACTACCCCCTGGAGGTGCTGCAGGTGATGGGCGGCGTGGCGCGCGCCGGCTCGCCCGCCCACACCGCACCGCGCCGCTGGCCGCCGCGCCGGGACCGCGCCGCCAAGGACACAGCCTTCGGATACGAGTCTGATGACTCCAGTCTGTCCAGCAACGCCTCTGGATCCAACAAGTCAGGGGAGAAAGGTCAGTACCTCAATTACTACTTCTTATTGGCTAGGTGTGCTTATTATTCAAGTACACAATGATTGCTGAAGCTCAGAAATGTAAGATGTGTGAATGTAATAATAAAAAATAAAAATAATAATAATAATTAGAAATTTTACCAACATGGAACCTTACTGTGAAAAAATGTGAACATACCCCCACTTTTCATTTGATGTTTTGTATGTAATTTATGAATTAAAATATTTATTAGAATAAAACAAAAGTATTTAATGTTTGCTCATGATCTGGTTTTTAAATACACATTTTTTTGTAGTAGTGTCTATCTTTATACAAAGCTAGGTGGAATAAATGTATCTACCCACTTTATCAAAATACCACTCAACTATTATTAATAGTTAAGTAAAATATTTATTTCTCAAACAAGTTTGTAAACCTGTTTGATATGTTTCAATGATCATCCAGAGAATCCTATTACCTTTTAAATTAATAGATATAGCCATTCTTATATATGTAGTTAATTTAATTTACCAAGTCAAGTGAAGACCACACCTCTGTTGTTCAAAACTTTAAAATAACACGGCTGGGATGCCCTGCTTAGTCCAGAATCTGAGAAAAATAAATTCTTAAATTGCGAACAATTCAATGATGCTCCACACACTTTTTTTTTTCTTTTCAGAATATTGTTTTTTAGATTTATTTTTCAGAATGGATTTGATGAGAATTGTGTATCATATTAAAATTAACAATATATTATATAATTATATATATATAACAATATAATATATCATTATAATAAACCAAATAATACATCATTAAAATTCATGGTGTTACAAAGATGCATAATATCAAAATCACACAGATACAGATACATGTGATAGAAATATGATATTTCTTTTGACAAATCTATAGATTCTGTTCTTTTACACTGTCTTAGTTCCACAACATTTTAAATTTTCAGAGAACATTTGAGGTTCTTACTAAGAATACATTTTTGATTTCTTTCACTTCCTATTTTTTTTTAAATTATATATTCATGTCTTCAAAACTATACATTTTACTTTCAAACTCTCATCAAATTAATGATATACCTAATACTAGCTCTTTCCCTGTGACTTTGCCTGCCTAGCAACATAATAGATAGTCTACTCAGAGATAATATAGCATTCTGTATTTGAAAAAAAAAATTGGTTCTTTCTTTTTTGAGTTTAGTCATTACAAAAATACAAAAATGTGGTTTTTTTTATTTGTTTATAATATAAGTCTACATAGTTATATGATTCAAGATGAAAAAAATTATTTGTTATTTTGTATGACAAATAATTTAAATGCCTTGACTGTTTGTAAATAAAAATAAGTGGAAACTTTTTGCTCATCCTTGTTGAGGTCTGAACTATGACATATTTGCGGGAATGCCAATAAACAGATGTGAGAATACCCACCTCTGGTTGACAACAAGTCTTTTGCAATATAATTAATTGTACACTTATTTAATTATTTTAATTTTAATTAATTTATTCATATCAATGTTACTGTCAGTCATTTATGAAGACATAAGTTGTTTTGTCATTAGTGTTATTGTTTTTTAAAAATTGCTGTTGACTAGTCTTGATAATATATTTTTCCCACTACAAAGTTTCCAAGCAAGGGTTTGACCTGCATCATGGTAAGCGGTTACCGTAGCCTAAAAAGATTTGTACCAAGGCATCATTGAGTCCATTGCTAACTTATTATTGTTCAGAGGACTCACTGCTAGAAGCATATACTGCCAGTACCTACAGCGTTTCCTCAAGGAGCTCTGAAAATCTTACCATAGGAATAATGGTCAACATCAGAGTAGTGCTATTTGACAACCCTTATCCTGTTTTTGTAAGCTTTTATTTCGTTTCACCGGTGTTTGTATGTTCAAATCTAGCAAGTTCTATTTGACGCACTTCCCAGAATCCTTTTGAGCTGAAATTTGGTTTCCGTGACGAAGCACGATTACCTAAATGCCGCCATTTTTTATCCAATATGGTGGACGTCATAAAACGGAGATTTATCATTTCCACAGTAATCCATAAGATATGGGTATCAAATGAATATACTTGTTTTTCGAATCATGCCTGCCTGATGGTAAGCAGTTACCGTAGCTTATTTTTTTCATACCACTAAGGTGCAACACAAGCATACGGCCCACCTGATGGTAAGCAGTCACCGTAGCTTATAGCCGCTTGCAATACCGGTGTTATTGCTAGCTATTTATATAAATTTACGAGTTGCCAACCCTGTTTTTGAAGGAGACGCACTGTGCTAGCAGCGTTACTGTTTTACTAGCGCAACGTATCTTAATGGCAAAACCCACGGGAGATCCCAATTCGCCCTACCTCTCTTTAGACGTTTGGATGCAATTCAGTAATAATTATTATGTTACTTACCTCCCCACGTCGCTTATATTATTGCCGTTAGGCGGCCGATCTTTGCGCTAGCGCATTTTTCTACTAATTATATAATTCATGTGTCATATTCAGTTATTACGAAATATTCGTAATATACCTACGTACGATTTTTAAATAAGTCAGTCCCGACTATAAACTCAAACACAACATTACATAAGGTGTGTTGTTGTGTGCGCGTGCGCGTGCGCTGAGGACCTGTTTGAAGCCTCGATAAGGTGGTAAACAATATCTAAACGATTTGGCCTCGGACTGACGCTTGAGATAAAGTCACATACGCTGCCATTTGATTTGGTTTCAAGTAAGCCACTTGAACAGTGTATTTGTAATTGTTTGATGGAAACCTTCAAACCTATGACCTACTAGTATTATAAATGCGAAAGTTTGTGAGTATAGTGAGTATATTTGTTACACTTTCATGCAAAAACTACTCAACGGATTTGGATGAAATTTATAACCTCTGGATTAACATAATATAGGTTACTTTTTATCCCGGGGAATTGTTATGTTCCTCTGGGATTCTAAGCTCAACGCGGACGCAGTCGCAGGCAGAAGCTAGTTATTAATATAACGTACTGAGGTCGGCTCTAAGTGCGATGAGTTTTCTTGTCTGTCAATGTAAATGGTGCGAAGATTATTTGGACCTTTATTATTATTAGCTACACCCGTAGCTTTGTTATGTAGCTTTTAATGTCACGGATTCTTTCAACGACATCTTCACCAACTTCTACACGTTTCATTTTGAATTTTGCACACGTTTTAAGAACCGATGATGATACAAAAAATATTCTGGCAAATGACTAATGAATAACTGAATTATGTCAACAATCAGCGTTAAAAGCCGGCCAGATATGTTTACTAAGACTCCGATGTGTGACGTGGGTAAGTTAGGTAGGTACTTCTAGTCTAGTCTGTATGCTCTAGTAATTCAGGCCACGATTTCACGAGAATCCTCCACGTCACTGTAATCTAGATAAAGTTTTTATACTCTTTTGTAAATCGACTTCCATAAGGAGGATGTTATTAATTCGATGATTTCTATCGTATGTAAGGACATTGACATTAACCTAGATCCTAGATAATCGGTATGTAGGTGCACCACCGAACTATAATGTTAATCCCGCACCTATTCAAAGTGAACAGAGTTAGGACGAATTGGGATCTCCCGTAAGTTTGCCCATTGAAATTGGAGCCGCCCGACTGGGGACTGTACCTCCACCTTAAAGAAGACCGCAGGCAAATAACACTGCTTTGATGTAGTGTTGTGTATCTGCGGCAAGTAAGGTTGTCAGTGCTCCACGAGGATACGCTAGTAGTAATGCTGTTAGCGAAGTGAGTCTTTATCAGCAATAGGGTTGGCAACTCGTTAGTGCTACCCTTGGTATTGCTAGCGGCTATGGGCTACGGTGACAGCTTACCATCAGGTGGGCCATGTGCTTGTGTGCCACCTTAGTGGTATAAAAAGTGATATAGTAAGTGTTACAGGGGCGGGCGGACGCGCGGAGGGCGGCGAGTGGCGCGCGAGACACAAGCGGGAGACGCGCGCGCCGCGCCCCGACCGCTACCTCAACTGCTCATACCCCTTCCAAGTGAAGTACACGCCCGACGACTTGCTCAATGGTCAGTATACACCAATATCAGCGTACATGGAGAGTGGCCTGTATAATGTTTAATACGAAGATTTATGGTTGTTAACGAGGTATCCCAGTGAGCTACAAGGTTCCCCTTACGCTGTCTCCCTGGGTGTCCTGGCGGCTGCAGCGGTGACGGATGATAGAAGACCGCTTAACATGCATTTACTTTCTTCTCCTTACTCTTCATAATTCTTCTATAAATATATAATATGTATTCACGCCTTCCCACAAGGGTCCCTGAAGATGTAGACAGAGGTGTGTTACAACACCCATTTTCCATCGAAGATAATTTGGTGCCAATGTGACAGATGGTGAGTCCGTCGTCCGCCCTTGAATTTCTTCTCAGCCGTATGCAGGTTTCCTCACAATGTTTCGTAGTGTGGCTAATCACTTAAGTTGTGGGAATCGAACTTGCGTCGGTCTAAAAGTGTTAAGAGGAGACGCATACGATGATGCAACTGCGGTAGGCCTCCAATGTGATTTATTAATGCGAAAGTTTGTGAGTGTGGATGGATGAATGGATGTTTGTTACTCTTTCAAGCAAAAACAACTCAACGGATTTGGATGAAATTTGGAACACAGATAATTTATAACCTGGATAAGTAAAGTATTCTATGTGTTAACATAGAATACTTTTTATCCCGAGGAAATTTTAGGTTCCTCTGAGATTCTAAGCTCAACGCGAACGTAGTCGCGGGCAGAAGCTAGTTATATATAAAAGTGCTTTATGAAATAGTCATGTCCACTTGCAGGTTCAAAATGGGACACACTCTCGCAGGAGATCTGGGACAAGTTCGTCAAGTCACAACAGACCGAGGAGACGTTTAGGAAAAAGATGAACCTCTGGAGATACTTGTACATCACCATCAAGGTACTACTGCCCCCACCTTCCAGGGAATGTCTTGTCGAAGCAACTTGAACAGATAGAATCCGAGATTAGTTTGTACTGATCAACACAAGACATTATCATCAACTCTTGGAATTGTTGCAATCTGCATTCACCGATTTTCAAAGAAAGTTATTTTTTATACCACTAAGGTGGCAAACAAGCATACGGCCCAACTGATGGTAAGCGGCCACCGTAGCCTATGGACACTTGCAACACCAGGGGTATCACTAGCGCGTTGCGCGACCCTCCGAAGATATTGTTGGCGAAATAATGAGCAATTTTCTTTTACCTACATTTATCTTTTCATCATTTACTTTGTCAGTTCGTTATAGAATGTTAGCCACGGATTATTCTTCCACTCATATTTGCTTTTATCAATATTTCCCTAGTGTCAAGTGTGTGTGCAGTCGATATTGGTGTCGATTCAGTTGTACAAAATCCCGAAACTAATTTAACAGGACAAAAATTTGCTATCCCTTTCTCATGTAACAGGCTTAATAAGGATGGCACTACTCTAAGTCCTGTTAAATTAATTTGGTTTAATGATTTCGTGCTAGAATAAGCACCACTTGCTTGGTAATGTGTGTTAGTCAAAATTTGCCCGGTAATGTAGTCAGTGTGTGTCATATTGATGCTGTATTGTTTTGTATGTGTGTGTTAGTTGACATGCCCTTGGTGTAGAGATGACAATATTGGCTGATTTTATTTATTCGTTAAACGTTAATAGATTAACAAAAATATCGATATCTTCAACGGTTGATAATATATTGATTAATATTTTTATCATAATTTGTTGCATTTGATATAAATATTGATATGATATTTTTATTAGAAATCGTTAATTTTATTTATAGAATATGATAATTATTTTCAATTATTCTTTAATTTGGATGGTTAGTTAATATATTCGACATCTCTACCTTGATGACGTATATGACGCGTGTGTGTGTATGTGTGTGTGTGTGTGCAGTCAATATTCCCGCGGTACGGTCTGTACGTGGTGGGGTCGACGATGTCGGGCTTCGGCCTGGACTCGTCGGACATGGACCTGTGCCTGTTCGTGCGGCCGCCCGACCACGCCGAGCCTCGTGCGCACGCGTTGCTGCACCTCAACTACATCCTCGGATACATCAAGAGCTTCGACCCCGGTGACTACACTATGATACGATTGAGTGTCATTTAAGCGGGCTTCAGTTTTTGCAGTTATAACTGACGCCCCTGGTGTCTACACACGTTCAGTTTAGATCCTCAGTTCAACTGCACAGTTGTCAGTTTTCCCTACACACCTTCAGTTTTACCTGCACAGTTTGACTTTACAGTTAAAACTGATGGTGTGTAGCAGACTTTATGCTAGTGTGATAAGAGAATTGGTATCAAGATCTTTTATGTATCCTTTCTGTCTTAATGTTAATTCTTCATTGCCGATTGTAGTCGTACAGTTTCTGATCGTGAATAGTGTGTCATGGGAGGCTGACGGCCGAATACTGAAAAGATATTTTATGTTTGAAAGCCCAGTTTGAGGCGCTCGTCAAAGTACAATTTCGCATTTTTTTTTATACCACTTAGGTGGCACGGCACACAAGCATACGGCCCACCTGATGGTAAGCCTATGGCCGCTAGCAATACTAGGGGTATCACTAACGAGTTGCCAACCATGTTGTCGATGAGGAATCACTGGGCTATCAGCATTACTACTAGCCCAGCGTATCCTCGTGGAGCACTGGTAACCTTACTTACCGCAGAAACACAACTCTACATCAAGTAGTGTTATTTCACTGCGGTCTTCTGTAAGGCGGAGGTACAGTCCCCAGTCGGGCGGCTCCAATTTAAATGGGAAAATCCGAAATCGCCATACCTCTCTTTATAAAAAAAATTATGTGTTATTAGATTTGAGTGTGGTATCAGTATTGTATTGGGGGATGTGTCAAAATAAAAAAATATGTTTTCAGTTTAGGCCCTAATAAGGCACTTATGGAGGTGTAATTTACCACTTGTGTGTGTTGTCAGGCGCGGAGCTGATCCAGGCGAAGGTGCCGATCCTGAAGTTCCGCGACGCGCGCAACGGGCTGCAGGTGGACCTGAACTGCAACAACGTGGTCGGCATCCGGAACACCAACCTGCTGCACTGGTTCTCCAGGCGTATGTACTGCTATATACAACACTTTAGGGACGGCAACGCGCGAGCGATACCCGTGGTGTTGCAAGCGTCCATAGGCTGCGGTAACCGTTTACCATCAGGCGGGCCGTATGCTAGCTTTACACGTTAGTGTTTGAATGTGTTTGTAAATAATAATAATAGCGCATGGACATTATCACACCACGCCATCTGGCCCCAAACTAAGCAAAGATTTTGTACTATGGGAACCAATAAATACTTTTTTTTGTAAATACATACATACTTATAATAAATACCAAACACCCAGACGCTAGGCAAACATGTTTGTCACGTAAATGTTTGCCCCGGCGGGAATCGAGCTGTAGCTTAGCCGTCCAGTATACCAACCACTAGAGCAGTGGTGTGGTAGTATGTGAGTGTATAGTGCGTGTGTGTGTGTGTGTGTGTGTGTGTGTGCAGTGGACTGGCGCGTGCGGCCGCTGGTGGCGCTGACGAAGCTGTGGGCGCAGGCGCACGACATCAACGACGCGCGCCAGCGGACGCTCTCCTCGTACTCCCTCACCCTCATGGTTATACACTACCTGCAGTGTGAGTACACGTTTGTCATAACATATCATATATTACTACTTCTAAAACATGTATAATCAACTCGCAGGACCAACATTATATCATTATAATGTTGGTCCTTCGAGCTCTTCATCGAGGATTCACGACCTCCTGGTCACTCGTGATACAATTTTTGAAGGCACACATGTACATGCGCGCTTATGGTATTAGTTTGTCAGCTCAGTTCCTTACGTACGTGTTTGTTCACTGCGCTATTAGTGGTTTTAGCTGTGTGTTGGTGAATGTCTAGGAACGACTGCGTATTTATGAAGGGAGATGTGTGTGTGTGCGTACCAGCTATATGTGTGTGTGTGCGTGCTAGCTATATATGTGTGTGTGTGTGCGTACCAGCTATATGTGTGTGTGTGCGTGCTAGCTATATATGTGTGTGTGTGTGCGTACCAGCTATATGTGTGTGTGTGCGTGCTAGCTATATATGTGTGTGTGTGTGCGTACCAGCTATATGTGTGTGTGTGCATGCCAGCTGTATGCGTGTGTGCGTGCTAGCTATATGTGTGTGTGTGTGTGTGCCAGCTGTATGCGGGTATGTGCTTGCCAGCTATATGTGTGTGTGTGTGTGTGTGCCAGCTGTATGCGTGTGTGTGCGTGCCAGCTGTATGCGTGTGTGTGTGCGTGTCAGCTATATGCGTGTGTGTGCGTGCCAGCTGTATGCGTGTGTGTGTGCGTGTCAGCTGTATGCGTGTGTGTGCGTGCCAGCTGTATGCGTGTGTGTGTGTGTGTGCGTGCCAGCTGTATGCGTGTGTGTGCGTGCCAGCTGTATGCGTGTGTGTGTGTGCCAGCTGTGTGTGTGTGTGTGTGTGTGCGTGCCAGCTGTATGCGTGTGTGTGCGTGCAGGCGGGGTTGTGCCGGCGGTGCTCCCTTGCGGCGCGGAGGCGCTGGGCGCGGCGGGCGCGGCGTGGGGCGGCTTGGGCTGTAACCGCGCGCCGCTGGGCGAGCTATGGGCGGGGCTGCTGCGCTACTACGCGGAGTTCCCTTGGGGGCGCAGCGCCGCGTCCGTGCGGCTCGGCGCGCGCCTGCCCGTGGCCGAGTGCCGCGCCGCCCGCGCCTGCAAGAACGACCCGCACCAGTGGAAGCTGCTGTGCGTCGAGGAGCCCTTCGACCTGACCAACACGGCGCGCTCCGTGTACGACGCGGACAGCTTCGCGCGCATCCTGGCCGCCTTCCGGGGCGCCGCGCGCCGCCTGCGGGCGGAGCCCCGCCTGGCGCGCGCCTGGCCCGCGCCCGACCGGTGATGGCCCCCGAGGGTTCCCCGCTCCTAGTCCCGGTACACCTGTGGGCGGAGCAGCGAGGTGCGAGCTCGTGGTACGTCCTCTCGTTGATCATCGCGTGGATCAGCGCGTGTGTTGCGTTCGTCGTAAACTGAGTTTCGTTTCGGGCTTTCACAAACGGAATTTTTCGTCTAAATTCGCTGTACTATATAATTTTGTCGTGGGATACTTAATAGCACTAGACCGATGGGTTTACAAGTCCTAAATATAGCCGTGGATAACAGTGTCGAGTAATGTTGTGTAGGCTGTGATATGCGACTGATATCCCTAGGAATATGTTCTAGTACCGCAGTCAGTCCCCGACGTCCACACCGCAGCTTGACGCCGCTCCGGCACACTCGCGCACACGTTGATCACGCACATTTTATATATTGTTATTGCTAGATGTACTATAATATATATATGTATTACTATCATTGTTATATTGTCCGTAGAACAAATGCCACTATGAAAAATTATATGTTTACACATTCCATAGTGTCATATTGTCTAGCAAATGTTTATTTTGTATTGTATATCGTATTTATAGCGTTTGATAACACGACCGTTTTCAGATGTACTCGAAAGAGAGAGAGAGAGAAAGAGATAGTGTGGTTATTGTGTTGTCTTTATTTAAGTTATGTAGTGCGTGGTGTCCTATAATGCTCGTTGACTTGATAGATTGATACTCGAATAATATGTATGTATGCTTGGAACATACATGGAAAGCTGTCGGAGTTGAGAATTAAAGATGTATGATGCTAAAGGTGCGAGACATCTGCAAACGGTCAAATATTACTATTATTTGTATGTGTTGCACGGCCGTTTCAATGCGTATGTGTATCAGAATACACCCAGTTAAAATGTTCGTATGTCTCCAATGAGGTAGATGAAAAGTCTTTTAACATGGTCACAAGGGAATTTGGAATTTTAAAATGTCGTACCTATATAGTTACGTCGATTCACCGTGATTCCAGAATTCCCTGTGTAGTTACAGGAAGCCCGGGACTCCTATGAAAGAAGTAAACTTTTTTTTTTTATTAATTTTAATATATTTTAGATAATTACGATGAGTTGTCATTTCCGAAAAAGCATAAAGTGGGGTGTCACTATCTTAACCCAATAAAATATATGGAAATACTCTGATTGTAATTCTCTAAAGCTTTCCAATGGTGTCTCGGGGGTGAGCGAGACGGCGATATACAACATATGCATTGAAACGAAACGGCGATATCAGTACGACAGATACCTGTAAACGAAATGCTGCCAAATGCATGATATTATTAAGAAGTGCAGTTCCAACAAGACTGAGTACTTTGAATATGCGTTTCAAATATTTATTTGCTTTTAAAGCGTCACAATGCACACGTCCCGTACGGTTCCGAATGTATGGGAGCACTATCACTATGTGACAGAACACAAAGCTACAGCGCTGCCTCGCACGAAGCGTCCTTATCGTTTTTAATATTATTTATTGTTTATAAGATATTTAACGTGTACATAGTAAGAAAGTAAAAAAAAAAATCATAAACAATTGTTGTAAGTCCTGTACATGTTTATGTAAATAGTATTTTTGTGATGAGTAAAGAGTAAATGACAAAAAAATATATATATATTACTACTATTATTATTATTAATTGGAGTGTGGGAGTTTGTCATGTGTATGAGATGTGTTGGCCAGGCATAGGAAACGATCGGCAATGTCGTGCTTCTACTTAAGCTTGTGGCGATTGCCTTTGAAGGCACGCGAGGTACAGGTTAAGACACTTAGGTAGAGATAAGCTGGGATTACATGGCGCGTCCCACTGCAAACCAGTTCACAAGCCTCCCCAAGACTCACAATGCATGTGTGCGTGCTGAGACGACTGTCAACTGTGAGGATGTAACTACACACATTGAAACGGTAATTGAAAAGGGACGCGCCATGTAATCCTAGTTTAACTCTGTATATATATATATATATATATATAAGGGTGCGTGTAATTTCGTTCGGATGTTGAAAAACTAAGGTGCTATTAATGCTAATGTTAGCTCAACAGTAATTTTGAAGAGTGATTTAGTATTGTTGTGATGGTCAGTTGAGTTAATAATTAGGTGGATGTGTCCTAGGTTACCGCGTACGATACACACGCCCGGTGCTCGTGTGGCTTGGTATATATATATATTCCTGTATCTTTAGGTTGTACGAAGGATATGGTGCTAAACACATTTTCTTGCATGAAAATCTGTTGTATTTTATTTGATGAACTCTAAATTTTTGTTAGTTTGATACATAAAAGCTAGACCAAAAAATGTTTAATTAACAGCTCTGCAATATATAAATAGTGCCTACCTAGTTTATTATACACACTTACAATATCATATAAGTTGCTTTATTATTTAATTACACAAATATATAAATAAATAATTATAACAGAATTCCTATATCAGTTGTTAGGCTAGGTACGTTAATGTTGCATATCTTTAAAATAGACAAAGATTGTTAAAACATGTTGCCTACATATTGAGTCGGGATTCCATACTCTGCACCACTCAACTATGAACTGAGAGTATATATATTCATTCAATAATAAATATAATATAATAATAATAGGTATTAGCTGACCTTTCATGAAATCCAAACGTTTTATTCGAACATTCACTTCTCTATGAACTATATTTTACAACAGCATACGAATTATAATGTTTTTATAGGTAAATTATGGCAGTATATTCCCCTAGTCGATGTGATGCGTCGTCGCAGGCTCGTGGCGTCTGCCCAATATGTTTTCATTGATGCCACTTTGTTAAGTTATGAATTATTTGTAGTCGCGACTTGTTAAGTTTCTCTTATGTTTATGCTGGCCTCACCGTCGTCCGGTACAGCACCCACATCGCATCCTCGCATATATAATGTGTAAAGCCGGGGTATTCGTATAGTGTTGTGTATAAGTTTTATAACAATTTTACATAAGAGGCACTTGGCCGCGCTGAATAATAAAGTACAATAAATAATTTTAAATACATAAAAACAATTTATCTATAAGATAAACTGACTAGATTATTAAATAAGTGTCTCCAAAAAAAGTACTGTTTAATTTTAGAAAAAGGTTTAAAAAAAATCTTGATACATATATATATGAAGCCGACACCAAAAAAAGATAATTTAAAAAATATGAAAAAAAAAACTAAAAAAACATTAAAAATAAAAAAAATACAAAAACTTTTAAAAACATCTGAAAATATATATTTATTTGGACTTGGACCAGTGAAACCATCACATGTTATATGTATATCTAGGCGTCCATTTGCCTCACGGTGTATCCAACGCAGGGCTGCTTCAAATAGGGTCTTCAAAAATGTATTAATTATAATTTTATTTTAATATATGACATTACAATATAATATCTCGCAATCATTTACTTATAATGGAATCGAATTTATTCTCTAGCTTACTAGTTTGCGAGTAATCTCCTCACTATTTTAGAAGGACACAATTTGGACTGGTACCATGTGTTGTTTGATAAATTTCTTTCTTTATTTTAAGTAGCCCTGAATTTTCTGTATTTATTTATGTTGTATTTTACTCTGGCAATGGTGTTGATGCTGTTGTACAAAATCACTAAACTAATTTGACAGGACTAATAAGTATTGCTATCCCTTTCTCACGTGCGGGGTTAAATAAGGATGGCAATACTTTAAGTCCTGACAAATTAGTTTAGTTTAATTATTTCGTACAACAGAATTAGCACCAATGACAATCACATCTAAACAATTGCCATAACTAATCGTATCCAAGTACCATTCTCAGAGCAAAGTTTTGAACGCAAAACTTTGTTATGAAGAAGCTGTTATCATTCAAACTTCTTATATATTTATTTATGTATTTGCTTACACTATTTTGGTATGACTTGTTAAAAAGTAAGATATATTCTAATCATGGATCTTTAATTACTTGGTTTCTGTATTTATATAATGTGGTTACTAAGTAATTCAACAGTTATTGTTTCATTCGCTCTATCTGGACTCCGCTATTGAGAAAATAATGTCGAATATGTCACTCTAATAGTTACTATTAAATATTGTATATCGTATAAAATTTAGTTTGTTCCTCAATGGGCAGTTTATTTAAATCCTCGTCGGAATGAGTATCCTAAAGTTGGTCACATTGTCCATCTAGTGACCGCAACATAGTACTTAGATTATGAATGTAAGGATATGAATTTGATGAGTATGATCACAAAATTCAATATATATATGTAGTCAAAATAATATATGGTATCAAAATTGTTAAATTGTAGTTTAAATTAATAAAATGCAATATTTAACAAAATTATCTTGTCATAATTGAAATGCTTTGAGTTTGGTCAAATGTCTGTAGTTATCGCAAGTGATCATCCGTGGGGTGGGTCATTCATTGCGGGCGCTCCCCGTATTGTATATTTTTATCGTAATTACTGTACATTTAACCACACTAATGTATTATCCGCGGCCGGTCGTCACTAATGGTTTTATAACAATATTTTGTCACTTTTTGACAAGTTTTGCTTTGTGTTGCATTTTATTTTATTTAACACAAGCGGGTTTTTATCTTCATCGTTGTACAAAGAAATTATTGTAAAGAAAATATTCTGTAATAGTTAAATATATACAAACTGCCAAATTGCGTTTTATTTCTATAGTAGTGGGGGCGTTAGTGGGACCATGATTGGAGTTGATTTTTGCCATCTAATAAGAATGACGTAAACCAACAATAACCTCGATTATTATATATTAATCGCTATACCATGCAGTACATCAGTGAACAACACTGTTTTTATAAATAAACAGACGTAGAATTTAATTGTCTCTAGCTCAAATAATATATTTTTCCCACGAATTTTCGGTGCGAAAACATGCATACCTAACTTTAGAGAAGAAATCCAAAGATGTAGCTGTGTAGTGCCTAAAACACGGCGAGATTCGCCATCTGCCACGTTGGCACCAAATTATGCGGTGGAGTGAAATAAAACATTGTCATTAGAGGTACCTACATGCCGTTGGGAGTGAACTTAAAAGTACCCCCATGTGTTTTTCAATGACTACCTCCTATGTTGTTATAAGCTCCCAGTACTATGGTTTAGACGGGACGAGAGCTTGCAAATACGGGTTGAGGAGTGGGAGGGTTAGAACTACACCCCCAAATGAATGATCCCAACACCAACCCCTTTAGGGGGTATTTTGGTACAGACAATAAAGCCTTGTCGTAAGAGAAATATCGAAGTCATGTCATAATCTTTATTGACAAATAATCTTTACAGTTCTCAAATATCATTCAAAATGAAAAACTTAGAAAAAAAATCTCCTTTGGCTGTCACCGACCAGTTAAGTGCACGGGAACTGCATTGTAGGCGCAGCCCCTATAGCCCTTACACTGAGCTAAGTAGTACACAAATAGGAGACACTAAGACAAAATATGGTGTTTATTTGTTATTGCCTATATAACATTCGAAATGAATGCACATTTAGTTGACATCTTATGTTTAACTCACATTGTCTAGTAAGGTTCTGAATTACACTTATAGAGAACCTCAGGTCTAATAAATTACATATACTAAGACATCACACCACATACATTTTACATAACAGCTCCTTCCTTCCCGTTTTTAAACAGCGACGTATTTTTAAATTGTTAGCAATACATTTGGAATTCGCTATGTTTCTTTATTACACATGGTCGTCGGGCAGTTCCATTAAACTACTTGGCCTATAAACGTGTATCTCAATATGCAATAACAATCTAGGCTGTTTTGGCCGTTTGTAAGTGAAAATATATCTATAACAAAAAAGGTTATACATTAAAATAAAACTGCTACGTGTAGCAGATCTGGGAGGAACTAAACATGAAATGAAGTAAAAAATACCGTAACTTAGTACAATACTGT
The DNA here is from genome assembly GCA_951449985.1 of Falcaria lacertinaria. Classification (NCBI taxonomy): domain Eukaryota; kingdom Metazoa; phylum Arthropoda; class Insecta; order Lepidoptera; family Drepanidae; genus Falcaria; species Falcaria lacertinaria. Next base: position 9,191,914 of record OX602124.1, read on the forward strand.
AGCCTTACTAGATACATCCAATCCTGACGGGTCAATCCGCGGTCACACCAAGCTATGCAATTCCGTCAGAGGGGCGCGCCCGCCCCACAATCACTTCCCTAACGCTAAATTACAAATATAGAATAAATTCTAGGCTAACTAGTTTAAAACGCTACACCGTATCGCATAACTATAACTCTCTTTGTGTTTAAATTTTGGACAGATCATCACGAATAGTTAAATATAAAGGTGTGTGACCAAAAATAATTTGTTTAATCGTACACGAATATAATACAAATTACAAAATATCGAAATTGATTTGAATCTTGCACACAGTAAGTATGAATAGTAAGAGTACTCAGGGGACTCAGTGTCACCTCCGCCGCGTTTACCTAATCGTGTTAGCACAGCCTCAAGCTAGTTACGGCGAAGGTAACTGAGTCGCGCCTTCTGTATGGCGAGATTACTTCTTGACAGCCGCGCTATTCTCCGACGCGTCCATCTTCTCCTCGGTTTTCACCACCTTGCCCTCGCCTGAAACCGAACAACAGATAAATAAATGGCAGGGTCGCCAATAACCAAATACAGCTAGTATGGCAAGCAGAGTTGGATCAGACTGCCTTATCGTCAGCGACGCCGAAAGCAATGACCAGCGTCACACGGATTCGAATAACTCGAAGTCCGCTCGCGCCAGTCGCTCGCACAACGGCTTCTACGACTCGTCATCAGGTATCATCATTTTCACGTGAACGGTCAATGTACGAAAATAAATTAACGTAATGATTCCTGTCTAAGAGAGCATGTAGAGCTTAGATTCAAAATACAATATTCCTCAATCAATTTACTGAGTTTCCACCATAGTAAACATGGTCTGCCTTTCGTGATAAAATATGAAAGCATTGATGTACTCAGTTGCCTATGCAAAAACATTTAGAGGATTCACTGTGTTGATTGTAGAGACGAATGGTTCTCTAATGACATGGCCGCGGTTGCTAAGAGTTCTATGGCTGAATTATGAAATGCCAGTAACTTTACCGGCGCAAACGGCGATAAATAGATTTAGACGACACATTACTTATGAGAAGCTTCGGAATTTACATGCGAAATTGTATTTTGACGAGGCTTAAGTACAGTGGTGTAGAAGAGCACTCACCGTTGGGCTGGTCGGGTTCGGTGTCGGTGTTGGAGCGCCTGCGCTTGCGGGGGAACTTCCATCCTCCCGTCGCGTGCTTCACCTTGGGCAGCGGCTCCATGTCCAACACCTGCATACAACCTCACATATTACTAACTACATCAGCGACGCGACACATGAAACGATCGAAGTTAGGTAAGAAGCAAGACCTTGTGTATCTGCCGGAAAGCAATCTGTCTCAGGAACTGTTGAGCAGAGGCAGTCAGATCTTCACGTTTCTGCGGCGGCAGGTTTCCGAGCGCATCCTGAAAATGAAAAACAATCTTTTTCATTTAGATGTTTGTAATTAGTCTCAAGGACCATATATTTTGGTATAAACACATTCATGTCAAATTGTTTCTGGCCCGATACCATTTCAAAGTACTTCTATAGGACGTGGTCGTCTTGTTTCTTGCCGATTTTTCCCAGATTTCTCCCGATGCGATAGCGATATTAATATTTACCCCTGAATATAATACGTGTGTGTGTGCGTGTGTACGTACGACGAGGTCCTTCTCGCAGGGGTCGCGGAGGCCGGGCCCCTGGTCGAGCAGCAGCCCGCCGGCCACGGCCTCCATGACGCGGCGCAGCGCCTCGCCCGGGGACAGCGCGCCGCCCGCAGACTGCATCACGCCCGACACCAGCAGCTCCATGGCCTGCACACCACCACCACCACCACACCGTCACACCGTCACACACGGGGCCGGCCATGCCACTTCTACACCGTGTGCTCATTACTCCATCTTGTGTTCTTTTATAATTGTTGGAACATCCTAAACTATGTACGTGATTCTTTAAAAAAAATTATGTATCTAATGTTGACGAACCAAATAAATAATGTGCACTGCATACTGGCCACTCCACATTGCACTAACTAAACTAGCTACTGGGGCCGTGACCACTACACAATAGGTGCAGCAAGTAAGTCTTGTGCACTGCAATAGATATTAGTCTTAAGTAAATAATAGACGTCCCAGGTCATTGTCACGCGGGAGGGTGCAAAAGATTTTCTGTAGCTTATGACTGGTATATATGTATGTATGTACTCACGTATGGGTTGAGCGGCGTCCAGTTGGGGATGCGGCGGCAGAGGTCCCTCATGATGCGGATGATCAGCACGCACGACTGCAGGCTCGCCGCCCTAGCCTGCACAGCCCCAAGGTTACAGCCCCGCAAGCCCCACAACAGTGGGGCCGACGTTCAACAATTTAAACTGCGTTTCCATCATAACTAGGGGCAATAAATTCCCATCTCCCAGAATAAATATGAGCTAGCATAGTGCCAGGAAACGCAGCTTGGGTCGCGATTCGACGAGCACTTGTAGCCACATGTTCATGGGAGTTCTCTTTCAAAACTTCAACATTATGGTACCAAGGGAGGCTCTACATCGTACGGTCAAAATAAATAAAAACAGGAAACAAACATGTGACTAAAATAAAACGTGCGCACTCCCTCTAGGAGACAAGATTAAAAAGCAAGGCTAGAGTATTGTATTGTATAAGAATCAGTTTGAAATGATCAGTACGCAAGGCAAGTAGTATGGTATGGAGGTGTGGAGTGCGCACACGTTGGTAAATGTGTGGCGAATGTACCTGGAACCACTTGGCGTGCCGTAGGGCGGCCAACGCGTCCAAACACTTCTGCCGCGGGAGCACATCCTTGTCGTCTCGCTTTATGTCGCCACCCTCTAGCGACAACAACACAAAGGGTGTTTGACCATCAAAACATCCACGAAAACGGGGCAAACATCGGGCGACAACCCTATCTATAGCCGGCAACAGCAACCCTATCGCAACGTTACCGCTTGCGATGCGATCGCAGCGCTCCAACAATCACATCGCGAACTAACGTTGCCTGTACTCGATAGACGTGCGTATAACAAAATCATTCACATACTTATAATACCAGACAGCTAGTGTTCTAAGCGCACGTCCATCACTACTCCAATAGGGGTGAATCGATTAACTCTCAAACTTTACCTACTTTTAAAATTAACAAATGAACAAATAATGATAAATATGTATATAAAATAATATGACAGCAGAATATAATATGTTTGCTCCGTTTCATTAGACAGTAATATACCACTGCGGAGGCAAGGCGCTGTGATATATCGTGGGAGATGATCAAAAATCCTTTTCGCCTCGTCGCTTAATATCCTACGTACACCTAAAAATAAGCATCAACACACCGGCGGGCAGCCGGCCGGGTACACTTGAACAAATTATCTTTTATAGACACGTTAAATATTAAAATGTACAAAATAAATACATTGAGTAGCTTAGCAAATAGATACACAATTATAAGATACATATGAATCCCAAGTTAGATAGTTTGTTCTGAGAGTTTAATCATTGAAGGCAACAGTGAGGAGTTCGACAACCAATTTCAACTTGGGCAGGATTGGGAGAGCATGACACTGTTCTTCGATCAAGTACAACTGATCGAGTTCGCGGACTAGTAGTCAAATCCAAAACCACTGGTCACGACTCACCGCGGTGTAGACCATGGGGGCAGCCTGTCTCCGATGCAAATTATAAATTATACATATCATGTCGATAGTTCAGAATACAACATTTGCAATACAATAAACATAAACTGCTTTAAATAAAATTAAACATAGTTATTATTAGTGGCCTGTCACATAGTGCCTTGTGTAAAGAACACTACTAGAGAATCAACTCCTATGATGGCACAGGCGCGTTGTCACTGATATAGACGTAATGCCAGTTTAAAACGAAAATAACAGTTTCAAACCGAAATAAAAATTACCACAATGATGTGTAAAACACAGTTCTTTTATATTTGTAGGTGGGTGTATTTCAAATCGGTTGTTTTTCATCTACAGTCACCGATAAATAAACGAGGCGTACCGGCGCGCGAGCGGACCAGACAGGACGGACTCCTGCCTACACTCCGCGCAGCGAGTTGATTTACTAGCAGTATACTTCCACACAATGCCTTGGATCGACCGGTGGATCACATGGTTCGTATGACCAAGACAAGTGGTATTAAATTTGATCTGCTAGTGGAGGCGGTTGTCTGGTGAAATTGGTTGCGTGTCGTGTTTGTGTGTGTGTGTGTGTGGGGGGGGATGGTACCTGCGGGTTCCCTCATGACGGCGGAGGTGAGCGAGACGAGCACGCTGGTGGTCCCGTCGGCCACCTGCACGGCGCCCTCGGCCGCCAGCAGCTCCACCTTGTACTTGGGCTCCTCCGCGCCGCCCTGACACACGACACACAACATATATCATTAGATGAGTGCAGTGATTTTGTCAGTTTAGATAAGGGACAGCTCACTTTGACCCATGACCTAGGTAGTAGGTAGTGTATTTAGTGTGTGTATGTACTTGAACCCTTCACCTAGGTCAAGGTTCGGTGGGTAACGAAGGCAGTCCCATACCTTATCACCTTGGTAGAGTGTACATGAGGGCAGCTCACCTTGACCTTGATGTCACTGAATGTGTTCTCACTTAGCCACCTTATCAGTGTAGGGTCAGTTCACGTTAGGGTGTCCGTGTTGACCTTGACCTTCACGTGCATATCGACCGACCATGACCTTCACGTGTGTACGATGTGCATGTCAACCGACTTTGACTTTCACGTTGGTGTTGGGACGATGTGCGTATTGCCTGAGCATAACCTTCACCTTGGTGTGCTTGTGGACTGACCTTGACCTTGGCGAGGTGCAGCGGCAGGTCCGCGGCGACGCGCTTGAGCAGCGTGACGGTGGGGCGGTCGTGGCACAGCACCACGAGGCGCACGGCGCGGTCCCCGCGCAGCAGCAGCTGCTTGGCCAGCAGCCCCACGCGCATCACGCCCTTCAGCGCGCGCGCGCCCTCGCCGCCCTCACCCTCGCCCATGAACGAGAACCTACCACACAACACACATCACATCACCGCCCCCGATTGAACATAAACGACCTTGCGAATCCGGTGGTAGATTCTGACGATTTGAAAGTACTTATTAAAGTCTAGTCAAATAAAGATGAGTTTGAGTTCCACTAGTACTGTTGCCAATCTAGTGACTATTGTCACTAGAAATAGCGATTGTTGGTAAATTTGTCACGACAAAATAAAGGTGGCAGAGAGGGCAAAATTGAGGTTAAGGTTACCCCACTGGTGTTGCTTTCCTGCAGTGAGTTACATTTCTCAAGGCAATATTTCAGTAAGAATTGACTACTGCGCACGTTCTGCTTACAATAGTTACGGGTTGCGAGCAAAGACTTGTTCACTATTTTATACGCCTATAATACAAATTACATGGTTATCAGCTATGTTTTGAACTCATAGAGAGAACTCTGTTCAATAGTTTTTAATTCTTTACTAATTATTACCGTTTAATTTGATTGGTATCTAAAGTAGGCACTGGTGCCAATTCTGTTATACGAAATAATACAACTAAACTAATTTGACAGGTCTAAAAGTATTGCCATCCGTATTTAACCCCGCACGTGAGAAAGGGATAGCAAGAATTTAAGACCTGTCAAATTTGTTATGTTTAGTAATTTTGAACAACTGAATCGACACTGCGCCCATCTATAATAATTGGGCTTTAACGGGTCCAGGCTGCCCCAGACGTACGTCGACCCTTGGGATCTTTATGCTGTACTACCGAACTAACTACAATCTATTTAACTGAGCCTATCCAAGATAAAGCAAATATTTATGTTTACGTGTCTTTGTCAATGCAATGCACGTTAGTGTATTGGTGATAAATGAGTTCAGAAAATACTTAAACTGGATGCCCCGGTTGGTACCATTTAAGTTGAGACTTCAAGAAAATGTCATTGTGGTCAATATTTAAAATAAGAATATTAAAAAAGTATGACAAATTAGCAAAATAGCACTGATAGCCCACTTATGACTAGGTATGATGGTAAACATACATGGTATGGTGCATCACTAGTGTTATTTACAAGGACTAACGGTCGCAACCACAGGATTTATCTAAGGTATTTCAACTGGTCACAACTTGATATATCGACAGGTCATTGACCTCTAATATTTGTGGATGTATATTAAACATGACGTATATTATGCACAGCTTCCTGCTTAAATGATACCAAACCGCGCATCCTGTATATTTGCACTCTACATTAAAATGTACAAACGAACACAATCTACAATTATTTGTAACTACAATATATACAGTCATTGCACGACTTACGGGCGCTGGTCGCCGTCAGCATCCATCGCTTCGTGTTTTACCATAAGTGACTGCAGTCTACACCTAAACACGTGGGTGCAACGACATGACAAAATTTGTGCAAAAGGTAAAATGACATATGGTCTACATAAAAAAATATGAAAACTATTTATTGTTATATTGATCATTTAAAACGGAGAGGAAAAAAACAAAATCAAAATAAAAAAAAAAGGGAAACTTTGGAATTAGTTGCAATAAATTCATAAGTAAGAATAACTTACAATTGGTTATCGCGGCCGTCTTCTTTGCCCTCCGGCTTGTCATCTTTCTTGTCACTAGTTGGAGGCTTGCCCGCCGTTTGGGGCTGATGACAAAGTATACACAGGTTGATAAAACTATACAGGACAAAATTTAAGAAAATTTGTTAGCCCCTCACTTTTCACATTAAACACAGGTCTCTGTGCGACACGATTAAACTAAATGCACGTCAAGTAACTGCAGCTGAAAAATAATACAAGAGCCATCTTACACAAATGTCGCTAGTACTTTGTGAAAATAGCGAGTGTTAGAAAGCGATTCTATAGGTTTACTTTCATCATACAGAGGTCCACTATGTGTTTCTGGAGTATTTATGGGTCAAATTTATGTTGAAAAAGTGCCAAAAGGTGTGTGTGTGTGTGTGTGTGTGTGTGTGTGCGTGTGTGTGTGTGTGTGTGTGTGTGTGTGTGTGTGCGTGCGTGTGTGTGTGTGTGCGTGTGTGTCACCTTGGGCTTGGTGTGGTGCAACGCGTCGGAGAGCGCCTTGAGCGCGCGCTCGGTGTGCGAGACGGCGCGCTGTATGTCTTGCAGCTCGGCGTCGGTGGGGAAGATGGCCGCGTGCTTGCTGGCCACGTGCCGGTCGTCCGACGTCTCGGGCCGCCGCCCCACGCCGTACGCCATGCCCATGCCCTGGCACACACACCATACATTACACAACACTCAACACCGCCTCACACGACATCACTGCCAACTAATCACATGGTGGTTGGTGGTGGTGGTACGCACGTGGTGGTGGTGCGGCGGCGGCACGGGTCCGCGGCCCCACCAGGGCTCGGCGCCGGCCTCCCAGTACAGCCGCTCCTCCTCCTCCGCGCCCAGGCCCTGCACACATACACACCACACAGATTATCGATATTGTTCATACTGATAACAGAGACCCTTCAAATACAACATAAACTTATTACGGCGTTAGGAATTTATTAAGGTAAATTGCCTACAAATTGTTCTTATACAAACCAGTCCACTTTTACTTCTAAAATGTACAACTTTGAAAAATTCTTAGATTAAACTAGCCAAACTTGGAGAGGAAATGGAACCAACTTACATTAGACAAAAAATAAAACGTATTGATTTCATAAATTATCCTTTAAGATATGAACAATACTCCATTTGGGAAGTAGTTCTTCTGTGACTTTTAGTTGATGTTGAGGAACTAACAGTATATACATATAACTTATACCATAAATTGCGAAAGTAACTCTGTTTGTTTGCTCCGTTTTCACAGTTAAACAGCTGAAAGGATCGTAATTAAATTTGTCAATGAGATAGATTATAACCAGGCGAAGGACATAGGCTATCTTTATCTAGAACCACGCGGGCGAATTCTCGAGTAAAAGCTAATAGTATGCAATAGTAAGTGTTGTACTGACGTCGTGCATGCGCCGCCTGGCCCACAGCTCCTCGCGCACCAGCATGCGCTGCGCCTTGGCCTCCGCCAGCTTGCGCTGGTGCATGGACGCCTTCACCTTCACCTCCAGGTCGGGCTGCACCTGTACACACACACTCACTCACCGCCTGCACCCACACACACGAGCCCCAAGCTGCTAGCCTAGGCTACGATCCTCATTGGACAGTTTTAATCATGTGGTGCGCGGATCTCTTGGCAGCCGCGAACGGCCGCCAGGCTCGACGCACACCTCAAACCTTTTACTAAATAATCATTGGATTTGTTACCGTGGTATAGGTACTTTCGTTTGGTTTTCAATATAAGTGTCTCTTGATAATTTATGCAATGAATTTATTTTACTCAGAAGCTAATAAACTATGCCTTATCAATGAAACTGAAATCCCTTACATAAATTTCTGGTACTTTTTGCAACAAGCCCATCATTCATCATTCTCCTGCCCTTATCCCATATTATTTGGGGTCGGCGCAATACTCTGTACATATTGCTGAGGTTTTGGCAGATCATTTTACGACCGGCCGCCTGCCTGTCATCAACCCTCCTTGTAGTAGGGGAGCCGAAGCGGGGATTTTTGGATTTACACGAGCGCGTCAAATTAACATAAGGGGTACCCTGCACCATGATGAGTACCTCCGCCATATATGAGCCCTCCATATAGGTCCGTGCGTCTAGGGCACCTTTTTTTTAGTTTTCAAACCATCATTTTAAGAAATATCCTCTCTATCAGCGTCAGATTATAGTGTCAGCATGACTGGGACATCAAGCTGAACCATCTGTAAAAAAATCTGACGCGCCCGAGTTTTCAAAATCGCTTTTTTGTTTTTTTGCATATTGTATTTTCAAAAATTCATCACGAGCTTGCGTCACGTCCGAATCGTCAGTCTTTCGAATAGTAGTTTTTTTCGGGTTCGCTTAACACCCCGTCTGAAAATCTGACGCGCTCGAGTATGTCCATGTGGCTGTTTCATTTACATTTTTTAAAAACTTGCAGGTAGGCGGTCTCCCCACCGGCCTAGCTTGCTCGAGTGCATCCCGATTTAGCATCGTGGGCTCCCCGTCTATTGGGAATGCTATTGTTTTGACTGACTTTTGCAAAAAGCCCAAAATCGCTAAATTAATTTCCAAACCAAAATTAAAGACCAATATGATCTCGGTCAAGAAGCAATTCTTATCAACAAATAATACACAACAAAGACAATAAAAACAAGATTTTATTTTAACTTTCGCGGAAATGAGTCAAAACATTCCGGGCAACCTCCGCACAAAACATCAAACACCAGGACATTTCATACAGAATAGGGAGGTGGTAACCATGTTTCTGGTGCTGCAGTCCCTAGATAAACGACCATACCATTTGTGACTACAATTACTACAGTACTGGTAGCAAGAACATCTTTCGACTACGTATTCGAAAACGAAATTTTCAAATTTTAGTTCCTCTTCGCCGGAGCAGCGCTGTTAATTTTCCCATACAAAAATAGTCGAAAGCGATACGTATACGTAGTCAAAAGTAGTGGTTACTAACGCGACAGGTATAGAATAGAGTGATACCTTCTTCTTGTACTGAAGCCGGTGGCGACGACCCTTCATGTGCATCTCCTTGGCGTTGGGGTCGTTGAACTTGCAGTCGCAGAGCTTGCAGTTGAAGGAGAGCGGCTTGCCGTCGTCGCCGCGGATCTCCTCGATGTAGTCCTGGCCGACGGGCTGCACCTCCTCGGCGTCGTCGTCGTCCTTGTCGTCGTCCTTGAGGTCTGCGGGGAGCGCGCCGGCCTGAGCGTCCGCCGCCACGGAGCTCAGGCCCCCCGACGCCACGAACGAGATCCGGGCCGCGCCGCCCACTCTCACATTGGCTGATAGATGCAAGTCACATTCTCCTAAGTATTCACCTTTCCAACATTGTGTCTCTCCTATGGAGTTTCGTGGACGTTTCTTGTGTCAATATTTTAATATCCACTCCAGTAAAGTAATTGATAACTACTCGTCATAAAACAGAGCTGAGGGCTCGCAAATTAATAAGCGAAACATCTACTATATTTATCGATTTAGTCATTCCACGAAAATAAATAAAAAAGTCCACAAAATTCAATCACACTCCATATCTGTACCGAGTGCCGAAATATTTTGGATTGTTTGGAAACGGAGAAAATTTGACTCGAAAGCAAATCATCTATCAGCCAAGTGAGCGCGGCCGGATACAGATATGACGTAGCGACGCGTCGGGGGCAGCACTGGCGACTAAATACCTTCTCCACAATTTGCAACCGAGCATTTTGGAGAACGTATTTCAATATCATACACATAAACAATGAATACAACAGATAATTGTATGTATGCATTTTGTAAAATTTGTCAACACTGAAAATAAAGTCGTCTTTAGCTGGCAACAATAATTGTTAGTTCAATATTATGGTAAAGGTACCAATTCTCTTGTTCACCTGTCTAAACTTACAATATTAATCGTTTTGACGGAACAAAATGTGATTTGCAGCACTAAAACTGAATTTGACAGTTAAAAGATTAAATTAAATTGAAATCTAGACTAATATTTAACAATAGAATCGGCATCAATATCTAGTTAGTAATTACAATATTCATACATACACATACATAATGCCATAGCAGGAAAGACAAAAATTAAGTTCATACAACTTGCACAAGTCTTCTTACACTTCACTCAGCCCATTAGAACCAGTAAGTCTTAGCGCATGTCAGACACCTATTGCGCATTTATAATATTAGTATAGATATGATATATATACTAATATTATAAAGAGGAATTATTTGTATTTTTGTGTGTGTTTGTATTGAATAGGCTCTGAACTACTAGATCGATTTCAAAACCTTGCACCATTCGAAAGCTACATTATCACTGAGTATCATAGGCTATCTATATATTATACTAGCTGCCCGCCACGGCTTGCATTCAACCTTTGAATGTCGCTTCGTTTCTGCGTGTTAGCAGATTGGTGAAATGGAGTCCATAGATTGTCAAGAATACTATAATAATTTTGTAACTAAACTTACAGAGGACCACAGTCAAATAAGACTATTTTGATGTAGTGTTGTGTTTCTGCTGTAAGGTTGCCGTATTAATAAGTATTGCGGAATTTCGTAACTTTCGAGAGGACTACTCGTGCTATCGACTATTTGAAAGAAAAACATTGATTCATAACAACACAAACATATACAAGTGTAGAAGAACTTCGTGTCATTATGAAACGGTCCCAACTCGGCATGTGCTGGATGTCTTGTGAAGGACAACCAGCGCTGATCTATTTGTCAAGGTCAACTATCGATAGCGAAACCATCGCTATTGCAACAACACTGTATAGGTATGTTTGTGTAGCACCATAGTGGTGATGGTGGTGGAGGTGGAGTGAGAGTCGTGCGTATAGTTTACCGGCGGCGAGCTTGGTGGGCTCGGTGGAGGGGATGGGCTTGCCGAGCATGGTGTGCAGCTTGACGACCTTCTGGTGCTTGATGCCGCGCACGTGCGCCGCGTACGCGTCGGCGCCCGTGCACGTGACGTCACACAGCTCGCAGCGCAGCGCGCCGCCCGCGCCGCGCGCGCCCGCCGCCGCCAGCTTCACGGCCGCCTCCTTCTTCTTGTGCTTCTGGCCCTCCAGGTGCTCCTTGTACGTCTGCACACCACACTCGCCGGTTACACATATACATCACACATATACACCCTTTGACCCTTGGGATCTGTGCCGGTAGCAGGAACATTGTCGACAACGTTTTCGTATCGCCTTCGACTATTTTTGCATCGGAAAATGAAAAGCGCTGCGGCGGTGAAAAGTGAAACTAAAAATTGGTATGACAATTTTAACATTTCGCGAGTTAAGTTTTCGAATACGTTGTGGACAATGTTCCTGCTACCGGCACTGATGTGTAGTGTGTGTGTGTGTGTGTGTGTACCTGCGGGCCGGCGCAGGAGATGCGGCAGACGTCGCAGTAGTGCAGCTGCTGCGCCTTGGGCGGCGGCTTGGGGCGGCGATGCGGGCCCGCGCCCACGCCGCCCTTGTTGTAGTTCTTCCAGCCGCTGCACGCCCACCACAACACCGTTACCATTCCACACACCATTACATATTACAGAACAAGCTCCCCCGCCAAGATTATCTGTCTGAACGCGGTAAACTCAATAACTACTGAAATATGACGATCATTGTCCAAGGATATCGTTTTTTTTTTTTAACGCGGCGATAAAACTAATTGAAAAGTGCTTTTCTACCCGTGAACAATCGGGCGGCTCTATAATTCAAGTTCCATATATCTTTTAATATAATGCATGTAAAAGTTGGAATATTTGTCTGTTAGTAAACCATGCCAGAACATAAGATCTGATTTTATAGTTCCAGGATTGAAAGGAAGGGGAAACCCAGGATATTCTTATTTTATGTTTTTTATGCTCACGAAGTCTCAAGCAAAAGAGTCAGGGCCGTATTAAGATATGTAGGTATAGCCACCTAGACAATGCAAGTCTTATGACCGTTTTTTCACTGCGTTGGGCTTTTTTCAGCATCTTGGTCACGCTGCTCCTACATTGCTTTCAAAATTAATGTGGCCCTAGCATAAGCTAGCATATAACCCGTACTCACCCGCCTCCACCAGTCTTGTTCTGTTGGGCAACGTACATGGTGGCAGCGTTGTAGAGAGCTGTGTCGTAGGCCGTGTTCCCTCTGTTCGCTGTCTCTGCATCAAACATTACACTATCAGCACTGATACACACCCGTACACATATACAGATACACATACAACATCACATGCAAAGGAAACATTTATCATGTCACGTCATACAAGTTCATTCAATTGGTCTGATAGCTTTTTAGTCTGAGATCCGACCATACATCGACCTTCACCGAGCTAATAATAGAATGAAACTTATTGTATGATACATTTAGTATATTAGCAAGTATATTAAAAATGGGTTGCCCGAAAAAACCCTGGACCGAATATTTTAATTCTTTTTTTCAATAAAAAAAAAAATTAACTGTTACAACATCAAGATAGTATTCCTAGTATATTTATAAATATATTTGTTACATAAAACATTTTAACAAATTTACTTTAATAAATCATTTTTATAAGTTACTGATGCATAAATTATGCATCGACATACCTGTATATATACCTGGCAACCCAGTGGTTCGTAAATGACAACCCTACGTCTGCACATTCTATATGTTTTATTCTTTAAGTCTAGTATACAATTTTCTTATTATCTTGATGTTGTAACAGTTAATATATTTTTTTTCTATTGAAAAAAAAATAAAAATATTCGGTCCAGGGTTTTTTCGGGCAACCCATTTTTAATATACTTTCTAATATACTAAATGTATCATACAATAAGTTTCATTCTATTATCAGCTCGGTGAAGGTCGATGTATGGTCGGATCTCAGACTATTTTAACATACAATAAACGTTAATATATTGTAGTGTGATTAATCATTACTAATTTCAAGCTTTTATTTAAATCGTTTCCCATTCGCAATAGGCAGAGTATAGGGTGTCCCTTCACTGTATTTGTACACAACATTGTCGCTTATTTCACACACATTATTCTGTTCATACATGCTCACCTTACCGTTAGTGAGTGCTCGGCTGATCTGGAGTATGGATTGGTGAAAACTATTTATGTAGCAGAGGCGTGCATTGAATTTTCCTTCAGGTATGCAGCCAAAGGAACAGATAAAAAGAAGAAATAAGAATCTCTAACCTGGCTCTATATCAACAAGAAGTTTTATTTCTGAACTTTACCACAGTGCTACAAAAAGCCACCAAAGAGAACCAGCAAAACACTATGCTGTATAACAAAAATGGTATACTGTGACACTGGGTCATGAACAACATGTTACTGGGTATACATACATTTCCAATTACATATGTATTTCTAAATTCGTAGAATAGATCAAAAATATACCCTGTATGCACTCGAAACACACACATACGGTAAGGATGTACCATCAACACAAGCTCTCACAATAACACAAACTTTAACTGATGACAATATGTGTCTGGCAAAGAATTTACTCAGATACCAACAAATGTTTCCAAGCATTTTAGTACTTGACAAACATATTCTTTATGGTTTGGTGTAGGTAGGCAATGCCTTGCCTTGGATGCAATGCACGCCCCTGGTGGACAGCTAAAACATATTAGTTATCAGACACTTCCACTCACACTCGCATTTTAATCTCATCTTCCCTATGCAAACCCAAGTGGCATTCCCTTGTTCATATTCAAGCCATCTTTCACACAAGTTCTTGATGCACAGTGAGTAGACAGAATCGAAGTGCCATTCCCCTATTAATCTTTCAATCAATCTCTTGCCTCTCTCTCTAGGTAGAGTAGATAGATGAGTGCTCACGTTTAGCTGTGTGCGCGGCGGAGGCGTTGTAGGCCTGCGTGGGATAGGAGGTGGCGGCCGTGGTGGCCGTGTACACGCCGCCGTAGGCCTTCGCCCCGCCGGCCGCGCGACCCCCGCCCTGCACTACCTGCATACAAACTATTCTAAGCACACAACAGTACTATTGTTCTTCCATAGTTGGTAGAAAACCTCCTTAAAGGACAGAAAAACAAGTAAATAGTAATAGGTTGGCAATGCACAATTGTTACCCCTGGTATTTGCAAGTGACTATAGGCTGCAGTGACTGCTTACCATCAGGTGGGTTATACAGTTGCTTACCACCTTTAGTAGTATAGACAGTAGTTCATCAGACAACCTGCAGCAGGATCAGGAAGGACAAGGTAGACAATTCCTGGTAGTGATGATTTTACAGACCTGCACTTGTGCGTAGGTGGCGGGGGTAGAGTAGGCGGGCTTGGCCGTGGCGTCGTACGCGGGCTGCTGAGGCGGCGCGGGCGCGGGGTAGGCGGCGGCGGCCTGCTGGTAGTAGGCGCTCTTGCTGGCGTCGTAGGCCGACGCCGCCGCCGCCGCCGCGTGCGCGTGAGCGTGCGCCGCTGCACACACAAACAACATCCTTAACTGTTCAATACTTACTATAAATAAACATTGGTGCAATACCCTTATAAGTAGCCCAAAATATATAATTTACCAACAGCTACTTGTCTTGTACTGAGTACTAATACATTCAAACTCAAACTCAAAAAGATCTTTATTTGACTAGATTTTACAGGCAAGCTGGATTCGGAAGGTTGGTTTGCTGAGAAGAATCTGGCAAGAAACTCAGCAATTACTCTTTTAAAAACCAAAAGAATTACATTTCAAATACTAACATAACATGGATACCTATTACTCAAAATAATAATAATAATAATAATTCTTGGACATTATCACACAGCACCATCTGGCCCCAAACTAAGCAAAGCTTGTGTGTGCTTGTGCTATGGGACCAGTAGCTGATATAATAATTAATATTTTTTTTTGTAAATACGTACTTATACCAAACACCCAATGCAAGGCAAAAATATTTGTCACATAAATGTTTGCCCTGGCGGGAATCGAACTCGCGACCTCTAGCGTAGCAGTCAGGTATACTAACCACTAGACCAGCGGTCTCGTCGAATAATATATAAAAACAATTGATAACACTAAAAAGTAATATTAACACATAGACAAGTATATAGTGCATACTAGGTTATTGTGTATTTAAATAGATACAGTATATACGTTTTGAAGAATGTATCGGCTTCATTTTGAACTCTTGGAACAGTTTGCCCTCAGTATATACATTTTGAAGAATGTATCGGCTAACCATCTGACTGACTGTGTGCCACCTACAGAAGTATATAATATAACATATTCATTGGAGGCTTACAAGGGCAGTGAGTTACTAAAACAACATCATCCATCATCGGATTCTTGAGCCAATAACATAAAAGTTTTCGTTGCTCACTTGCAAGTGTAACAAAGCACCACAGACATATATTATTTCTATTACCCTGTAATGTCAAAGTATTGTTTTTACAAAACATTTTTTGACGGTCATTCGGAAATTTAAGAACTACATGTTTATTATGTTATAGATGATTACTGAGAATTATCAAATTTAGGTTTTGTTGTTTAGCAAATAGAAAAGAATATGAATAGCACATTATTTACCTTGAGTGGCCGCCGCTGCCTGATAGGCGGTGTCGTATCCAGTGGCTGCAGCCCGCTGGGTGCCGTACGTCGCAGCTGTCGCCGCGGGTGCTACGGCATACCCAGTTTGCCCACCATACGCCGCTCCTGCCGTCGCAGCGCTACGAACAGACACAAACACCAGTCTTACAACCCAAAACCATGACTTTGCCACAAATCGATCAATACACACGCACCAGACGCCATTTTGATTAGCACAAACATGAATGAGCACAAGGCGAAGTCATATCCATCCTATCCTTTAGTTAATTGCACACGCGAACTCACGAATAACGGATACATAACGAAATCAACTTACCCGTATTGGGTTCCTCCGTGAGTAAACCCAAAATAATTATTTGCTGCCATCATTTACCGATTTTCCGTGGTGAAACAACAGACGCTTCGGGCGGAAAAGACCGGCCGCGTTTTGTTTGTCTCTGAGTAAAGTATGGCGGTACGGTCGGTGATAGGTATTTACTTTTTTTAGTAAAGTATATTTTGCTCTGGATACATGTCGTTTAAGACACTTTTATTTTAACACATTAGCACCAGTTTTTCCGCTAAGGAACGGCGATTTAAAATGAGCTAGATAATTAAATAATAGAGGTACCTGTGTAAGTGTTAATTTGTGTATTTATTTATATTTACCAACCTAACAAACATTGTTAAGATATTTTTTTAAATTATAATTAGACTAGCAACAAAAAACAAGTAGCAAAAAATAGGGGCGACGACGGTGAGTTTAAATAATTCATAGTGACGTCACAACATAGATCTAATTTTGCTAAGGTTGCCAGTAGCCAAAAAGTTTGTACCGTTTCTAAACTTTTTTGCCAAGCTATAGGGCACCGCTAAGGTGACAGGCAACTCTGACCCATGAATCCCATAATTCTGCACCAACCGAACATTGATTATACACTTGTGACAAGTATACTATAATCAAACCATCTCTTCACTACCTAGACTCTTGCTCCTTCCCTAACTAAAACAAAACAGTTGGTAAATTTCATTTGGCGATAGGCAATTTTATTTGTAAACTTTCTCTTAGCAATTTTATTTAATTGATAATAGAATAAAAGGAATAAGGAAATAAAAGATTTTTAAATCAAATGTTGGTATAATTTTTGCTTAAAAAATAATGTTATTCATCTCAGAAGCCTCATCCCAGGAGTAACTTAAAGAATATTGTTAAAATATTCAAGATTATCAATGGAACTGTAACAAAAAAAACATAATAGAAGTAGTGGCATCTAGTCCTTTGAGCCTTTGCACTTTAATGCTACACACTTGCCACATTATTATTGTGAGTGGCAACACACAACTTCGAGAACTTTTTGCAAGTTAAGTAGAGAATTCAAAACTGGCGTTGTTATAAATAGTATTTTAAATATTTCATACCTAAACTTAATATGTACAATAAAATATTATTGGTGAAAATTGGGTTTTGATGGAATCTCAAAGCGACCATATAATTCCCATAAAGTTGTATACCATTTGTGGGCCACTTTAGCCCTTAGATGATTTAGTTCTGTCTTCTCATCATACACATCTATGGGTCAAATGGGTCTAAAAATAAGTAGGACCACTATTTGGTTACTGTATGAATGTTACTTTCATAAATATGTATGTATGACTACTTACTTCTGGTGACTGTCCTAATAGACCTTACTAAATTTAATATTTGAAACTTCACTGATGATTGATCTTCAAAGCCTTGGCTCTGGGTTGAACCCCATCCCACTGAAAAAGTAAATGTCAAATTAATATTGCTATTGCATAGAATAAATTGATGCATGGGCCCATTTGTGTTGATTTATATTAAACATACAAATTGATGGTTATGATCAAACAATACACATTATTTTATTATTTATACATCATTCTCATACATTCATCAGTATGGGAACAATTTAATGGGAACTAAACATAAACAAACGTAAACATACAACTTTAGTATGTTATAGACAATACAAATCATAGTATTCAAAATATTTGTTTGTTTGTCTAGTATACACTCCTATACATATATCTTACTGTGAAGAGACTGGTGAGTCTTGCTCACCTATATGAATATTCTCAAGAACAAAATACAATGTGGCCAAAACAAAAAGATGCATTGCGGCAAATCTTAGGCACAGCTAATATACCTACATACAAAACATTAAGTTTATGTTACAGTAGTCCATGTCATTTAGTGGCCAAAGCAGTGAAGCTTGTGTTCAAACATGAACAAATGAGTTTTTTTATTGGATCACAGGCAATGAGATAACCTACATATTTGTCTGAAAACATGATAGAAGGAAGACCCATAGGCATAAAGTAAGAACACCGGCCCATGGGGTGGTGTCAGTTATAGCTGTTTTTATTATTATAGAAGTACTAATTTAACGACATCAATGTATTTGTTAGTTCCTATCTTCTACCTTAGACCACAGCCTTCCAGATCTTTTCAGTACTAATATCCGCAGGTTATCTGGCATATGTAATAGTCTAACAGAGTTTTGAGCATTACTTCAATGTATTTACTTTGTAAACTTACTCTTTTGCATAAATCTTTCTTCATGCAGTACGCAGACTGCGTTGAGACATAGCAATGATGCTTCAAATAGGTTCCACAAGGTAAGCATTATTCAGAATTATAATTTTTACTAATCAATCTACGAATAGACATTCAAATTTCGTAGGAAATCTAGGTAATTAGGGAATGTTTATGAACACAGCACGGATAAGATTGTAATTGAGATGAGCAGCTCAGCACAGCAAAAGACATTTGTTTTGTTTTCAGAGAACTTTCAGATGACGTGTGAGTTGACATGAGATGACAATAGTATTACTTGACAGCAACTGACAGCACATAGTATAGCGTTCTTCTTCTTCCTCTTAACTATGGCAATCAAGCCTCTTCTAGGAGATTTTTTGCCAGGAGTGGAAGAGAATTATCATGTTTCTCAATAACTTGTGTCTTTTTCTTATACCTTATCTTATGTAAGGGCAAGTGCATTATTCATTATCATAAAAACGATAAAATATTGAAATAAAACAGAACTTAAATCATTAATTAATAATTACATCTCTCTGGTCCCAAACCACTGTCATGGAGAACTATTCCAAGAAGATAAGATAATAGAGAGGATCCTCTAATAGTCCTTGAAAATGATTGATTGCCATAGCGAAAAAAAAAGAAGAAGAAGTCCACTTAGTCATTGACAAGCGATGTCAATGTCATGTCAAGTCATAGATTAAATAAGAAGGAAGGATCTTTGATTTGGAAGGATCGTAGTGGTTATGTACTCTGTGGAAAGGATATGAAAACAAAACGAAAACTTTACCGGACTTATCAACTCTGTACGAGAATACAAACATTACGCTGTTGAACTAGTATGATCTATGTGTACCCAGAATTTATAATCACTGACAGTGTACAATATAACCACGGTTGTAATTCTAGCGTAGCGGTTGTATTTTCTTGGGTTGTAATGGTTGTATTCTCTTGGACCACTACGTTTTATATATAATCCTACTATACTGAAAGATTGTGCGTAATCTAAAAAAAATGATTTTTCTTTAGCCTAGTAAGTATAGGTCGCGGCACGAAACTCTAGCGCTGACCGTTATTGCGCAGAAGTAAAAAATAAGGTGTCTTGGCGGGGTACAGGGGTGAAGGGCGAGCGTGCGTTGCGCCGATTGGCTCTCCAGTCGTACTCCGTCCCCCGTGCCGATACGACGCTCCGCGCACTTCCAGTGTACAGTCGCGTTCTGAATTGTTTTGTTGTCATCGTTAATTTTTGTTGTTGTTTTTTGTTAAGTTTGTTTTGTTGATTTGTTTGTTGTGTTTGTTAGTTTATTCACTGTTTGATTAAGTTTGAACAGTTTTTAAACAGTGAAAATGCCGAGGCCGAGAAGGAATACTGTTTTGAAAAGACAGGCACGGAAAATGGTGTTTGACGTGCATTGTTTTCTGAAAAGGGAATCGAATGATTTCATTAATTCCCTGAAACAAATTCAAAGTGAAATTGGCGAAGCTGCGAGTATTTTACTCGATTCTGACCGCAGCACTGTAGATATAAGTGAAATAAAACAAACTGCAGAAGTTATTCAGGCGGGAAATATAAAATTAAATAGTATAATTAGTGACTTACAGAAAATTCAGAAAAGGACAGCTGAATCTACAAAGACGTCCATAGCAACGGTAAGGAAAATCTCCACTGAAGCCAATAATTCCGACTTATTATCAGTATTTAGAACACCAGGCAAAAAACGCTCCAGATCAAAACCGGTCACAGATATTGATAACTTTGATCAAGGATTAATAAAGAGGTGCATACATAACTTTCATAGGACAAATAATGAACTTCCCACCGTCGGAAAGTTGAGAAAGAAGCTAGAGGAAGATATAAATTTCAAAGGCTCAGAACGAAGTCTTCGACGAATAATTAAGAGTTTAGGGTTTCGGTGGAAAAATACTGAAAACAATCGAAAAGTACTGATTGAAAGTTCAAATATACGTTTACTACGTATCGAATACTTACGCAAAATAAAACAATATCGCCAAGAGGGAAGGCCCATCGTATATACAGATGAATCTTACGTAGATTCATCGCACTCTGCTCCAAAAGCCTGGACCGATGGTACTACAAAAGGTCTCAAAAAACCTATCTCCAAAGGACAGCGGGTGGTCATTGTCCACGCAGGATCAGAGGCTGGGTTCATACCGAACGCACTGTTAACTTTTAAAGCTGGTGCGAAATCAGGCGACTACCACGACAATATGAACTACGACAACTACGAAAAATGGCTGAGGACACAGTTATTGCCGAACTTACCGCCTAATTCTGTCGTGGTAGTCGACAACGCATCATACCATAATAAACAATGGGACCTTGCACCCACTTCTAATTCCAAAAAAGCTGACATGCAGGGTTGGCTTACTGAAAAGGGCATACAATATGAGGAAACTCTACTAAAACCTCAACTATACAATTTAATACGGGCTAACAAAGATAGATTTAAAACATTTTCAATTGACAGGATACTAGCAGAGCAAGGACATCAAGTGCTAAGACTGCCACCATACCACCCAGATCTAAATCCAATCGAAATGGCATGGTCTGACATAAAGCAATATGTAGGCAGTAAAAATGTGAAGTGGAGTGTTGCTAAATGTATAGAACTAATTCAAGAAAAAGTTTTGCTGATGGGTGCTTGGGATTGGGGAAAGTTATGCCAAAAGGTAAAGGACATAGAAGAGCAATATGTCAAGAGTGACCATGTCGTGGATTTGGTTACAGAAGAATTCATCATTCGCGTTGATGGTGACAGTTCAGAGGATAGCCTTGGTGAGTCTGATGACGATGACGCTGTTAGTGCCGACGACCGAAGCAGCCCTGAGCCGGGGCCCTCAGTAAGCAAAAGGCCCTGTTGGGATACTATTGAAGGTGTAAGACCATTGTCTGATTCGGACTAGATATCGGAAAGGAGAATGCGGTGTCTGATGTCCACACCCTGCCGAACTCGCAGGTTTCTTCTATCCTGAGAAGAAACTTCAGTAGGTTCTTATGTAATTCGGACTTAATATAATTTTTTTTATTATTTGGTATTTAATATAAAAATTTACAAATCCGATAGTGTATTTATTTTTCTACTCCCCATAAACTTGTTAAAAATTATATTGTAGGTAACATGAAGTAATATTTGCGTGCGTGACAGTACCCATACGCAGTTAAGTTCCACATTTTGTTCACCGCTAGACTTACTATTTGACTTTACATTAAAACATTATTTTGCTGTTTTTAACTAAGCAATTAAATTACTAATTTGTATTGCGTGCGCGATGGTACCCATGCGCAGCTATCCCCTCCACGTTTCGCTCAGCGCTAGAGTTTCGTGCCGCGACCTGTATGTAATTATATTTGGTATTCATGTCATGCCGAACGCAGCTCATGCATGCATTTTTACAAAGCTAATGTGAGCTAGCGTTTTAAACACTCATACTTGTACAAACAATGAAGCCTATAGAAAAAGCAATGGATTCACAAAACAGCTCAGCAAATGACTGTTCAGAAGCAGCTAATTCAAATACAGAGGCTAACAGTTGTAGTAATCTTGAAGTCCTTACGACTCCTATAGAGATTAGGATTGAATATGATTCAGAAACCTCTGATTCTATTTCGATACACGATTTAGAAGGTGACTCAAAGAGTAATTTAGGCAGAGAGGCATCCTCCGAAAAACCTGAAAAGAAAAACAGTAATAATGCTGACACAAACAATTCTACAATTAAGAATAGCCAAGAAGATAAAAATACAATCATTTCAAAGAATTCAAAAAATGTCTCACAAGTTACAATACAAACTAATGACGGTCCATCTAAAAATATTACGAATGAAAATGAAAATATAGAAGCTGGTGAAGGAAATGTCTGTGACAGTGACACTGAAAGTAGATTACTGAAAGAAGCTCCTATGGGACAGTCATCAAGTAATTTGAAGTCCAAAACCAAATCTGGCGACAATAGGCTGGCTGAATTGTATGCTAAAGATACAGGACCCTACTGGTACACCGTGAAGGGTAATATAGTTACTCCACCATTGATTACTGTCAACCTGCCAAAAATGTTTCAATCACTGCCCATACATGGGGCTCCGAAGCGTAGTGCCGAGCTGGAAGAGTTTCAGATGAAAAAGATAAGGCAGTTTGTAGGCTGTGATTTGGAAGATGATGAGTTTGATGAACTAGCAAATTATTGTAGGTAAGGATTTTATATACAGTTAGCAAATATTTGATTTGTCACACAGTATTTTTCATTTAAATTATAGCCGCCCAACTAGGGACTGTACCTCCACCTTACAGAAGACCACAGTGAAATAACATTTGATTAACACTTGATTTGGAGTGTTGTGTTTCTGCGGTAAGTAATGTTGCCAGTGCTCCACGAGGAAACACTGGGCTAGTAGCAAAGGTGCTAGCACAGTGAGTCCTCATCTACAACATGGTATTTGATTGCCTACAGTTAAACATATAGTTTGGTATTTTTGATTTCAGTCCTGACCATTTGAAGACTGGCAAAGAACTAATAATGCAGACAAGTATGCCAGTCACAAACAAGTTGATGGCAGATTCTGACCTCGGCCAAGAGGTGCCGGTCGAAGGAAACCTGCTGACCACCCTGAAAAGACAGATGAACGGTGATCGACACTTTGAGTTCCATAAGAAACTCAAGTACAGAGGTGTCAGGTTGATGAGTTTATCTGCGCAGGTGAGGATCATAGCACATCCTTATCTGGTTCTCAACTTTATATTTTACTTAAACATTAAACAAACAAACATTAACATGTCTAAGCCTTTGATAGTCTAAGCATGTGAATTATCCATTCTAAAATTATTATTGCTAAAGTAACTGGTTGTTTGTTTCTTTGCTACCTTTTCATGATCAAATGGCATGCGGAAATGAGATAGATTTTAACCTCGGGAAGACATAGGCTATCTTTTGTCTTAAAAAATATCGTTGAGGTGGTGAAACAGGTGCAAATCTGTATACTGTCTTACTCAGCTGAGTCAGAGTGCTCTTCTTACATATAAACATTTTTTTTTCTTTTAAACCAGTATGTATATACCATATATACCTACATACATTTACACTTATCATAATGCCATGCCCCTTTCAGGGTAGGCAGAGAGTTTAAAACAGGGTCAATGTCTATTTGGTATTTGTATTTATTTTGTTGTATATAATATCATGTTGTAATTTGCCTGTTAAAAACCAATTTTATATTATTTTCTTATTAAGTTTTAAATTGAATTATTTCTCTAATTCCTAGTATGCTGATGTTGACAACACCCCAACTAATCCAGACCCTTCAGAGCCGCCCTTGGAACCAGGGAAGGATATCTTGTACCGCGTGCGGATCTACCGACCGTTTCCATATACTAGTACATCAGACAGAATCGTGAGTGGTAATTATTAACTAAGGCTAAAGAGTAGGGGCCTCACACAACTAATCCAGGCAGTACTCTAGTGTATAGTACTCAAACAGCTAAATAGCGCTTTTTAGGTTTTTAGTATCCAACGGAACTCTATTACTAGGAATTCGCTGTCCGTCCGTTCGTCTGTCTGAATGTCTCATGATCTCAATACGTAAACAGTTTCACAGAATGTGTATTTCTGTAGCTGCTATAACAACAAATACTTAAATAAATGGTTCCCGTACTAGAAGCACGTTTTATTTGTTTTTTTTTGCTGTATCTTAATAATGGTAATAGAAAGGCAGTTGAATTTTTACAAGATTGTGTATTGCTATGTTTTCGTAAAAAAAACTGGCCATATGCGAGTCGAACTCGCGCACCGTACACACTTCTAGGTAAGATTAAAAGTAGGCAAACTTCAAACGAGGTCATTATTCGTCGGTGACTCTCAACAGCGCGATTCAGGAATATTTTTTTGTAAATTCGCATAAAAAAAACACAAACTACATATTTACGGTTTTCAGATTTTATCCTATATAGAAGCAGTGTCTTACTGCTTCCTGCCAAATTTCATGGTTCTAGGTTAACGGGAAGTACCCTGTAGGCTTTGGATTCCCTTGTGAAATCGCAAAATATGCGAAATTTTGCGACATAAACAGTAATATCTTTCCTTCATATTGATTTACAGGTTTGATTATTTTACAGCCGAAAGGGACCACATACCCGGGTATTTCACATTAATTTCAATTTGATAGCTCCACGGGTTCTTGAGATAAAAATGCTTGACAGACAGACAGACACACAGACACAGCAGTCACCGTAGCCTATAGCCGCTAGGCGCTAGCAATACCAGGAGTATCAGTGACGGGTAGCCAACCATGTTGTTGATGAGGTCTCACTGTGCTAGCAGCATTGCTACTAGCCCAGCGTATCCTCGTGGAGCACTGGCTACCTTACTTACTGCAGAAACACAACACTACATCAAGTAGTGTTATTTCACTGCGGTCTCTCGTAAGGTGGAGGTACAGTCCCCAGTCGGTTCTAATTTAAATAGGAAAACCCACGAGAAATCTCAAATTGCCCTCTCTTTTAAAAAGCTCATGATGTGATTAGTCACTTAGAAAAACTCATTGGTACAGGCTGGGGTTTGAACTTGTGCCCATCAGACCATAAGACCACCACGGCTTTTTAGATGGATGCTTGTCTTGGTGGTGTAACAGTCAATCGTGTGCAGGTGAAGATGCGGCACTCGGTGTTCAGTTGCGACGTGGTGTTGTTGGGGCGGCAGTCGCTGGCCGACCTCCGCGACCGGATCGTGTGTCAGAACGACGTGGACATGCGAGTGGACGTCTCCGCTTCACCCGAAGACGTGCCCGTCACCACCGCTAAGGTACACGCCTGGTGCATCACATTCTATTAGCGATATCGTATGCTTTAATGTCGTTTTTATTTCTCAAATCCTCGTAGGAAGCTGGTTTTCAAGATAAACTTTGGGCTGCATGCATAATAAATTCTATATCTTTGAAGCAGAATGTCTGACAGTTGCTTCAATCAAGGTACTAAATTTTATGAATTACAACCAATCAAAATCAAAAATCATTTATTCAGTTTAGGCCCTAATAAGGCACTTATGAAGGTCTAAATTACCACCGGTTCGGAAAAAAAGCCACACTCTGTCTTTTTTTTCAAGTAATAATCATGATATAACAATTTGTAACAAAATTCTTCTAGACATTGGTATGAAATTACAAATATAAAATGAAAGCTACCAAGTTGGTTTTGTCATTGCTTAAACCAATGTGAAAGAGGCAAAACAGGTGCGGGAGCTTCCGCTTTGTCCTAAGATTATATATTATTTCTTACAATGAGATACAATACATATATATGTTAAACAGTAAGTATTTGGTATGTGATTGTGTGTCATATATAGATATATGTGTTGGTTAGGAGATCTTCCCGTCGGGGTTCCTGTTCATCAACAACGTGTTCTACGTGGACGGGCGCGAGGGCTGCTCGGACCTGAGCGCGGCGGCGCGCGGCTGGGCGGCGCGGCGCGGGCTGGGCCGCTTCCCCGCCAGGGACCTGGCCGCCACCGCGCTGCGCAGCCTCGTGCTCAAGCTGGGGCATCCGGAGGTCACGCCCCACTCTCTCTACCAACCCTACCACATGCTACCACACGCTACCAAATTATACTATGTTCTTCCAAATACTACCAAACACTACCATATTCCACGACTACAACTACTACGACAATAAACTTCATACTGCTGCTATATAAAAGTGCCCACAGGGTAAATTCAGCCTTGATCATAGTCCTTGTGGTTGAAGCAGCGGTCTGTCATTTGATGGGCCCAGGTTCAAATCCCGGCCTGTAGCTATGACTTTTTCTAAGCTTAAGTACAGTGATTAATCACACAAATGGGTTGGCAACTCGTTAGTGATCACTCTGGTATGCCTAGCGGCTATAGGCTACGATGACTGCTTACGATGGGCCGTATGCTTGTGTGCCAATTTAGAAGTATAAAAAAAATTAAAAAAAAATGCATTAATTTAAACTAAATAAACTTTGAGCTGTGCAGGTAGCATGAACTTTTTCGACAACGTTTTCGTATTGCCTTCGACTATTTTTGTATAGAATAATGAACAGCGCTGCGGCGGTGAAAAGTGGAACTAAAATTTAGTATGAGAATTTTGACATTTCGCGAGTTACGTTTTCGAATACGTCGTCGACAATGTTCCTGCTACCGGCACTATTCCCTTAACAATAGTCCAAATGGCGCTTCATGTGATTCTCCCAGGTGTACGTGCACCAAGGCAGCTGCGAGCACCTGTTCACGTTCTCGGAGATCCGCCTGCTGGCGCCCAGCGACCCGCTCGCGCGCAGCAGCTACCCCTGCCACCTGGCGCTGTCCCAGGACCAGGCCGTGTACTGCACCACGTGCGCGGAGTTCAGCGCCAAGTGGGTCGTGGTCGGCTGCTCGCGGGTCCCGTTCGACCCCGCCTTCTTCTGCGACACCTGTTTCAATCTCTACCTCTACAAGGACGGCGATAAAATTGGCGACTTCAAAGCTTTTACCTATAAAGGCAATGAGATTAATATGCTGAAGCCTCAGGCCTCGTATTTAGGGGATGGGTGTCGGGAGTCCGAGCTCGATCTCTGTAGTGTACAGTATGGCGCTTAGATTGCGTACTATGTTGTAAAGGATGAATCTGAATTGTTTGTCAAGTGGAAATAAAGACTGTTTTTGTTGTTGTTGACTTCAAGTTCTTTTTCCAAAATTAAAATAATTTAATAAAGCATCCTTTATTATATTAAGCCAGCTTAAAAACGACCTCCATTGCAAATTCCATGCAAATCCATTCATCCGTTGTAGCGTGAAGTGGTTACGAACACACAAATTTTCGCATTTATAATATTATGGTACAGTATCGTAACATAAGCTTAGTCAGCTCCTTGTTGATTTTTTTTGTAATTTACATGCATTGCCTTGCATTTAAAAAAACATTGGTTTATTTATTTTTGGAGCTAAAATGACGCTCTGCAATGAGGGACTTGGCAAAATCAAAATCAAAAATCATTTATTCAGTTTAGGCCCTAATAAGGCACTTATGAAGGTCTAAATTACCACCGGTTCGGAAAAAAAAGCCACCTGAGAAGAGCCGGCAAGAAACTCAGTGCTCTTGTCTTTTTTTTTTCATGTAACAATCATTATACAACAAATTGTAACAAAATTCTTCTAGACATTGGTATGAAATTACAAATATCAAAATGAAAGCTACCAAGTTGGTTTTGTCACTGCTTTCATGAAATACATATTTTAAACTATTACAACTACCAGGAGCGGGGAGCCACTTGTGCAGAGTGAGTCTATATACTCCAAGCATTTTTATCATTTACATAATCATTAATTTTATAATAGGCTTTATTTATCAAAACTCTTTTGACATGAGTCTTAAACTTATCATAACTTAATTCGGTGGCGTGATGATATGTATGTTTGTACCTCAGATCAAATTAAAAAGGTATATGGAACTTTGCGAACAACGCTTAACGCTTCCTTTAATGATACATAAATAAATAAAAGGAAGTGACGCGGGTTAAAACTACGCCATGCAGAAGATATACTTAGTGACACAACTGTGAACACCAACGAATACTACAAGGAAACTACGCCTTGCCTACGCACTACATGTTCAAAACACCGGTGTTACTTCGTTCGCAAACTTACATCTACCTTTATTATTTGATCTGTGGTATGTACATACTAAAATCAGAGGTATGAATCTGTTGTAATAAGTAGTTGAGTTAAACCAGTGATTCCCAAAGTGGTCCTGGTGGACCCCCAGGGGTGCACGGGAGACTAGATGGGAATCTACGTGGGCGTGAAAAATAAATGGGGGTGTTCACAAGTTGTAATTGGGAAACGACAAAAACCACGAAAATGTATCTGGTTTCGATGGTGAAGTACAAAAAATTCCATCGTTAGATCTATTCTTCATATTAATTAAGAGTTTTGCGAATATTGTAAAAATATAGGTGTAGGGGTGCACTGATTGCAGTAAAATTTAAATGCGTCTACAAGAAACAAAGTTTGGGAACCATTGAGTTAACAATTCATCACGTAAATACCTACAGAAGCCAGCGTTGGTGTGAGAATATGCGGTTGATTGGAGCAATCAGCTGCTGATCTCAGATAAATGTACCAATCGTCGGCCGCACGCAAAGGATGCCGAGTTTACTGACCAAGGTGACGTCATTTACCCACGTTATTATTCTGTCAAAATATAAAGTTACTTGCATAAATACTTGTAATTTAGCTGAGCTCCCGACATAGTAGTTCGTTATTACTACGGAACCATCGTTGTGCGAGCCCAACTCGCACTTAGGCGATTTTTTATGTATGTAGGTTACTTGCAAATTAGAAACGCAAAAAAAGTTCTAATTAAAGTGGTAAAAGATAATAATAATTCCTTATAGCCACACATTACATCGGCTTTCATAATTAGTGGCAAACAGAAAAAAAAAACCGGCCTGTTGCGAGTCGGACTCGCGCACCGAGGGTTCCGTACACACTTGTAGGTAAGATTAAAAGTAGGCAACCTTCAAATGAGATCAATTTTCGTCGGTGACTCAACAGCGCGAAACAGGAATATTTTTTAGTAAATTCGCATTAAAAAAAATATAACGTACATATTTACGGTTTTCAGATTTTATCCTTTACTTGTACTGTAAGACATTGCTTCTTGCCAAATTTCATGGTTCTAGGTCAACGGGAAGTACCCTATAGGTTTTGATTCCCTTGTGAAATCGCAAAATATGCGAAAATTTGCGACATAAACGGTCATATCTTTTCTTCATATTGACTTACAGGTTTGATTATTTTACAGCCAAAAAGGACCACAGACCCGGGTATTTCATATTAATTGCAATTTGATAGCTCAACGGGTTCTTGATATAAAAAATCTTGACAGACAGACGGACAACAAAGTGATCCTATAAGTGTTCCTTTTTCCTTTAAGGAACGGAATCCTAAAAACCGAGAATAGTCGACGCAGAACATGTTAAAATGCAACTATATTTAGCTTAAATAGTAAATGATAGGTCTGGTCGTTCCATCATCGTGATGACACTTGATCGGTTGTCAGCCAGGATCCAGGTCTAGGAGACACGATGCGCTAACAAGCATAGCCTACATTTGTGGATGCACTTTGATTGAACGTAGGCATCTATTCAACTTTGAATGTAAGTAGCTATTATATGTAGGTAGGTAGGTAATTGAGAAGAGATGTAGAACTAGACTAAACAACCGAGAAAACATTTCTCACTAGTTAAGTTAAGTGACTGGACAACTGAACTAGTGGGAATAGACGGAAAGTTATAAAACTGGGTTGTAATTAGGGTTCCATATACTTTGTTGTCCGTGTCTGTCTTTCAAGAATTTTTATCTCAAGATCGCATGGAGTTATCAAATTAAAATTAATATGAAATCGGGTCTATGTTCTCTTTCAGCTGTGAAATAATCAAACCTGTAAGTCAATATGAAGAAAAGATATGACCGTTTATGTTGCATATCTGCATATTTTGCGATTCCACAAGGGAATCAAAACCTATGGGATACTTCCCGTTGACCTAGAATCCTGAAATTTGGGAAAAAGTTGTGTCTTCCAGCACAAGTAAAGGAAAACATCTGAAAACCGTAAATAGGTATGTAGTTTATTTTTTTATATTGCTGAATCGCGCTGTTGAGAGTCACCATGTAATGTCTTTAAATGAATTCGCGTTCTGACTGGGGTATATTTTTCTATGCACAATAGTTATTTCGTGTAAGTAATTTTTAAAACGCCTTCTCTTTATTTTATAGCAATTGACCGAATTTCAGTCAGAGTAGTTTTCTAGCAGTATAGAAAGCACAGCATAATGAATCCTTCCAACAATTATTTTGGCATTTTTTTATACCACTAAGGTGGGAAACAAGCATAAGGTCCGATGATGGTACGCAGTTACCGTATAAAATGCGGAAGTTACTCTGTCGGTTCGTTTGCTACCATTTCATGACTAAACGGCTGAACGGGTCGTAGTAAAATTTGATAATGAGTTTGATTATATCCTGGGGAAGGCCATAGTCTTATCTCAGAGAAGATAATATACTACGTGTCTTACTTTTGTTTTTAAACAAATGCAGACGAAGTCATAGGTCAGAGCTATTTTTAATTTATGTAGATATATGTATACATACATCGCCTGAGATGAACCCGTAAAAGAAACGTAGGTGAACCAACGACAACATACAGTCAATAAAAAAATACATCGCGCAGTTTTGGTACCAACTTCCCCAAAGAAGCCTGAAGCAAGACGAATCCCACAGATCACAATTAAGACGTTAACAGTAGTAAAGTATCATAATTATCGCGAGCAGATAAAGCGCCATGTTGCGTCACCGATTATAAAGTCACCAGCGCCCTCAAAACTAGACGTGACCAGGTTAAACCTGACACCAATCCACTTATCACAACACAGGTACCCTGGCTGACGATCTAGAGGAAGATGGAACACTTCCGTTCTTCTTCGGTGGGCAAACAGGTTTTCTGTGCCGGTTACCGACTTTTTTTATACCAATAAGGTGGCAAACGGTCCACCTGATCGGCCCACCTGCGGTCACCATATCGTGAGGACGTCTGCAATAGGAGTATCACTCGTGCGTTGCCAACCCTAAAGCCAAATCCTTTTAGGTCCATCATCTTAACGAAACAAATATGTACAAATACCCTTGGTGTTGCAAGCATCAGCATCCATAGGCTACGGTGACCGCTTACTATCAGGAGGGACGTATGCTTGTTTTACACCTTAGTGGTATAAAAAAGAACTAGGAACTAACTTTTTATTGTAGAGCTAAGGACAATGGAAGGACCTACATGGAATTTTTTTAACTTCGCCGTAATTAATTTATCTTCACGCCTTCCCACAAGGCTCCCCGACGAAGGGGTAGGCAGAGGCGTTACAATACCCACTTTCCACCGAAGATAATTTGATGCAAACGTGACAGATTGAGAGTCCGTTGCCGTCTCTTAGGCACTAGGTACATACGGCTATGTATTAGTCCTTGAATAACTTCTCAGACGTATGCAGGTTTCCTCACGACATCATTCCATCTATTGGTGAAAGCCGTATGAAAATCACTTCAGTAGTTTTTGATTTAATACATGCAAACAGATCATTAGTGGAGTGGGCGTGGGGCGGGGAATTTTTGAAAATGACAAATGTCTATTTTGTGACCCCCGCCACATTGGATTAAAAATGGCGGTATTTAAGTAATAAAATAAAAAAAATTAACATTAAGTAATCTCGCATTGTCACGGGAATCAAACGTGTATGCCAAATTTCAGCTCAATTGGACACTGGGAAGTAGTTCAAATTTAACTTGCAAGATTTGACTACACACACACACACCGGACAGGTGAAATTAACTAAAAGCTTGTAAAATAACATTTATGGAATAAAAGAAAATAAGTCCTTTTTCGCGTTAGGTGGCTCTACTATAACACCACTAATTCCACAATAGGTTTGTAAAGTGGATATCGTGAACCGAGACAACTCTAACTATTATTAACTAGCTTCCTCCCGCGACTACGTTCGCGTTGAGCTTAGAATCTCAGAGGAACCTAAAATATTCCCGGGATAAAAAGTATCATATGTGTTAATCCAGGTTATAAATTATCTGTTCCAAATTTCATCCAAATCCGTTGAGTTGTTTTTGCTTGAAAGGGTAACAAACATCCATTCATCCATCAATTTCATCGACATCGAAATATTTTCCAACGCAAAAATTTGCGAAGCTAGAAGCTAGCGAAATAAATAATGATGTCACCAGCTACTTGCATTTACGTACATGTGTTACAACGTATCATATGAATAATGCTGAGCAAATATTATCTCAGAGGTCGTTATGTATTACGTCAATTACATAACACCAATGATATATTTGCCGGTGCTTTGTCAAAGGTAAATTTGCAAGGTAGATAGGGCTCCAAAAATGTAGATTTTATCTCTGTTAAAATTCGAAATGTAAGCATTTGGAACTAGACATTGGTTAGTTTACCTCTTCTTGATGTGCTAAATTCTTACCTTAGATATGAATTTTATTAGTGACATCTATTTCAATTGTGTAACTTATTTGTTACTCGTAAATATATGATTTTATAGCTTGTTGTTGTTCTGTTTCTGGTTCTATAAATACCTGATATTATCCAATATATTTTCCTCTTGCTTAAGCGGCGTCTTTATGTCCAACTTTTAAGTTCTATTTCTCAAATTCAGTCTTATCTCAGCAGGAGTGTTTGGTTCACAGATTAAGTTAATTGATTATTCACACCATTTTCAACTCTCTCCATAATAAACAAATTACAACAATTCTGACGAAGATCTCGTATTTATGACGGTTGAAATGGTAACAAAAATCTCAGATAGGTGTCACATTCGTCGCACAGTGCTTTAGTGCCTTAAAATAAAACAAAAGGGACAAATTGTAATGGTTATCTAAATAAATATTTATTATCTTTTTCAACTGATTGTCTGATTTGATTTAGTGTTAAAACTAAATTAAAATATGTATCCTATTCTTGTTCATTGAAACAAAATATGTTCATGTTTTTGACAGGACTAAATTTGATTTGACGGTCTGAGCTAAAATATTTCCTAAAAAATGACAAAAAAAGTTATTCGCGCCAACACTTAACAGTGGTTTACTGTGGTGGTTTGGTTGGCCCAGCCCAAACACATATAATATCATTGGCCCAGCCTCGATTACAATGACGTGCTCGGTCCTAATTTAAAAATTACCGACTGTTAACGAAATATGGACTTCGCGAAAATAATTTGGTAATCTATTTATTAATTACATTCAAAACAACCGTATTCGTTTAGTTCTTGGTAGATGTTAACGGAAATATCATCACACCATCATCCAAGCTTTATATTGTTGCGATAGTTAAAGGCAAGGCTGTAGATAACTCAATAACTCGGATTATTGAATGGAGATAACAGTAATTGTTAGCGCAATCAACCATTTTATGTAATTGATCCAACACTTGCGTTGCTAGTAACAGCACCATTGTTTCTTTTTAATAATATACCGGTGCCAGAGGTGTGTAGGCTAGAGCATAGATAATACTCTACAAGAGACAAACGCTCTATACTCTCTGCCTGCCTGAGAGCGTGCTGATATCTTTACTGCTGTCTGTTCGCTTAGATCTTTTAAACTACTCAACAGATTTTAACGCAGTTTTCAGCAATAGATAGAGTGATTCAAGAGAAAGGTTTTTATGTAATTCATTTAGGTTCTGTGTAACTCTTGCGGAGCCGGGGCGGGTAATAGTGGTACTATAAATCAATACCGTAATTTTGGGTGGGCTTGTTATATACACATCGGATATTAGGAAATTAATTTCAAAAACGTTGTGGTTGAAGCAACGGCCTGTCATCTTATGGGCCCAGGTTCGAATCCCGGCCTGTACCAATGAGTTTTTCTAAGCTTAAGTACAGTGATTAATCACACCATGAGCTTTTAAAAAGAGAGGTAGGGCGATTTGGGATTCCCCGTGGGGCCCATTTAAATTGGAGCCGCCCGACTGGGGAATGTACCTGCGCCTTACAGAAGACCGCAGTGAAATAACACGACTTGATGTAGTGTTGTGTTTCTGCGGTAAGTAAGGTGGCCAGTGCTCCACGAGGATACGCTTGGCTATAAGTAGTAATGCTGCTACCACAGTGTCAACAAGCACAGCTGCACAGCTCCTCAACAACAAAATGGTTGGCAACTCGTTAGTGATATCCCTGGTATAGCTAGCGGCTATAGGCTATGGTGACTGCTTACCATCAGGTGTGCCACTTAGTGATATAAAAAATGATTTTTTTAAAATCCTAATTGTATAATTTGTTACAGAGTTTTGGTAAGAAAAACAATGTGTTTGGTAAATGGGTCAGGCTTAGCGCGGAGGCTGGCAAACACAGATTAGATACGAAGCACAAACACACCGGCATCGGGCCCGGCCGGCGCAGCGCCAGCTACACATAATAATAAAAACCTATTATATTTTCATCACCTACTTATCGTTATAATTTGGACAATGGTGCCAATTCTGTCGTTCAAAATTACAAAACTTAACTAATTTGACAGGTCTAAAAATATTGCCATCCTTATTTAACCCCGCACGTGAGAAAGGGATAGCAAGACTTTTAGACCTGTCAAATTAGTTAAGTTTAGTAATTTTGAACAATAGTCATCACCATTGTTCGCTTACACAGTTTGTTTATAACTTTAAGGTGGCAAACAAGCAAACGTCCCGCCTGATGGTAAGCGGTTACCGTAGCCTATGGACGTTTGCAAAACCAGGGTATTGTTCGCACGTTGCCTCTAACCAAAACCTGGCTGCTTCCACGATATTTAATTCTGTATTTGAATTTTGAACTTTAAAAAACATGTGATAGTGTGTTTTACTTACCGCGGTTATACCGAGGCTTCACTGGTTAGCTTCTCCAAGCAAATAAAAACGCTTAGCTTTTTCTTCTTCTTATTCCTCCTAGCTATGGATTTTAAGAACTATTTTTGCCAATGTCGACTGTGTTAGAGAATTTTCAAGTTTCTAAATTTGTTGTAGTAGTTTCCACGGCAGTATCGTGCCTTTAGAGGTAACCTATTGACCAAAATTATAGTACACGGCCCAAAAGCAATAATACACTTTTATTTTCAATTATTCTATAAATCAGTCACTAAATAAAACTTTACTGCACATATTTTCACCTAAAATATACACTGAAGATCACTATAACACAATTTACGAGAAACTGGAAGAAATCTCAACCACTAGCTTCTGTTGTCAAATTTGAATTTGAAAGACAGATTTTGGATATGCCATAATGTCTCCTAAGACGGTTCTAAGCTAAGAATAATGAATAAAGCTCGCTTAGTTATTGTCCTGATTGTACAAGATTTTCTTGAACGAAAAAAAAAATGTATTTGAAAATAAGGCTGGAATTGTAATGCATACCCTAGTTTGGGGTTTTGGCGAATGAATGAATAAAAAATTTGCCCAGATACTTTTCTAGTAGACTTTTATAGGTTAAATTAATGATAGCTTTGTATATAATAACGTATTAAAGAATAAACTAAGTTTATTGACTTTCTAAAGAATCTTGCAGCTAAATAACTACCGTGCTTGAAAATGTGACATGTAAGTGAGGAGGTCGCGTATTGGATTCTCACATGCCTTGCGCATGAGCAATCGTATGTTGATACAATTTAGAGACATAATAGGCTTAAGAGAGGAATGTGATTACACTTTCTTTGCTTTACATAAACACGTTTATAATTTTTATTCGCCTTTAAAACTGTTATGAACACAAAATACTCTCGATTAAGTCACCTTTAAAAAAAACCGCGAACTTCTGGACGAGTGTTTCCGATTTGAGTACAGCATGAGGTTTGGCAAGAAGGATGTGAAGAGATTTTTACAGGAGCCCCTGATTCAAGTTTCTATAGGCTATGCTAATCGCTTGCCATCAGACGTGACGTAGTCGAATTTGTAACATTTTGGTGCCTAAATTAGTCAATTGCCGTAAATATAAAACGTACAGAATTACTTCACCGTTTTATGAAGAAGGAAGTAATGGTCTTCGGAAGAAAATTTTCATTAACAGAAAAGCAATCGAGGATTTCTCGAGGTTCCGAGTACCGTGGCTTGAACAAATAGAGAAATATGTTGAATTGAAGACTACACTAGAGTGAATAAATCAATATAATTTAACCAAATAAAGATGTTTTCGTATTGAATATCGAAATATCAGTCCAGTGACTCATTGTGCTATCAACTAATTCTGGCCGAATGTGACAATATAAATCATGCTATGAAATTCAGATTATTTCGGAAGTGTATACTGAACTTAGGAATGGGGTCGAAGGTTTCTTTTTTCCGAACCGGTGGTAATTCAGATCTTCATAGTGCTTTAGTAGGGCCTTAGGCATAAATGAGAATATCTGAGAAGCAACGACAATAAATTCAGCAAACCAGATATTATTATTTTTCACAGATTTATGGTAACGTGGTAATACTGGTAATGGTGGCATTCTGTTATTGAAAATTAGACAGGTCTAAAAATATTGCCATCCTTATTTAACCCCGCACATGAGAAAAGGATAGCAAGACTTTTAGACCTGTCAAATTAGTTAAGTTTAGTTATTTTGAACAACAGAATCGACACCAATGATTCCTTTGGTTTTGAATAGTGATGTTTTAGAGGTGCTTTCTCCCTCCCGCAAACGACCCACTGATCAACTGCCCCATCGTGGTCTCACTGAGTACTAGGTGCGGGTTCGTTTTGAATATATTTACGGCGAGCATTTTCTTCAAAGCAAGCAAAAGTATAAACTGAATTTCATAATACTCATGGCAACAGAAGGCTTCGCAGTCTTATCAGGCCACATTCCCAAACTAATCTTGTGACTCGCGAATACTTGCAAGTGTACGTAATCACAGGAATATGAGATGAAAATAATGGTTTGTTTGTGTCCATGATAGCGGTGCTTTTGATATAAATACATATGCCAATATGATGTTTGCGTTTTTTCTTTTTTGGAATTTTATCTCTTACGGTTGCTCTTATAATACAGGATTTAGGAATTACTTAACTATTTCAAACTAAATTATAAAGAAAATGAAATACAATCAACCCCATGGCGCTCAAACCATTTTAAAGTGTTTTATCTTATTCCGTACGTCAATTTGTCGAAATGAAACTTGGTGTAAAAACAAAACAAATTCCAAAGGTACCTACTACATCCATAGTTAATGTCAAATTACTCTTCAGGCAAGTATTGTTTAAGAAAATACACATTAATCACAAATAATACGAGGTCTGGGCAGATGGATAAAAATAACTATCAACAGTCTTAACAATATATCATATCATGTATATATAAAATTCTCGTGTCACAGTTTTCGTTGCCATACTCCTCCGAAACGGCTTGACCGATTTTGATGAAATTTTTTGTGCTTATCCGGTATCTATGAGTATCGGCCAACATCTATTTTTCATCCCCCTAAATGTTAGGGGTAGTCCACCCCTAATATTTATTTTTTGTTTTTTAGCCGCCCCGGCTTTGCACGGGTAGACAAAATATTTGATATAAAAGTCTACCCGTGCGAAGCCGGGGCGGGCCGCTAGTATCATGTAAATCAAAATTCTAAAGTAGTAGCTTAATGTATTAAAGACTTGCTTTTCCCCCGGACTTCGCCCGCGTAGCAATCTACACTAATATTATAAAGAGGAAAGATTTGTATTTTTGTATGTAACGAATAAACTCAAAAAGTACTGGACCGATTTTAATAATTCTTTTTTCATTAGAAAGCTACATCATCACTGAGTAACATTAGCTATATATTATACTAGCTGCCCGCCCCGGCTTCGCTCGGGTAGACAAAATATTTGATAAATGTCTATAAGCTCCGAAACTACTGAACCGATTTAAAAAAATCTTTCACCATTAGAAAGCTACACTATCATTGAGTAACATAGGCTATCTGCCCGCCCCGGCTTTGCACGGGCAGACAAAATATTTGATATCAATGTCTACCCGTGCGAAGCCGGGGCGGGCCGCTAGTATAGTATACTATTACCCGTTTTCCCGTAGGAATGAAGCATTTTCCCGTGGTAAAAAGTAGCCTATGTTCATCAGGGATAATATCGGCTTCTAATGGTAAATGGTAAATCGTTCCAGTAGTTTCGGAGCCCATTCACTACAAACAAACAATCAAATCTTTCCTCTTTATAATATTAGTGTAGATAAGTTTGACTGATCTACTTAGATCTACCAAGTTCTTTGTGTTGATACTATAAATTAAAAATACCTAATTAGTTGCGATTACAGCTATCAGGTGGTTAGTCTGAGGTGAATGTACCTTGAGGTTTGTAGGTAGGTCACACTTGAACACATGGCTGTGGCCTGTGAGACGTACTGTCAATATTGTACCGAATACTTCATTCGAGGCCGATGTACTAGGCAACCAAGCCACACTCATACTAGCTGTGAAACTGATTTAGAAGGAAATTTATTAGCTCTTGCAGTCAAGAAAATTATGGCGGGTGGAGTAAGGCCTTGACGATGTGGCCACGTGTGAGCAAGAGAAGCCGAAGCTGGTTTGCTCGGTGGGCGGACGATATTGCAAACATCCGTGGGAAATTATGTAGGTACGCGACTTTTACTGGATCGTGAGCCATGGCTCTCTGGGAAGGAGTGGGATTTAAGTTTTTCTTTTTATTATCTTTTATTTTTTAGGGACTTAGTCGCTTTGCGACTATGCTTAAACTACTTCTACTTAAAACTATTACACAGTGACTTAAGAGTGCTCGTGCTGCTTCGCTCAATGGGTCTGACAGTACACTTTGAATCATACCGATATCTAGATTTTTTTTACCATACCGAGTGAGCAAGACCGATCTCACAGACTGCGTCCGCGAACACTCCACCAGTATATGGTAAACATCCTCTATGCGACCACATACTTCGCAGTGGTCAGATGTTTTTTTTATTGTTTTATACCACTAAGGTGGCACACAAGCATACGGCCCACCTGATGGTAAGCAGTCACCGTGGCCTATAGTGGGGCGGCTCCAATTTAAATGGGATAACCCACGGGAAATCCCAAATCGCCCTACCTCTCTTTTTAAAAGCTCATGGTGTGATTAATCACTGTACTTAAGCTTAGAAAAACTCATTGGTACAGGCCGGGACTCGAACCTGGGCCCATCAGATGATAGGCTTGTTGCTTCAACCACAACGCCACCACGGCTTTTTTTTAAATGTGCTTGGTATAATGGTAATAAAAGGTGCTTCATCATGTACTTAAACTTATGATAGTGCTAATATTGGAAGTTACTAGTTGAATATTTATGATGTGTAACATCTTTCGTCTCGTTTTCCTGAAATCTGTGGAAGTGATTTCGTGAAAGGAGACGGAAGTGAGTAACTGGAAACCGAGAGGCGTGAGGTATTTGATTTAACCATTGAGAGCGCGTGGTGCTGGAGTCGGGTATCAGATGTCAGCCGTAACACATCATATGCGACAACTGTAAAGGTTATTTTTTTTTACAAACGTGGTAAATAAACACTGCTGATCGGATATTACGCGGTCAGGCCTGTAGACACTTGTAATAATAGGCGTACGTATCGTTGTCAAACAGATGTACAGAGGGATTGCTTTGCTCGCAGTACAAGGGATGAAATGAACGGGTTTCTTTACTGTCAGAACAATGCATTGCAGAGAACCCTGGAAATCTATCAAAATTCAAAATCAAAAATCATTTATTCAGTTTAGTCCCTAATAAGGCACTTATGAAGGTCTAAATTACCACCGGTTCGGAAAAAAAGCCACCTGAGAAAACCACCTTTAGTAAGAAAACACTACAAAGCAATAGCATATCTTGGCGATCTTCGGTTAAAGCATCAAGTATCACAGCTCCTTGCAAAGGGAATAAGAAATTAGTCGTATCTTTGTAACTTTTTACGGACTTGGAAGTGTTTGAAGCATGAAATTTAACTATAATAATAATAATAATAATGTTTGGACATTATCACACAGCGCCATCTGGCCCCAAACTAAGCAAAGCTTGTACTATGGGAACCAGCAGCTGATATAATACTTAATATACTTTTTGTTTGTAAATACATACTTATAATACATACCAAACACCCAGACGCAAGGCAAACATATTTGTCACATAAATGTTTGCCCCGGCGGGAATCGAACCCGCGACCCCTAGCGTAGCAGTCAGGTATACTAACCACTAGACCAGAGGTCTCGTCTAACTTACATTATGAAACACATTTCTCAATCTTTAAATAGAGCTGCATCATGCACTGAACTGTTGTTTGTTTAGTTGCATCTTTACATTAATCGTAAATTCACCGTCTGTTCGTCATTAAACATATGTACACTTGTGTCTGGTATTTTAATACCTATCTGAAGGATGGTATATTGCTTAGAGGAAATCGAAAGGCAAACCAGAATGTTGGATGCTACTTTTTGCTGAGCATTACTGCTGACGAGTCTGAAGTTGGGTTAAAATAATGAGTTCCATAGGGTTTAAAAAAAAACATTTAGCAACGTAACAGCTTTTTCAATAAAATTATACAAGTAATTTAAAAATGGTGACTGTTTTTACAATTATTTGTAGTCAGAGCCGCTTTGTGGATACATTTTAAATTGGTGGAAAAATATATTAGGTCCTTACATATGAAATTGGCGTTTTGTATGGGAGGAACAAAAAGTCGAATATTTTTTAATATAATATATTTAATTAATCAAAGTATGAACCATTATTTTCTATGCACTTTTGCCATCTCATAGGTAGTTCATTGATCCCTTTACTAAAAAAACCAGTCGGACGGGAATCAATAAAATCTTTGAAGGCGATTTGGACTGCCCCATCGGAGTTGAATTTTTTCCCTTGCAAGAAGTTATCCAAATTTCGAAAAAAATGGTAATCTGTTGGAGCAAGGTCCGGGGAGTACGGAGGATGTCTTAGACTTTCCAATTGAAGCTCTTCTAATTTAGTAGCCGTCTGTAGCGCAGTGTGTGGTCTAGCGTTGTCGTGAAGCAGCAGTGGCGTGGAGCGATTGACCAGCCTAGGTTGTTTAGCCGCTAGCTTTTCCATCATGGTTTGCAATTCCTGACAATAGACATCAGCCGTAATAGTCTGGCCAGATTTGAAAAAACTGTAATGAACAATACCGGCACTAGTCCACCAAACGCTTACAAGTAACTTTTTTGGGGTTAATTTTCGCTTGGGGCAGGATTTGGCTGGCTGGCCAGGATCTAACCATTGCGCTGAGCGCTTCCGATTATCGTAAAGAACCCATTTTTCATCACAGGTAATGATTCGGTTTAAAATACCTTCATTATTGTGCCGGTTTAGTAATGTAACGCAGCAGTCGACGCGCGTTTGCCGGTTTGTTTCAGTCAATTCGTGAGGTACCCACCTTTCAAGCTTTTTAATCTTCCCAATTTGCTTCAAGTGAATTAAAACAGTTTTATCACTAACATTGCAGCCTGCAGCTAACTCGGACGTGGTTTGCGATGGATCCGCTTCCACAATAGCCTTCAACTCTTCATTATCAACTTGAGTCTCAGGCCGTCCACGGGGCTTGTTCTGCAGGTCGAAATTTCCAGAACGAAAACGTTGGAACCAAAAACGAACTGTATTTTCTTTTGCAACA
Source organism: Falcaria lacertinaria (assembly GCA_951449985.1). NCBI lineage: Eukaryota > Metazoa > Arthropoda > Insecta > Lepidoptera > Drepanidae > Falcaria > Falcaria lacertinaria. The sequence continues at coordinate 9,233,748 of OX602124.1, forward strand.
CGACCGCCATACACATCATTCACCCTTCGAGTTGTTTCCGCAGCACTAGTGCCACGGCGGAACTCGTACTCGTAAATAATGCGATATTTAAGGTTTTCCATTTTGTAAAATGAGTGACGCAAACAGAAAAAAACAGAAGAAAAAAAACAAATGAATGACGATCATCGAAGCACAAATACATGAGTCTATAGCTGTACAAATTTGAATTTGGAATTCCTTACCAAAGAGGAGAAATTCGTGATTAAAGTGGCCAGTACGAAAAACGCCAATTTCATATGTAAGGACCTAATATAAAGAAACAGATTAAAATTAAAAACTGAGTTAAGTTAATAAATTATATTAAATTAAAGGTATTGTGGACGTTTTTGGGTAGGATAGATCGGGTTCACAAACATCTAATCACAAAACTAGATTAACACTTACTAAACTTTGAAAAGCACACTGTTTAAAATTTGAACTGTAGCATCGCAAACGAATCTGGCTCCTTATCACAGGCTAAAGAAGCTAACAGTTAACAATAATCAGTCTACGACCTACATGACACATGTGCCTGAACATATGGCTGTGTTTAGAGGTCGACTCATGGTTGCTCCGAGTTTCGTGCAAGTAGGTACAAATATCGGGCAAAATAAACAATTGCGTACTTACGTATTTGATGTTCTATGAGAACATCGATTAAAAATTTGGAGCATGTAAGAAATAAATATGGATCGATTTAAAAATATTTTACTGCGCTCTGTTAGCTTTCTTGGGGCGTTGGGGCACATCGCTTTTTGAGGGTTTCGCGAATATTATTCGAGGATTCCTGTGAAATGAGGGCAGGAAAAAAAGCTCTACCAAAATGTATTCATAGAAGTGTAATCATCGATTACTTGTTATCAAAATGTTTATCGACAATTTGTATCGATAATTCAATTTAGTTGACATTCGTATAATTGAAGCAATTATCGATGTCTTAATTTACAATATCGATATCGGTAGGTTCAAATGCAAAAATAAATTTCAACCCGTGTGACTAAAATATTAAAATAATGTATCGGTTTTATTAGCTGTGTGTTCAGTTCCGGTTACCTTAAATAGAGTGTTCTATATGTCGGCAATTGCAATCAAATCACATAACACTTGTAATCAATACAATGTTTATGAGTTCAGAACATCAATTTTGCTCAGTTTGGTAATAGTGGGCCAGTCTTGACAACATGGCGAGATAATCGACGCCTGCGCCTACGGCTACGATTTTTACATTTGCTTACTAAAATTGGTAGCTGCTATTATGTTTATTAACAGTACAAGATCTAAGGTGACCAGGCTTTATTGTGTGTTAAATAAAAAAAAAATATTTGAATCCCGATTTTTTTTGGTTGATTTAATGGTAATCCGCGGAGATGACCTAACAGTTAATAGATAAACATCCGACTGTGTATCTGTGTATACGTGTGTCACCTTAGCTACTAAGCGGAAAAACTGATTTTGAATTAGTTCTTTTTTAATATACATATCTTAGTTATAAAAAAAAAGAAGTGGAGCAGTCGGCAAGCCGTTCTATCGTTTATCATCTCTTTGACCTCCTCGTAGGACATCTCATTAGCCTTTAACCTTATCTGCTGAAAGTATCGATACCTAATAGTAAAGAAAAAAATCTAAATGGAATGTTTTCAAATTGAATGGACGTACCTCGTTCAATTGTTATGAGCGTGATATCAGATAATGGTTTAATTCCATACAATTACAAGGGTCTCAGTGGGCTGTTAACTCTTGGACACTTCGAAAGCACCCGAGGGGCTAATTTGAGGCGTGAAGAGATTGTTGTTACCGTGAATTATGTGGAATCTGTCATTGATATAGTTACATATATATGGTGTAAGAAATATGTATTTATGTTTTTGTGTTGTGTAATATTTACAGAAAGCCGTGGTGGCCTTGTGGTTGAAGCAACAGGTCTGTCATCTGATGGGCCCAGGTTCGAGTCCCGGCCTGTACCAATGGGTTTTTCTAAGCTTAAGTACTATGATTAATCACACCATGAGCTTTTAAAAAAAAGAGAGGTAGGGCGATTTGGGATTTCCCGTGGGTTATCCCATTTAAATTGGAGCCGCCCGATTGGGAACTGTGCCTCCGCCTTACAGAAGACCGAAGTGAAATAACACTACTTGATGTAGTGTTGTGTTTCTGCGGTAAGTAAGGTTGCCAGTGCTCCACGAGGATACGCTGGGCTAGTAGTATTGCTGCTAGCACAGTGAGTCCTCATCAGCAACATGGTTGGCACCCCGTATTGATACCCCTGGTATTGCTAGCGACTATAGGCTACGGTGACTGCTTACCATCAGGCGGGCCCTATGATTGTTTGTCACCTTGGTTGTATAAAAAAAAAAACAACATTTTACAATATGACTGTATCTATAGTTAACTAGTTTTACCCGCGACTCTCATCATCAGCTTTCAGCGACTTTCTGGCCTTATTTGTTATTTCAACCTCTGTTGGGATCGGCACTATATATATCTGCTAAATTATATCTCTCACTAGCTGTCCCGACAGACGTGGTCCTAGCTATGAATTCATATGACAAATACACCATAGAAAAAAGGACCTATAGTTCATCCCAAAATTAATAAGATGTCGATTTTTATATTTTCTTTTCTTAAAAGAACTTTCTACTGACTATAACAAACACACAAAAAACTTTTCCTTTCAAGACTTGTACAGCATTTGATGAGAGTCTGTGAAGAGTACAACTTAATTAAACTTAATTGACGGAGACCGCGCATAGACTGTACTTCAGCTTAATTAGTTCAACAGCTCTTAGTTTAGAGCATATTGATTAACAGAATTAAGTGTGGGTTAGTTTGTATGTTATTAAAATAAAACATGTAAGTGAACCTGCCATCTGATGGGCCCAGGTTCAAACCCTGACCCAAGAAGCTTTTTTAAGCACAAGTATGATTAATTACACCACGAGCTTAAAAAGAGAGCTGGGGTGAAATGGGATCTTTCGTGGGTTTCCCATAAAAATTGGAGCCGCTCGTCTTGCGTCTGTACCTCGACCTTACAGAAGACCGCATTCAAATAAAACTACTATGATGCAAGTGCTCCATGAGGATACTCTGCGCTAGCAGTAATGTTGCTAGCTCAGTGAGTCCTCGTTAACAACAGGGTTAGCAACTCGTTAGTGATACCCCTGGTATAGCTATCGACTACAGGCTACGGTGACAGCGTAACCTCAGTTGGTCCGTATGCTTGTGTGCCACTTTAGTGGTATAAAAAATCATTAAGCCCTAGGATAAAGGAACGGAAAAATAATTATAATATAATGAAATGAGGACAAAATTGTAATGGAGGTCATCGGAATAGCTTACGGCAGGTAATTTATGTGTCTTCTTCAAATATTACACAAGTTGCTTCCATATAACATGTTAATAAGTTTCTTTACCTACGTAGGCGCAGGCATTCTTAAATGAGCATTTTTACTTCATAAGTCTTCAGACAGTGAGACAATGTCTGGAATATTAAACTATTATACTTTTGGCCTGAAAATGTATGGCGATTACGTGGTGTCAAAATTTAATTGGATTCTATAAGATGTCTGAACTTCTTTCCGAATTTTACGTCTTAAATTTCCAACACGCCTTATTCTTCTAAATTTTGAGCCACCTGAAGGTGTTATAAATACTTAATAGTTTATTGAAATAACAACCAATGGTAGGATATATAAATGTTAGTGATCTACTTAATTCAGTCAGTGGGCCTTCAAGGATTTACATACCGAACCCCACTGATTAGCTGTATAATGCACTGAGTAACCATCAGTTACTCTAATGACCCAATTAATCTACAGCCAGGACGATGCTCCTGGGGAACCCAAAAGTATTTCAAAACTTTGAAATTAATATTAACTAGTCTCTAGAGCCATACGTACTTATTTTTGTCAAAGTAATTTCATTTCTTTTAATCATTCAACACTTGGCCATTCTGATATTTCAGTTGAGTCATAGATTCTGAAACAAAGATACATACTAAATAGATACTCATAAAAAAATTCACGAATAAATCGAATACACATAACAAACCATAAGCACTCGAACGATCGCAAGTATCGCAACAAACAATTGTTTCGGCAAAGACTGTACTAATAGCGTAACGGAAGCACATAGATCTAAGTGGATGGGTAAACGTGCGCGCGCGCGTACCTACTGGCTGGTGATAAAGCTCGCGATTTTGCTTGACAGTCGGGAGTAAGCCGTCGAACGTAGCGGACCTCCTATTCGGTGCCGCGAGCGCGGTTGAAGCCCCCAGTCACGCAGTACACGGGCAAACAATATCCTGGATAATCGAAGAGGAACCAGTGGCATGGTAATTGTGATCCCAAATACCGCGGGATAACGCTCATTCTATCTGTCCGGACGGATCCTGGCTGTTTGCCGCCTATTGTCTCTTGAATAGAGCTAGATTGGTATCGTATTACGTAATGTGTTTAAAATAATATTAGATTTTTTTTAAATAATTTGCTCTACGAATCTTGCGATGGAAATTGACAACGATTTTTTTTCTACTTACTTGCATGTTTTTAAATTTTCAAAAAATAATTCTCACATTGCGGATATTTATTTGCTTTTTAAGTCTCGTAATATATGACATTTATGAAAATAATCTTTCACCGAGTGCGTAAAGCATATCCGCTGAATTTTCAGCTTGACATTTTTGATATAAGTTGTATATATACAGCCAATATAACTAGGATGATGGCAACATCCTCAATAAATAGGGCCAGGGCTAACCACTGGTTAGTCCCTTATCAAAATAGGAACCGCACGAAGGCTAGTGATTTGCGCAACCGCGGCTCTATCACGTCCGTCGCTAAATTCACTTGTGTGGGAATCTTCATTGTCTAATAATTGTGATATATGTACATTTGCTACTCTCAGCTCAGAATCAACTACAGTCAAGTCAAAAAATACCGGCTCAGCTTCCAGTTAGACTCTTTTTTGATTAAATTCCCATAAATCATGTGTACATGTTACCGATATATTTATATTAATGGTTTTTAAGTCTTCATCGTTGCGTGCATATGTTCTAGGAGATGAAAAATCGTGTCACAGTTCGGATGTTTCAAAAAACTTTGAAATGTCTGCATTTGAATTATTTAGCATTTTAATTTTACATGAACTAGGAATACCGTTTTATGGCATTATCTTTATGCTAAAAATTATCAGACAAAAACTTAAAGCGTATTTGTTTCTAATCACTAAGTGCCCAAAAAAGAGTGTCAGATTTATCTTGAGTAACATTTGTCAGCGGTGTTATCAGTCACACAATTATCTAATTAATATCTAAGTCATTTGCATGCGTAGGATTGTGTAATGTGTAATCATCTAGTGAAACAATCTTTAGGACTGTGAGTTTCCCTGTCCTAACTCTTCTTTCTAAGTTGCACGAGTAGCTCTTAGATTTTGTTCAGTGAAAGAAGATTGTCTGCAATTGAAGACAGTTTAACAGTCATTATTGTTTATTGATATTGCTTAGTTGCTAGGTTGCTCCACTCCATGCACCAGCAATTAGCATATAATTGATGTAGGCATAGAACGGGAGTATCTACATAGTAGAGTGGTCGACATTGGCCCAACTCACAGATAATTCTCTATTGTATTCCGAATATTACTAGCTGTCGTTATGAATTACAACTAGTCGTTAAATATTGCTATTGTCTGTAACTATAAAGTTTAAGAGCTGTGATTACTTCGCAGGTTACGTCAGGGTGTCACCAAAGGGGTGCAGTTGTCGTTATCATGGCAATAGCTAAGCTCGTAAAAGGCGCATAAATGTTAAACAATGTTGTTCATTTCCCATGTACCGATGAATAAGGTAGTCTTAGAGACATTGAATTTAACTTTGGAAGTTGAATATGTATGAAGGATAGTCTTCTTGGCTTGTAGAAAAAATGGTGAATATCAAATCCATACATTTTGTTAAATCTAGATTATTTGTCTCATCAGTAAGTAAGCAGTTTTTGGTTTTGAAGGATACAATATATTTTTTATTCCATACTGGAATATAGATAAGTATATGGTGTAAACCAAAAATAATATCATCTATTATGCAAAGCAAAGCCTTGATAAAGGAATGGCCCCTGACGCGTCCGTGATTTTATGCCAGATCCGTCCATAATACAAGTATCTACAAATAAATTTAAAGCTTGATTATTTTATTTCACTAAAATGTACGTTGGAAGGGTAACGTTTCACGAATATCAATAAGTTTAACCTAAATATTTTTATTGTTGATGTCAGCACGTTCAATGTAAACTTTGTCTGCACAGCTGGTTCTCAGTCTGCTTCAGTCTCTGACACACTTTTAACGCATGCCTTTTATAGGAGTTTCAACTTTGTCCTCAGGCATTTTGTTAGTTTCATTTGTTTTCAGGATTTCCTGATCGCCTTCTTCAATACAGTTTTAATAAAATTACATCCTTACTTCATACAATCAGTTAATAACTCTTGAATTCTTGCGGACTAGAAGTATAACAGTTTATTTATCCACTGCCCACTCATATAGTATTTTACAGAGCTTAAGACTTCTTGTTTATGAATAACTGATGGAAAGAAACATGAGTGTTTCTGAATTTTATGAGTAGTTCGCGATATTTATATTTTTATTTACTTACACTAGTTACGGCAGGAAAGTATGAAAACGTTATTTTTATGTTCCATATAATTGTAACCTAGAATTGGCTTCTTTCGTTGAAGGACTTTTAATTAATTAAAAATCTTCCAGCTTAGATCTGCTTCGGTAAATCGTTTGCTTGCTGTAGTTCTACTTCCATTATTTATCGAGTAAAGCTAACCGTATATCAATTAGCCACTATCGGAATCCTTCGACCTGAATCAAAGATAAGCAGTCCAACGGCAAATATTAATTACCCGGTACTCGTGAGCTACAATGAAAGTTTATCAGGACTATACACATGTTCAGTTGAAAGCTATCTCCCGCGAATGTGAGCAAAGTGGCCCTTTGATCGTGATGAAACGTACACTGTCTTTGATCACTTCCTAGTGTATCAACGCTCTCCTTATGCCTGAAATAGGTTTGATTTCTGAAACCGTGCAGTATTGTTAAGTGTAACCCGGTAATGGATAGAAAGATGACTGGTGTTTGCATCTTACGTGTTTATCAATGTGGTGGTTCTGGCTTTCATAAGTACCGACTCAGTCTGAACTAAATAATGTGCTTTCCGTCAAAAAATATATAAAGCAAATATATGTTTCACTAGCTAGATGAGGACGGATGAACAAATAATTCGGTTTCGATACTCGAAAAAAAATTTAAAGAATGAAGATTGACAAAAATATGATTACGCAGAGAGTTCACCGTAAAAAGCCATGTTTAATATAATTCCCTTCTCAAATCTCAATTTATTAAAATATTAGAACATGTAGCTTGAATATGTCGTACAGTCACGAATCCGTATAAATTTAATCCGGTACTAAGTTTAAGCTAAGACGACCGGAGCCGGCTTTCCAATAATCTTCGTCTTTAAGCTGTTCACTAGAACATAATATTTGTTACTTTGCGAAATATAATACCAATTCAATTGTTAAATGTTGTTCTTTTTTCCGAATATTTGTTGTAAAAAAATTGTCCATTCAAGATTCGAATTTATTAGGTACGTAATTAGGATGAGATGAAGATGATGATCTAAGAATCAAAATTACTCTGTCAAGTTAAAACAAAGTCGGTGTTATTCTACAAACAACTGTGCCTACATTAAGGTCAGAATTCATGATCACGATCGAATCTGTGATGCCAGATTTCACACTATACAGGCTACCTTTGACATCTGGAGCTCCTTTGTTGCTGTGGTTAGTTGTAGCATCCTAAATTCGGTACCTAATTTAGACGTTAATAATAGGAATCGCTTACCATTCTTTACTTGTCGATTATTTTATTCTTTAGATAACTATGTTTCCTGCTAAAGAAATAAAGTCGTCAGCTCCTTTATTGGATGCATTTAAACCAAGACGCTTTGTGCATGGAAGCACTAGTTTTCGATTCCGGCTGAAATTCCCTACCCATCGCCAATTTTCAGCCATTGCATGCTCATTGCTTTTGGAGCAAACTGTAGTTGAAGCAAATGCATAATCCTACGGTAGAATTAAACGTCATATCTCATTGTACGCCTTTAGAATACTTCTTTATGAACGATTCTAAATCATAATGATACTAAATTGTTCCGTTATCGCTAAATGGTAATTCTGTGACAGATTATTTTTCTACAATAAAACCTAAAGCAAATAAAAAGCATAAGGTATTTTTGAACTTAAATTTACATCAATAGGTATTCATGGAATTACTTCTTTAGTTGATAATGTTAAGAATTAGACAACGGCTGTGTGTTGTAAGAGATAACTGCTGAAGTATATATTATCTATCTGTGGGGATTTTATTGTTTGTATAAGTCGATTCTCTAGTTTTTCAATATTAAAATTTGGAACAGTCATGTACAAGAGAATTTCAGAATCTCAACGAAAATCAATGATTTTCGACTTGTCCGATTTTCGAATTATGTTTGATTTAACGCAAGTTATTTTGTTACCGTATTGGTGACTAAATTACACATGAAGGGAGTCGCATCCAGAGCACAAATTTCATTATTTAATAACGTTTTTTTTATCAAAAAGATGTTTTTTAAAGCGTCATATCACTTCAGTTTTTATCATTATCTACTTTCGTCATTCGGCATTGTCTAACTCCATTCAAATGAATTCTTCGCGATATCGTAGAATGGCAAACATGTTATGGCATAGGTTATCGTCTGTGTTATTTAATAATCTTTCTTGACTGTCTTATACAAATATAATAAGCTCTAGATATTCACTAAGATGAAAAGTAATTGCGTGGATTCTTTAATTTTTATTTGGTTTTCAAAATCTTCTGGGCGCGTTAATTTATGCCATATTTCTTACTTCTGTAATCTAAAGAAATATTAATATTCGATAGGAGCTTTTAGTCATAAGACTTTGAATCTTTAAGTGGTAAATTAAAAAAAGTGTAGGTGTAAAGATTCATTATTATAGTAAATTTCTTTCATTTCGTTGGTTGAAATTATGTGTTAAATCGTTTTTCTTTAAGATTAAACCTTACTAATATATTATTTCGTTAATTTAACTCACTGAGTCGGCCTTGACCCATATAACACAATATGATAATAGACACGGGGTCAATTTCATCATAATTCAAGTGTGATAAACTTATGGACACGAAAGAGGAAATTCAAAATAATTTACATTCAAATGTGCCAATCGAATTTCTACATTAATTATTTTTCTCAGATTCCAATTTATGACGTATATTGAATTATGAGGTACACTACAGATAAATTTAAATATGATGATGAATGAAGAACTTGTATTGCAATTGCTCCGGTTAGCAGTGCAATGCCAATTATTCTACTATCAATATTAAATTTGAGCCGCCCGGCTGGGGACTGTACCGCCACCTTACATAAAACCGCAGTCAAATAATACTACTTTGATGTAGTGTTGTTTATCTGCGTTAAGTTAGGTTGCCAGTGATCCACGAGGATACACTGCGCTAGTAGTAATGCTGCTAGCACAGTGAGTCCTCAATCCTCATCATCGACAGGTTTGGAAACGCATTAGTAATACCCCTGGTATTGCTAGCAGCGCGGCTATAAGCTACGGTGAATGCTTACCATCAGGTGAGCCGTATGCATTTCAGCCTCCTTAGTAGTAGGTATGAAAAAAAAAACTCTTGTCTACGTAAATATTACTGGCTACCGGTATAAAGGGCATTGTAAAGTATTTTTTTTTATAATAATAAGTCTTTATTAAAATTAAAGGGTTGAACAAGTTTTAATCGCTCCCTCAGAAAGCCTTAGCCCTCATTGGTGGCTGGTACTGCCCATTTTGAGAATCTATGGAATAAATATATAATTAGAAAAGAAGAAAAGTCATCAATACTTAGCCCAACCAGGGATTGAAATCAGAACCGCAACGTTACAAGCTAAACACATTATCGCTTAGCCACTGGGTACAACAGTGCAGAACAAAATAAGAGAAAAAAACTAGATTCTAAGCTAATTCGTTCTATACGAATAACCTCACTCAGAAGTTTAACCAATCAATGTTAAAAGTACATAGAAAGGATTAGACAAATCCATGTAGGGCCAGAATCCAACAAAATGACACATGAAATCGCGACCAAACACGTTAAATTAATTAGCCCACTCGCCCTAATTAAGAATTGTGGCAAACTAACCTAATAATAACGCAAGCAGGTCGTCAGTTTGTTTATTTTCTTTGCGCTATCAATCATAGTGATTGATGATATACGACACTTTTTGAAATACATTTTGCATTAATGAGGACGATATATTTTCTTATCGACTCATCCTGTGTGTGTAACCTGTTGTTTAATTGTGTAACGTGTTCTACTTCGCTGTGCCAATACGTGCTTTACAGAGAAGTGATTGAATAATATATTGATTTAAAAGGTAATGTAGAAGTTAGTTTTTTTATTATAAATTAATATTTTTGTTTAAATTCAAGCAGTGTGAATTATAAGTTTAATTTATACCTAACTAAATCTTGCTGGCTGGTTGTAAAAACGCAATGTTTAAAAAGAGTTCGAAGATTATTACTTATATACTATTATTTTAAAATATGCTACTGGCCACAGTCAAAATGCTTTCAATTACTTAATAAGTGTTTTATAAAAAAATACAAATGTCATAGTTTTAATTTTTGTGATAGATGTGCTTTGTTTTTAAACTCTCGTGTTTTATGATATTGCTAAAGGCACTCGCATACAGAATGGTCCCAGCAAGTGTTCGGTAAGTGAGTTATATTGAACAGTTATGGCTGCATAACTCCCAAAATCCCCGAAACTAGTTATTCTAGTGGGATTATCAATCGATCAATCACATTCGGTGTCTCGAACAGGCGCCTAGCCGTCTGAATACATCGGGTTCAACGACTCATGATTCGTGTTTATTTCGGGTTGCGGCCTTGATGATTTTACAAACAATATTTCACATTTAGAATATTTTATTGATTAATGTAAAAATTATACATAATGTTTTTTAAATATTTTTCGGGGCTTATTCTGCAGTAGAACTGTGATTAGGTTGTTCTTAATTAATTATGTTTTAATGAAACGTGTAGTTTTCTATAGCAAATATAAATCGCAGTACATATTTCGTATTTTTGTTGATTTGGTGTGTCATAGCGTAGCTTGGTAGCGTCGCGTAGCAAAATCTTTCGCACCAAACTACAACATTTTAATATTTAAAAGATTAATTTAGTTAAAAATATTCAACATTTTTTAGTCATCCTACCAACATTCCGGCCTTAATTTCTAACATCAATTTTCATTACCGATGGCTGGATCCAAAGTAATTAATTTATCTAGCTATTTAAAATTACGAGAGGAATGATAATTCATTACGTTGTTGGCCCGAGTTCGGTTAATTGGGAATTTTAATTAATAGTTTGGAGTCCTGTGGGCTCCATGACTTATTGTGAACGTTATGATTTAAGAACCATGTCCTTATGAGCTGGTCTTGTTTTTATTAACACTTTAAAGTAACTGTCTTTATAATAAATTGGTCGGTTTAAACTTCAAAAGTATGTGATAGACGTGAATGGTAAATTTAGCTTAATACGAAAAATAACAGTCGAAGATGACATTTTTTTATACCACTAAGGTGGCGAAACAAGCATACGGTCCGCCTGATGGTAAGCGGTTACCGTAGCCTATGGACGCTTGCAACACCAGGGGTTATCACTCGCGCGTTGCCGACCCTAAACCCTTACTTATCTATTCAAATGTTCTAATAATCACAAAGGTATTACCTTTGTGATTCTAATAAAATGACGGTAGAATCCGCTGCTGCCACCGCCAGTCCCACATGAAGGACACGAATCATACAATTGACCCTTGAAATGTGAAGCTCGCACAGTCAAAGACTTTGCGAGCTTCACATTTCAAGCCATTTTGACTCACATTATACAAACGAGCTTGGAATTATTCTAGGAGGGTATGAAGATATTTCTAGTTAGGAGACAGGTACGTACGGACCTATTGATCTATAGACACTTAAAGCCTGCAAGTATCCATAATGTCCACGGTATCACCTTACCATAAACCATGTAACCTTAGTGATACACAAAACCAAAATAATTGACAATACTTGAGTACTTTTTTTCAAAAAAGATAATCTTTCGATCAAATGAATTCAAATATGTAGAGTCCGACATTTTTTAATCTGGAATTGCTGAATTAATTGTAAGCGTTTCAAAGGGCCCTAAATAACTACATGGGCATGTCGGGGTGGTTTGTTTGTTGATGCGGATCGTTACTCGTAGGCTGCGCAGACGCAGCGTGCGTTAATAACCGTTCAATTGGGCGCAGTCGCTTACCCGTGTACTAGGACTTTAGTAGCCAGGCGACGGCGGGGGTGTAGAATTACGTAAGTGTTTTATTGTAAATGTTAAGATGCTGAGATTGTGTATTTTTTTAACATACAAATTAAACTGTATACAAAATAAATACAATTAGTCTTCTGGATAACTACTAGGGAATTATCTTACACTGGATATCAATGATTTTAGTGTTTATTTGATTTATATTCAGCCCCGTTTCTTCAAATATGTGGGATCCAAGACTATAATTTTTTTATGTTTTATAGTTAATTGAAACTTATCGATTATTAATAATTACTTATCGATACTTTTTATCAAGTGTATAACTCAAATATGACACATGAGAATAATTACTATCTGCGTCTTTTTTCGTCTGTTTACGCGTTAAAACCTGAAGTGATTTGATAAGGAAATTACTTTTATATCGAAGATAGAAAAACCATATTCACACCTCGGGAATATTCCAATGAAATACACAATGGTGCCAATTCTGTTGTTCAAAATTACTAAACTTAACTCATTTGATAGGTCTGAATATATTGCCATCCTTATTTAACCCCACACATGAGACAGGGATAGCAAGACTTTTAGATCTGTCAAATTAGTTAAGTTTAGTAATTTTGAACAACAGAATCGACACCAATGTCACGAGGACAATGCTAAGATCTTCAGTGTCAGTTGTTTATGTATTTTGTTGCAATAATTCAATGCACCGATCTCGCTTCGCTTGTGAACAAGCCCGCAGCCGCATGATATTGATGTGCGCCTGCGCGTGCCTACGTTTCCTCCGAGCGGCGCGGGAGTATCGTCGATCATCGTTTGTTGACGATGCGCATCATTCCCAATGACACTTGACCCGATCAGGATTACCATTGAACGGGCTCCATTTGATAGGATTGGGTGACTGTGAAATACCTAAATGCGTAGCTTAAGATTTTTTTTCTTTGAATTTTTTGGTCTTAAATAATTTAATAGACTGAATAATTATAATCATTTCAAAATTTGCATTTTAAGGAGTATAAAAATAAATGACTAATTAAAAATATATAAAAATTAAGTTTTTTGTTAATAGTTTTATTTATCTATTCTATTGAATTAATTGTAATAAAAATATATTGGTTATTAGAAAATAAAAAGTATTTTTTTTGTCTATCACAATAGTCTTCTTTCAAATTTGTAGTAATTTCAAATAGTATATGTACCATGTAACATAACCAAAGAAAGTGAAGATTACAATAACACTGCTAGTGATGTAAGCACAGTTAATCTTGAAATAACTTGAGGAATTCACAATAACGTCCACATACGCAGGTCTTCTAATGAATTGACAAACAATATTTAAATATTACCGTCTCGTGGTTATCATTGTACGTCCATTCAAAGCAATGGTAGGCACCTATTACCAGACCTACGTCGATGTTACAATTGCTTCATTGCCGGTAATGGTATTCAAATTCAATCCTCGGCAAGTGATATTAATGCTGCTTGCTAAATGGTTAATGTTTTCATAATTGTTCGCGATTGAAGTGGTTCTCATGAAATTCTTATTGCAAATAATACAATTGATACTACTATTTATTTTCCTGCGATGAGTTTGCCAAAGCTCATTATTGAAAGAGAGCAATTATCCTATCCAGCCTATTTTTATTGGTCATAGTAAACGTTAGGTTACTCTTCTTTAAAGTACTGCTAATTTAGCAGTACTCAAGGGTGAAGTCTAGATTCTCAAGGAACTCAAAACTCAAACTGCTAATTAACATAGTCATCATCCATATAACATAATTGTGTTATTATTAAACAGTACAAAATTATATGAATTAAAAACTCTTATTTTATCGAATTCAGATTGATGTATATTAAAGTAGTAACGTGATATAATATATATTATAACTGTTGATAAATAATTAAGCGCTAATTGAATCAATTAAATGTATGACTATCAGTTTCCGCAATAAGACTCTGATCCTATAAAATAGATAAATAACTTGGATATAACGTTTAATCTTAGTCTTGATGATGTTAACTGAGTGATGATTCCCGAAGGCAAGGAACACGATCGACCCGGTTCCTGTGTTTACGTAATCCAGAATCCTGACTCACGTCGAGGTCGAGTGGTTTGGGAGAGTTTCATTAGAGTCCATTCATTGGAGGCATTAGAGGAAAGTTTATTTACACGGCCCTTCGAGTAGTGTGCTATTGTAATATAATTTGGGACTATGGAGGATTTACTAGCCCTGACTTGTGTATGTAACGGTGTCAAAGTAAATCTTATTAAATTGGGACTTATTTATTTTTGTGTCGTTGAACTTCTGCCCGCTTAATCCCTCATTAGGTGTAGCATTTTCTTTTATATGTTTTACCATATTACAATGTTTTGCTTTTACTATGATTTTAAGCCAAAATTTATCTTTTTGGGTGTCAATCAATATTTTGATCCATATCCAATGATGTTTCTTCATTGTATCTTCTTCAGTCGATTGTTACTGCAAGATATTATAGCATACACAAGGCATTATATATTTCACTATTCGTTTATCTAAATGTTATTACCGTTGCGTTCTTATAAAGATCTAGTTACTAGTCTCAACCAGTACAATATTTAGCTCTAATAATTCCACCACCGATTCAATCAGAGAATTCCTCACACGCAAATTCCATTCTTCTGAATACAAGCTACATGCAACAGTGATAAGCGGTGCCCATAGGTAGTGGTCCGAGTGAAGTGGGCGGCGAGCTGCCGGTGACTCATCAAACTGATTTGATGCTCACGGACAAGATTGGAGAATAATTGGAATACCTTGGATAGGACGAGGATGTTACGTGATATGTATTTATACATAGCTAATGTCGCTTCAACTATTTACATAGAAATTTTAAAGAACCGCGGACGAAATCCACCGCTGGTTCTGCTAATCTGACATTGTCAGAAATACGATTGTGGAGTACGAGCGTAATAGGTACTACAGACAAATAAATTAGGTAACCTTCTGTCGCATTCTTACAGCCTTGGGAAAGTATTTTTGATAAGTCGCAATAAAAACCTGTCAATTGATTTCAGCTTCATCAGCTTGAAGATAGTCTAGAATGTTAAAACCATCTGCTTCAAATAATGTTTGCAATGTCCTCCGAAATTCTTTTATTTTTAAAATGTTAAGCTTTATCTACGCGCTTTGGGACTTCGTTCTCATCAAATGACCCATATTGAAGAATGAATACCGGTTCTCTTTAAAAAATATTTCACACATATGAAGTTGTATATCGTATTTAAGGAAATTATATTTAGCTGTCAACAATTGTAACCACTACATCGTAATTAGATGATGAGTCTTTCAACATAAAAAATAATTTCATGTACAAAGAAAATTGGCTTCTCATAGAGCGCCACAATTCGCCCTCCAAACTACTTTCCCAAGCCATACTCTCTAATGACGTCACAATGTCTAGTATCCTCTTAATATTTTTTACAAATTGTAGAAACGGATTGTGTAGTGATATTATAGTGAGGCGCGGGTCGACGGCCCTCGTTATCATTTCGGCACAGATTCCTTGAACCCCGCACCCCACTGCCAGTCCCTTCCATCTGTAATCATCTCCTCTCTCTCACACAATACGTTTCTTTCTCAAAATTGTCGTTCACTTTCTATGTATTCAAAACATAAACTACTCTTTAATTAGGTACCCTTGCAACGGAAATTAGCGTTAACATTTCTTTGATCTAATATTTTCATGTCTATAAAAAGTGACATTAGCCATCATAATCACTTCCAACAATGTTAAGTAAAACTAAATTGTTCGTGAATAAATAAATGTTTTTTTTTTACTCAAAGTCATTAGTACCAACAAGGTGATCAGTTTTTTTATACCACTAAGTTGGCAAATAAGCATACGGTCTAGCTTATGGTAAGCGGTTACCGTAGCCGATTGATGCTTGCAATACCAGAGTTATCACTAGGTCGTAATTAGAAATAATGGGGATTGTTTTTTTATACCTCTAAACTGGCACACAAGCATACGGCCCACCTGAGCAGGTACCGTTGCCCATAGCCGCTAGTAATACCAGGGGTATCACCATGTATCACTAACAGGTTGCCAGCCATGTTGTTGATGAGGACTCACTGTGCTTGCAGCAATACTACTAGCCCAGCGTATCCTCGTGAGGCACTGGCAACCTTACTTACCGCAGAAACACAACACTACATCAAAGTAGTGTTATTTGACTTCGGTCTTCTGTAAGGTGGAGTTACAGTCCCCAATCGGGCGGCTCCAATTTTAATGACAAAACCCGCGGGAAATTCCAAATCACCGGCATCGCTTTCTAAATGGTCGGACAAAAAGTTTACAAATCCCAACATTGGAAAAATTGAAGGATTTGTAAAGTAACCCGCGCGAAGCCGACCTTAAAACGTATGTAAAATATGGTCCACACGCATCTTAAACTATGTAAGAAGATGATTTTCGGCACAGATAGTGTATCTGTTTTTGTGTAAACAATAAACTTCAATGCAGTTTATTGATAAGAGGGCGCAATCTTTGCTCTACTTATATATTACTTAATGATGGATTTGAATCCAAATGGAGAGATAACGCTTTATCAACGGTCGCTGTGTCATGTTTTTTTAATGGAGCTATAATTTTAATTATATATTTTTATTGAAAAGTGTAACGTGTGTACAATAATACATTTTGCGAGGTCTTTAAGAGGAGATTTTTATCTTATCACAATTATTTATAGTAAGAAGACTAGGCGGTAATAAGATCCGTTTAAGTATAATATAAGAAATGCTCATATAAAAAAAAGGTATATGGAACATTGCGCACAACGAAGTGAGTTTCTTGCCGGATTCTTCTCAGAAAAAAACGACCTTCCGAATCCGGTGGTAGATTCTGACGATTTGAAAGTGCTTGTCTCTAAGTCTAGTCAAATAAAGATCATTTTGAGTTTGAGTTTGAAGTGACACCGGCGCCGGTTAAAACTACTTCTTGTAGTGTACAACATACGCAAACACCTACAACGAATACAATTAATCTAAGCCTTCACTTTAAGTCCACTCCAAAGGATACGGTAACCGCTTACCATCGAGCGCGCCGTATGCTTGTTTGCCACCTTAGTGGTGTAAAGAAAAAAAACTGGTATCTCTTCGTTGTTCGCAAAGTGCCATCAACTTTTTTATTCGATCTGAGAATAATTGAAACAAGGTATAGAGTGTTGTATTTTCAGGGTGATGGTGCCAAGATGACATTGTGGAGGATCCTGCCGGCGCTGCTGGTGTTGGGCGCATGCGCCGAGCCCCGCTACCAGCAGAGCACGCTCCGACCGCGGCACTGGCAACGCGGGCCCAGAACCTTGGACGATCGGCCGTCAAACCAGTTTGTTGGGTGAGTCAACTCCGACAACACATATAAACCCTTAAATTACATTAAAGATTCAAGATATCCGAGCTGGTCCGTTACACCCTATTTAAATATATGTACTTCGGTTGAGACGTCATCAAGGTCATTAATTTCAAAATAGGTGTCCAAGTCAAAAGTGAAATGCCGCTATACTCTCTGCCAACCCCCCAAGGGATGACGTGATAATATGTACAGTATGTATGTATACAATCCACCTAGATATGACGGTACTGGTCTGTTACATCCTGATTTTAATATACTTTAATCGAAGCTTGAATATTACAAGAAATTTTATTCAAGTCATTCAGAATAAAATCTGGCTAGAAAACACACGTTAATCTGCATACAAATTTATAAGACAGACACACCCGTTGCATTTTGCATCACACATGGAGTTGATAGATTGTACTGGTTTGACATGCAACAGCTTTGTACGAGTAGGTGGCATTTGCTAAAACCCTACAATAAAATCTCAGAAAATGTTATATTACACAAGCAAATATTTGTTGGTATCATCAAGAAGCATTCCACTCGCAGACAGTGAGGATAAGCATGTGTGTGAATGTAAATAGACGACAAACATAAGAGCATCGCTCTTCGATCTCAAAACGTGTGTCGAATACATTGATACCGTATACAAATCGCGGTTGTGAGTCACTGCTAGGATTTTAATAATAGGACAATACGCGCTCGTCTCCCCCAAAACAATGCCTTTTGATAAAAACACATCAAACATTTTGTATGGACACAAAGTGGACAGCCGTTGAAAAACCTGTAGGTAGATCCATGTCGCTCATAGACTTTGTATAAGTTGGGCAACCTCATGTTTTGATAATGTTTGTGGAAAATAACCAAATGACTTATTATAAAGAGTCTGTACATGCAAGCCATGATTCTGAAAGGTGGTTATTTACAAACATATTTTCAAAGAATACCTTATATACTCAGGCGAAGCAGTGTTAAACGTAAATGAATTGGATCGTTATATTACAGAAGAAATCTTTGATGATTCAATTTGAAAACACTACAAAAAAGCTCTTCGAAAGTGTACAATTTTAAGTTACAAATTGTGCCTTAAATATATCCGACAATTTGATAGTTTACCACAACGCAGGCATAAGACTCCTAAACTCGATTCAAATGGACACCATATAGGTATAAAACGGGTAATCCGAAGACCCATTTAAAGCAGAACATTTGGCTTTTGACATTCTTCAAAAAGCCTAACACAGTCGAGTGTGTAGTAATACGATCTGCCAACTACGCGTGGGTGATTTTCACGCTTGTAATTTCGGGAGTTGGGACAGTGGGCCAGGGAATGACGCAGCCACTTCTAAGGTCAGGGATGCATTACTGCAAGGATCCTTCATTACCGTAACATTGGTTAATTCGCTTTCCCACGGATGGGATGAATCATTTGTTCACCTGTACTTTGTAGTTACACGTTAGGTGTTAGTAGGATATTGGTGCCAATTCTGTTGTAAAAAATCACGAAACTAAACTAATTTGACAGGACTTAAAGTCTTGTTATGCCTTTCTCATGTGCGGGGTTAAATTAGGAAGGTAATAATTTTAAGTCCTGTCAAATTATTTTAGTTTAATGATTTTGTACAACAGAATTAGCACCATTATAATATTTAATAGAGCATACCTGCAGTCTATTCCTAAAAAATATACCTCTGTTTTGGTACTGATGTAGTTCTTTGGTTCACCATCCTATAGTTTGACTAAAGTGATCTTGAATATAATACTTGTGGCTACAGGTATGTCTCAATACTCAGAGGTGGATTTTTATTAGACGATTTTTATCGCCTTTAAGTTTATGAGTTTCATCCGTCATTTTATCCATACTACGCTAATGATTCCTATCAACTTTTCCGCAGAAATTTCTACCAAAATGTTTCATGTTGCCCTTCATTATAATGATATAAACCACGCTTTGCAAAGAGCACTCCGTGTTCTGTACAGTAAGCAATATTTTGACATGTAACTAGTATGAAACGTGACTAGGAGAATAATAATGGTATCTAAAAGCTCGTGAGCATACCCCAATCAATCTTAGTACACAAGTGACTTAGAATTATGAGTCTCACAGCACTGAACAACATTCTAGTGCACTTTGGTATCGGTAAAATGCAAAGCTAACTTCAAAATCTTATAATAATTTTAACACAAGGTCTACAATTATCAACATTTAGTATGAATTAATGGATACTCTTTGACCTAAAACAGAAATTAGTCTCAATAGCCGTAGCGAATTGCAGTATATGGTTCATTTATGCAGCTTGACATGGTCACCAGGATCATCGCTCAACTTTGGACGTTTTCTGAAGCATATTACGTAATTGTTAATGATTCTCTTTTGTCGGCTGTCTCATGACTCATTAACATAAAGATTCTAGTGGTCAAGATCTGTCAAAACATGATTTGCAAACTTTTTACTTATACGCTTTGAATTCTAATAAAATTTGTGTGACAAATGTTCAAACACCTACGTAAACACAGTAGGTATCTCTAGCTGTTTGCAGTCACGTATTGAATATGATGTCGCGAAGATTTGTTTGAATATGGAAAAGGCTTTAGTAACTTTTTTTAGAGGTCACGGCCATGGCCATAATTATTTTATGCCGTGGCTATAGCCGCTTTAGATGAGAAGTTTTGTTTCAATATTATTAAAATCCTAGATTTCGGAGATTTGTATTTCAAAGTTCCTAATAAATAAAAATATTAGAAGTAAATTATTTTAGTAAGAAATTCTGACAGCGAATATTTAACAGATAGTGTAGGTAAGCGGTTACCATAGCATTCGGAAGTTTGCAATATCAGGGTTTATCACTCGCAGCTGCGAAATAAGATTTTTTGTACATTTTGGTAATAAATATTGAGGATTGAAAAACTGAAATTTATAGCTCTGAAATACATAATTTAATAACGAAATTATTAGTTCTCTGACTAATAATTTCGAAAAATATTAATATTTTAATAATTTGTGTTAATAATAGTTTGAGGTAAGGCGACTGGAATGTTCTTCCGCGCAATCACTTGTTGAGAAGGCCATCTTTAATCTAAATATATCAACTGCAGTGTCATAGTATCAAAATATAATGTTATCTTTATACAAATGATGGAGGCATTGTCAATAATACGAGCTCTGCTTACATATAAGCTTGTGATTTCGCTTTATCGTACAACAGAGGTCAACTGTGTATATGAATATAATATAATAAACGTACATAGACTGTAGCATTTACTATTTATTTACTTGCTTGTTCGTCTTCATTTAAGAGTATAGCCATCCACATTCATGCATAAAAAAGATGTAGGGCGAAAGGATCTCCCGTGTGTTATCCTATTAAAATTGCAGCCGGTTGGGGACTAGTATTCGTGTTGTTTCTGCGGTCAGTAATATTGTTAGAACAAAAAGAGTCTTCATCAACAACAAGGTTGGCAACTCGTTAGTGATACCCCTGGTATTGCTAGCGGCTATAGTTAGGTTACGGTGACTGCTTACCATCAGGTGGGCGGTATGCTTGTGTTGTACCTTTGTGGAATAAAATAAATATTTTATTTGTACGTTATCCTCCTATCCCATACCATGACAAGCTTCTTGACCGTTGCATGCCGTTATCCTAATTATTGGGGTCGATTCTAAATGCATATCGGCGCCATATAGCTTTTTCTGCTTGTTCTTCACTATATAAGTCTCATCATCACGCCAAGTCCTCAAGATGTAGGCAGACAGTATAGAACGCCATTTCACTCTTGACTTGCAACACTATTTTGCTTCTTTTACGTTCATCATTATCATCATACATGCCCGCCAGATCCGAGTAATCTGTTCCTTTTCATCATTGAGTACTTTAGTAATTTGAACAAGGAAGTCACACCTTGGCCTTCCACGACTTCTTCTTTCACGCACATTTGCATTTTACAACTTTATTGTTACATCACTAATTCAATAATTCTATCATCATCTCAATAATCGATCGTATTGCTTGTTCCAGTCCCCATGTGTGTAGAAGTCGCAACAGCACGCATTGCTGCCCTGGCTGGACCTCCAGGCCCAACTCCTTACTATGTATAGTCCGTAAGTATAACATGGCTTATATAAGGTACACACAGGCAATAAATTATACTAAAGAATCCCTCGCTACGCACGGAATTCTACACTAGAATCCCTCACATCGCTCTGGTTTCAAAAAAGCGCCCTAGCCGTAAAAATACTATTTTGCTCCCTTATGATAAAATATACTACTTTACTACAACGCTTGCGGCACTAGAGGTATGACTAGTGCGCGGTTGTCAAACTTATTAAAAGGAATCTGTGTTTGCAACTTGGGTTGCAAGCACAGATTAAGCAGTCAGATAAGCAGACAAAATAAGTATTGCCAGTGAACGCAACCCTGATGAGCTCTGAAATCCTTACTCATCACAGGAGACAAAACATAATTAGAGTAACTGTGATTTTCTGTAGAGTATAGACTACTAACTATCCCAGTACGGTAGATTTTATTCAGAAGTGAAGAAATAACAGTTTGTGAAAAAATACTATAGTCATAACCTAGGTCCATCAATCGAAACGTCGAGTAAAATAAACAATTTAAAAGTTAATATTGCGAAACCCGTATCATATAGGATGTTATATAGTACCTACACATTTCAAAGGCGAAGGAAAGTTTAGGTAACAAGTGAAAGGCGCAACTGACTAATTTATTAAAAAAAACACTACCAACAAACTTCAAATAAGTACGCAGGTGTTGTAACAAACTCATATGTTACGAGTTATGTTTAAACATGCAGCCCTCTGCCGGCCGGACTGCGGGTCCCCCGGCGCGTGCGTGGCGCCCAACATGTGTCGCTGCTCAAACGGCATCGAGGCGCCCTCGTGTGGAGGCGGCGGCTACGGCTACGGATATCCCGGTTAGTTTCTACATATATATATATATATATATATATATATATATATATATATATATAAAAAAACATTTATATATATATATATATATATATATATATATATAAATGTTTTTTTTTGTTCATCGTTTATATGGTATACGATGGAATTCTTGCGGTGATGCGGGTTTGGGTGCGCAACTGGGCAGGAAAGTCTGACTATAGAAAAAGAGGCAACGACACAGCTAGTTTCAAATATAATTTTAAATCTCGAATAACACACAAATGAATGCAGTGTGTATTTTCATTTGTTCCTTTTTATGAAACGCTTGTAAGTTTTGTACGTATCGTTGTATACTTACTTCAAGGTTTTTTTTATTAGGTTATAAGTATTTAGTTTTTTTGACGTTTCAAAGAGATATAAAACAATGATGTTGTTGTTTCCAGTCCGTACTCCAGGGGGCTGTAGAAGAATATGTATGAACGGCGGAACCTGCTCAAACGGCACGTGCGCGTGCGCGCCGGGCTGGAGCGGGGAATTCTGTACGGAACGTAAGTATTTTAGACATGTTCTTACGACTACACAGGGAATAATCGGATTGAAAGGGGCGTAAAGATATATTTATCTTTTTTTTTCTTATTCTTATTTTAGGTATTATAAACAAACATAATAATTACTAAACAGCAAACCTACAGAGTCACCGGTAACGAGGCGCAAGCTTAAGCTACCAATGGGTATTCTTATTAAATATCGAAATCGTTGAGAACTTTATTATTATGCATATGGAATATGTGTACAAATGTGTGTGTCTGTGTATAGCAATTTGCCGAGAGCCGTGTCTCCACGGCGGCAGGTGCATCGCGCCCGATCGCTGTGTCTGCTTCCACGGCCTGTCCGGAACTAGGTGTGAGATTGATAGACGAACTGGTAAGTAATATTGTCTTCAATGCTATTTGTTAAATGTTTTTCAACGTTCGGTGCTAATTTAGACCTTCATAAGTGCCTTATTAAGTCCTAAGCTGAACAAATTATTTTTTGTTTTTGTCACACTCAGCGATTTAGACCCTTGAGTTTGACAAAATCAAAAACAAGAATTAGTCAATGCAAATAAGTTGTGAAAATCATGAAACAAAACCCAGGCTTTAACTTTTGACTCATGATGCAGTCCTAAGTAATAAAAAAAAAGAAATTGATTACCATGATGACACCACTTATCTTGTGACGCATTCAATATGCAAGCTTTGTCACTAAAGATCAAAATCAAAAAATAATTTATACAGTTATGGCCCTAATGAGACACTTATGAAGGTCTAAATTACTATCGGTTCAAAAAAAAGGACCATCTGAGAAGAACGGGCACGAGTCTCAGTGCTCTGTCTTTTTTCATGCTACTCTTCTTTAAAGTCCCTTTCAGGTACACTTTAAAGATGGTGAGGCGTCTATAACCTTTGTTGTGTATGGTAGGTCCTTGCTACACCGACACGCGCGGCGCTCTATGTACCGGAGCTCTAGAAGGAGTGGTGTGCACCAAGCAGTTGTGTTGCGCCACTGTCGGCGTGGCCTGGGGACACCCCTGCGAGCGCTGCGGGGACCTGGACTGCCCCACTGGACATCTCAGGAACTTGGCCACTAAGGAGTGTCAGGTAACTCACCACTCACCACATACTAATAACAAACTTTACCAATGTATATTTTGTAAAGTAACGATCAAATAGCGCTGAAGATAAGTTATGAAGATTTTTTATGAATTTTTGAAGACATAAAAAGATATTATATATTCTACAAGCTAGGTAAGACTAACAACTGTACCTGATGGTAAGTGCCACGCTCGCCATGCGGTAGATGCTGTTCCACCCAAGACTACTACTGCTATGGCTACTGCAAGTGGTCGTGACCTAGACACCTTAACTCATAGGTCTTCTTTGCCCAGTAATATCTTTATCTAAAGATCAGTCAGTCAGGTCAGCATATCTATGCTGACCTTTAAACGGGAACACAGTGATGCACAAATGTTTGACGGTTAAATATCTGACACTGCGGTATAGCCAAGCTAGCCTCTTGAAATAACAGATTTACAAATCTAATATATAAAATTCTAGTGTCACAGTGTTTGTTACAAAACTCCTCCGATACTTATGTGTTTTTGTGTGTATATTCGGTAGGTCTGAGAATAGGACATAAACTATTATTCATACGCCTCAGTGATAAGGGTGGTCCAACCAAAAAAAATATGGACAAACATAAAAAAGAAATATTTTATATGGCAAAACAACGTTTGCCATATAAATTATTTCTTTTAGTCAGCTAATGGTGCCAATTCTGTTGTTCAGAATTACTAAAATTAACTAATTAGACAGAAAAATATTGCCACCTTTATTTAACCCCGCACATGAGAAAGGGATAGTAAGACTTTTAGATCTGTCAAATTAGTTAAGTTTAGTAATTTTGAACAACAGAATCGACACCATTAAAGCTATATAAATATAAAACCTCCAGTTGTAAATGTATCTCCCCAGGACATAGACGAGTGTGCAGCAGTGCCAGGTCTATGCGAGGGTGGTCGGTGCGTGAACTCGGTCGGGTCCTTCTCATGCGAGTGTCCGCCCGGACAGCGGAGGCATAGAGTCACCAACAACTGCGAGGATATCGACGAGTGTGAAGATCCTGATATTTGCCCGGTAAGTTAACATGCCAACTAAAAGGTAGGTAAAGATTTCTTGGAACCTACAAGCTTGTTGTATGAAGAGATTGATGAATGTAAAAGAAGCAAAGGAGTATGCTAGTCAAGAGTGAAATGCCGCTTTATACTCTTTGAACGGAAGATAAGCGCTGGTTGTCCTTCACAAGACATCCAGCACATGCCGAGTTGGGACCGTTTCATAATGACACGAAGTTCTTCTACACTTGTATATGTTTGTGTTGTTATGAATCAATGTTTTCTTTCTTTCTTCTTTCTTTCTTTCTTTGGTTACCCTGTGGTGGACTTGATGTGATGATATGTATGTAAGCTCAAATACTCGCAATGGAAGCGAAAGTATGATGAGAAGAGAAACCGTAAGGTTCAAAGATGAAGTAAAAGTCATGGTCCGTGATAAAAAGTGAAATAATAGTGTAAGTATGTTGAACCAATGACGAAGTCGTGCTATGATTAAGAACATCGATGAAAAGCTTTAATTTAAAAGCCAAGCTGTCTTGGAACCTTGAATATAAAATTTCCTCTGTATTTTACAGAACGGCAAATGTGTGAACACCGAAGGCGATTATTATTGTCTCTGTAACCCTCACTTCATTCCCAGCCCGGACAAGAAGTTCTGCATTGGTAAGTTATATCTACTTTCAAGTAAATTCTCTTTGTTTCAAGATATCAGACTAATGTCGACTGACATTTGAAACCAGGCTACACACAATGAAATTAATCTTTTAAGTATTTAAAATTGGCCTAAATTTAATTTGTATTCATACAACGACGGAGTACTTTACCTCGATATCGCTGTAAATCATTCAAGAATTTGGATGCTGTTTTTTCCAGGTTAGCAATACTATAAGTAAAAGTCACACTGTTTCAGATGGGCGATCGGGAACTTGCTACACATACTTAAGTGAGACAGGGGAATGTGCGGACGGGATTCCCCTGCCTCTCTCCAACAGGGACTGCTGCTGCGGGTACAACATGGGCCGCGCCTGGGGGAATATGTGTACCCCGTGCCCACCTAGGGGATCCAGTTAGTCTATTTAACATTACATTTTATAAAAAAGATTGATTGAATTGATTCAGGTTTTACTTTGCGGAAATTCATATTTATAGAATACAAAATATATTATAATTTGCTTTGTCCGCTTAATGAGTGTGATACGGTCGAACGGCCTGCGCCCAGGTGAGCTCAGCCGTGGTTTCTTCCGACACGTGTTTCAGGACTTCCATGTCCCATCATCAGGGTGCCGCCGCGTTGGTCGAGCAGCGTGATGTCACATCGAGGTCTGGATGCTGGAGCAGCGCCGCAGGATGCTGGAGCAGCGTCACAGGATGCTAGAGCAGCGTCACAGCATGATGGTGGCGTGAGACGCCACGACAGCACGTAGACCCTTCTGTAACTAAAGCTGAGAAATGAGTGACTTGACTCATTCATCACCCAGCATCCAGACCTCGATGTGACATCACACTGCTCGACCAACGCGGCGGCACCCTGATGATGGGACGTGGAAGTCCTGAAACACGTGTCGGAAGAAACCACGGCTGAGCTCACCTGGGCGCAGGCCGTTCGACCGTATCACACTCATTAAGCGGACAAAGCAAATTATAATATATTTTGTATTCTATAAAAAAGATTGAAACTAATGTATATAGTACTGATGTAACTAAGCACCACACGTTGGGCGCCACTGTGATTTCGGTAGACAGGTAGATGGTTTGTAGTTTAAATTAGATATGTAATAACTAGTGAGTAGTGAGATGGGTTCTATTTATTTTGCGTCTTATTTCCGTTCCGCTTTCGGTTATGTCAGACGGACATAGGAGACTGACCTAACGTAGGACGGCTTGTCAAAACTTAAGACTGTAATTTATCTAAAAAAGGTGAGCATTTTTGCTTTGAGCTAGTAATTGGAAAGGTTGTTTCGAAATAATTTCTTCCAATCTTTCATCCAATTCATTTCCATAATTTTGAGTTAATTTATAGCACTTCACAGGTTTTGCTTAGTACCATTAACGTGAGTTTCTTTATAGCTGAGTGGACCCACCTTTGCGGAGGTGGTATAATCCCACCAAATTGGCGGCGCAACGTAACCAACGGTTCGAATGGTGATCTTGATGAGAATGGTTATAGCAATGGTAAAGGAGGAGAAGGCTATGAACCACCAGCCATTGCTAAGATCAACGAGTGCATGCTCAGGAATGGCATCTGTGGACTTGGAACTTGTATCGACAAGGATGTTGGGTAAGGAGGTTTATTTGGATATCAAATTTCAATATGATCTGGTTAAAGAAATGAGCCAATATTTTGAGTGAAATATCATACCTTATACTATTGAATCTATAAGAGATATAGAACATATTTGACCGTAACATTTTCAAATGACTGAACAAACACGATTGTTAGGGAATATGAATTTTCGTACATGCTTGTGATTGCACGGAGGTTTACTTTTTATGTTTTCAAGGTACCAATGCGATTGTTGGGACGGAGCTGAACCGGCTGAGCCTGATGGTAATCCAACTTGTATCGATATTGACGAGTGCGCCTTAGAATATTGTAAAGGTGGTACCTGCATAAACAAGCCGGGAGGATTTGAGTGCAGGTAATATGGTCACAATTACGATAGTAGATAATTTTCTCTTAAAAAGTGTTAAGATGTATTTAAATGAAATTGTAATTTCAGATGCCCACCCGGTTTTGATCCAGTTGAAAATGGTTTAAGGTGCAGCGATAAAAACGAATGTGAAATGACGAATGGTCAAATGTGCACCAATGGCGTTTGTAGGAACAGCGATGGAGGGTAAGTAACTATATTTCTTGCATTTATTTCCGCACACGTATTTTGTATCTAAGATTGTCTTAACATAACGGTCTAAGCAACTTATATTGTGTTGTAACCGGAAAGTTCTGGATTAACATTTAATTTGACCAATTTTTCTATGAGATAGTAATTTTATATTTCACTTAATAAGGGGAATCTATATACCTATCTACCCTTGGTTAGAGTAGTGAAAGTTAATTTAAAATTGCATTGAATTAGTTTTACAGCCAAATAAAATTGTAATGTTCCATTCCAGATATGAATGCACCTGCAACCCAGGCTACGAATCAACTGAAACTGGTCACGCGTGCCGCGACGTGGACGAGTGTCGCGACAACCCGCGCGTGTGTCGCCGCGGTCGATGCCGCAACACGCCCGGCGCCTACGACTGCGACTGCGAGCCCGGCTTCGCCGCCACGGCCGGCGGCTACTGTACCGATATCGACGAGTGTGCTGACAAAAGCGTTTGCCAGGTTAGTTGCCACAAATAAGCTTTGGAGAGGTATAGCTCCACTTAAGCTTTAAGTCACCAGTGGATTTTACAGTTTTTGTCTATTAATTTTGATCAGAAATAAAATAAAAAGTTGTTTAGATATGATTGAGGTAAATTTTATATGGAGTCCCTAAAGGTATTACTTTAGGACCAGATGTATTAACTTTAAATGAAAGTAATAACTAATGTGTGATCTGTTTTCACAAATGATTTGACCTTTTCAGGGAGGTCGTTGTGTAAACAGCGAAGGTTCATTCCAATGTGTATGCGAAGCCGGGTACCGCCCAACGCCAGACCGTGGCGCTTGTATCGACGTTGACGAATGTTCCGAACAGCGTGTCTGCAGGAACGGCCGGTGTCATAACACTCCTGGCTCCTTCCGATGCGAGTGTCTGTCTGGATTCACGCTAAGCAATGATGGCAGGACTTGTCTTGGTAAGTCACCGAGACACTTACATCATCAGAATTATATTCATGTTGCCATAACAATCATTTTAAAAACTCATTTCATTACAGACGAAGTGCAGGACTTATGTTACGAAAAATACGAAGAAGACCACTGCACTGGACCGGGACCCAATGCCGTAACTAGATCACAGTGCTGTTGCAGCTCTAGCAAAGGTAGCACTTTTATCTGATCTTAATTTACTCCAGTAGAAAGTCCATTTTCTAAATTCGTATTTTTTGGTTTTTAGGCCTTCGTCTAGGCTGGGGCGTATCCTGCAAGCCATGTCCTGAGCAAGGTAGCAAGGAGTACAATATCCTTTGCCCCGAAGGATCCAGTAAGGACAACGGAGGAGCAGACATCAACGAGTGTACCATGATCCCTGGGATCTGTCCCCATGGCACCTGTGAGAACCTTGAGCCTGGGTACAAGTGTATCTGCGACCCTGGGTACCATCCCGACAGTGATGGCATCTGTAGGGACATTGACGAGTGCGATATGCATCAGTCGGTGAGTTGTATTAGATTTATTAAGCAGTCAATTTAGTTTTATTTGCTTGTTAAATATATCTTAGACTTCTCTGTCTCTACCATTCCTTCATTATCTCTATCACTTTCTTAGACTCATGCATCTACATTCTACACTGTACAAAAGTATCGTAATTCATGTGCTATATTCGATTACTTTGAAGACCTCAAATGTGACTCTTGTTCTAATTTATCAGTTACGTGTAATCCTAAACTCTACTTTGATGATCTAATTGTTTCTTACAGTATTGTACAGGAGGGCAGTGTCGGAACACAATGGGTAGCTTCAGTTGCGTTTGCCCTACCGGCACTCGCTACGAGCCCGACGAACAAATCTGCCGAGACATAGACGAATGCGAGGGTGAGGTTATTTTCATCGTCAAGGATTATGACAGGGGGGACATCCCCCCCATCCCAATCTCTACAGGTTACGAACCTTTGTGTGAAAAAGCACCCAACATCATTATTGACCTGGCAATTATATCATTGGCATCCTAACATTTGGCCAAATGATCATGAATCCATGCCATTTCGGATTCAGCGCTGATTCAGGAAGCTTGGTGTCTTTCTCATTTAAAAAAAAAATAATTATATTAAAATGCATTAACGCATAAATTTCACGCAAAAAAATTCATTGCACTGCTTAATTCGAGCTATCATTGAAGTTGGTTAACAACGTAGTTACTTAAAAGGACCTAAACTTATTTTAATATCTGTATTATTAATACTTAATTTTGGTAATGATGAAAGCAAAGAATTTCACTTTGAATGGTCAATCATACATGGGTGACACACTATCTCATTAGGACCTTCAATTATTCCGTTCAATTTAAATTCAACTTTAATTTTTCTGTTTTATACTTAAAATTCTAAAATTATCTGGGACCTAGAAAATATTCTTAAAAAAAGCTTCTTCAAATTATATGTTTATTTTCAGAACAATTGAATCCTTGTGACAATGGCAGATGTATAAACACACACGGAAGCTATGTATGTGAGTGCGAAAATGGATTCGTTCTTGATGCTACTGCGCAGCATTGTCTTGGTAAGCATTATCTACATTATTAAAGATAGCGGTATAACTCAATTTTTGCTCAATACTATGTTGAACTGATAGAAAAGCCTTATAAATTCCCTTCTGGAAACTGGAAACCAATAGTAGTTTTCTGTTCATACGATAAAAAACTAGTAAATTAACGACCTTCCGAATCCGGTGGTAGAAACTGACAATTTGAAAGTGCTTTTTTAAAATTCTAGTCAAATAAAGATGATTTTGAATTTGAATTATGTTAATTGAATACAAGTTAATGTTATCAGGGATGGGTTTTTAGCTGTAGGAAAGTTGATAATATATTAAGTAATTTGAGTAATTCGAGCCTGAATGCATTTTTTCATGCAATGCACTGTTTTCGACCACCAGATAATCGAAGAGGATCCTGCTGGCGTCGCGTCGTGGATGGTCAATGCGAGGCCGCGGCTCCGCGTCCTCTCCTCCGCCAGGAGTGCTGCTGCAGCATTGGCCTCGCCTGGGGGTCGCCCTGCGAGCCGTGCGAGCAGGAACACTGCCCCTGTCCTAAGGGGTTCGCTAAGGTTCGGCATTGCTTCTGAAGGCTAGCTTATCTGATACTTCATCATTTTCATCACCATCCCCTTGCCATAATGTAATTCTGTTTAGGGTGATCTCAATGCACTTATAGCAAATATAAAAAAAAAATGCATATTGGACCTTTGAAAAGAAAATCATGATATACTGATGATATGGCTTAAACTTTAGAAAACGCTTTTGCGTTTATTCTTACAACACCAAGTCCCAGCTTGGTGATACTACTTTATGTTTATGTGTATAGAAATAAATCTTGACTGGACGTAAATCTCCAGTAAGTACCATATTTGAAACAAATACGCCGTTTTAGGTAAATTCTCTAACTAAAAGTACTGTGAAATCGACAGGCTTACTTGATTAGTTCTGCAAATCAAGTGTAATTTTGCAGTTTGATGGAGCAACGTGTCGTGACGTGGACGAGTGCACATTGGACCCAGAGCTCTGTATCGGCGGTACTTGTGTCAACACGGACGGATCCTATAAGTGCGAGTGTCCCACTGGTCTCACCCTCGACGCTACGGGTATGTTCAATATTCTAACTCCTACATAGATGACGTCTAAATCCAAATTGAGAGCTTTGCTTCGAAGCTCTGGTCGAAGAGTCAGACTTTCATAAATATCTGAAGATATATTCAGATGATTCTTGTGTTCATGTTTATTATCTGTTTACACATATGCTTTGTTCAAGGATGTGTGGTTCTTAAATCATGTCTCTTCTTCTTCTTCTTCTTCTTCCTAAGTATGGCAATCAATCCCTTCAGGACTATTTTTGCCAGTGTCGAGTGTTAGAGAATTTTCATGTTGCAAAATTTCTCGTGTTTGCCGCATTAAAATGCCTAGTGTCATGCATTCTAACGCCCAATGGAGTTTCTGGAGACAACCCACGGCAGTAGCAGATCGTAACACGCCTTTAGATTAGAGGTAACCTATTGACCAAAATGATAAATCACTTAACCCAAAAGTCGTATTATGGCATTATTTCCAATGCTCCTATAAATCAGTCACTAAATGAAACTTTACTGCACATATCGACACCAAAAATACACATTAAAGATCACTGGAAAAAATCTCAACCGCTCCGCCTGATTCCCGCCAAAAACTCATGTCTCTTCTATCTTGTGGTGAGTGAGGTGAGTGGTGAACTTGCAATGAGAATATGACCATCTTTTTGTTAATCGATTATCATTTAATTAAAATCAAATAAAATTGCTTGTTTATTTAACCTTTATCATATTTTTTTCTCCAGGTAACCGTTGCGTGGACACTCGTCGCGAGTACTGCTACACGGACTACATCGGTGGCCGATGCTCCAACCCCTTACAAGTGGAAGTGTACAGGGCTGTGTGCTGTTGCTCTTCCCTTGGCAAAGCCTGGGGCGATGGACGATGCGAGCCTTGCCCGAAAAAGGGTGAGTGACCATCGGCGTGGTTTTATAGTTATTGGTATCAATTCTCTTGTTGATCTGGTTAAACTGAAAATCAACTAAATTATTTATCGTTTCGACAGGATTTAATTTTGTTTTGACAGCACTAAGCTAAACTTTTGTGTACCAAGGCAAATATATTTTTTATATAAAGGCTCAACCTTCTGTGGAAGTTACTATTCCTACTACTACCTAGAATCTGAATAACTTTGTTTAGTATTTGCTAAAAATACCACAACTGCAACAACCTCTTTTTCATATTACATGGCAAGCAAGTTTACGCCCCGCTTGATAGTAATCGGTCACCGTAGCCTTTAAATGCTTTCAATACTAGACCAATACCACTACTCAAAGCAAAAGTTATACAGAATGTTTCAAAGTTAACGTTTTTTGCTGTCAGGTACCGACTCGTACCGCAACCTGTGCATCTCAGACGTGTCGAGCCATCCTAATGTGTGGGACCGGCCTGTCGAGGGCGGCGGCAACAGGAGCGACATCTGGAACCGTATTGGAGGAGACGGCGGCAACGACGACTACGGCTGGGGCGAGGAGGACAACAACAACGACTGGGGCAACTCCACCGGCGCGCGGGGCCGCGCTCCCGGGATCGTGCCCGGCCAGATGGAGGTCAACGAGTGCGCCGCCTTCCCCGGCCTGTGCGGCCACGGCCGGTGCCGCAACCTCATGGGCACCTTCACCTGCGACTGCTTCCCGGGCTACGAGAAGGTCGGTGTGAACAAACTCTTGCTATCCCTTTCCCATGAGCGGAGTTAAATAAGGATGGCAATACCTTTAGTCCTGTTAAATTAGTTTAGTTCAGTGATTTTGTACAACAAATTGGTCACGAGTAGCAGTTTTTACGTTTCGATCAATTATATTAGTAAGTGTTATTAAATGTAGAGTAAATTAATTTGGAAATTTTTACTTTATCAAGTTTTTATTTGATGTAACTATTGCTTGTTGCTTATTGACCTTTAAAAATTTTCAAACGCTGGTATTCTTGAAACGGGACGTAGAGACGGGAGTAACGATTTAATTAGACATCATATCTGCAATTATTCTTAATTAGGTTTGTAATAACGGAACAGCGCGCGTTTATAGGACTCAAAGAACCACACGTGTGTGGACGTGGACGAGTGCGAGATAGTGGACGACGTGTGCGGCGCGGGCGAGTGCCGCAACACGGAGGGCAGCTTCTCCTGCCACTGCCGCCCCGGACACAAGGCCGATGACCTCTCCAAAGTCTGTGTCGGTGAGTCAGCCACGTCTACAATAACTTTTTGATTAATCGAAGTTGTACGTAGTATATTATCTACTCTGAGATCAAAGGAAAACAAATTTATAATCTCAATTACGATGATTACCCTAATAAATTATTCTATATTACTCGTTTTGCATTAGCACATAACTGCGGGATTATAACTGGGTTCTGTTTGTGTGCCAAATAAATTGAAAATAAGGAGTTATGGGGACTGCCGACAGAAGTCAGAAGACAGAAAACTTGGGAGGAACACACATTCAAATGAGCCTATAAGTTTTGTCCCTACAAAAATCTTACGCGGTTCAAGATGTTCTAAACATAGTACCATGTAAATGTGAAGTCTAAAGAATACCAAACGGTATTCTTTAGACATTGCCGAAACATTGCCAACTTTGCTCTTATAGTCGAAGTAAAAAAAGTGGTAACATAGACCTTCATTAGGGTCTAAACTGAATAAATAATTTTTAATTTTGGTTTTGACTAACATGATATTAGTTTGAATGAGGTTGTAAGTAGATGTGTGGTGGTGTAGACATAGACGAGTGCGCGGAGGCGGGCTTGGGCGGCCTGTGCCGCGGCGGGCGCTGCGTCAACACGCCGGGCTCCTTCCACTGCGCGTGCGGCGCCGGCATGGAGCTCGCGCCCGACCGCCTCTCCTGCAAGGACGTCGACGAATGCTCCATCACCTCCGGTAACCACAACCATCGCTTACTTAACGACAGAGCCGTACATTGCTCGCATATCTTGTAACATCTGACAACTCTCCCTCTTTTTTTGTCGCTAAGACGTGAACAAAAGTCGTCACTTCTAGCGACAATGTTGCTAAATTGGCAACCCTGTTCCCCGGCTTCCTGCAATGTATTACCGTCCCTTTTCACGAAATCATTCCCAGGAAAATGAATGGATAGACGTTACACATCAATAATACAATTAAGGGAGTCGTGAAAATAAAAGAAATATGCATGGGCATATCGAGAGATGCAGACCTGGGTGGGCTGTATAACCAGGTCCACGTTTTTTCCCAAAATAAAAATATAGTTAAAGGGAACTCCTGATTTGCTCGGTATAAATCACATAACACGAACTTATCACATGTTCTATGGTATAAATTCTATATTTTTATAAAGAAATACAATGTTTTTTAGAAACAAATCTAGTCCCATACTTTTTATCATGATTTGTAGTAGCCCTTGATTCTTATCTCATTCTAGAATAGTTTTACTGTTCTTTCCAAAAGGTATATTACACGGTCAATATGTGCTGAGATGTAACCAAATGAAAGCGGTTATTTAATTTGTCGCGCCTAATGAAGTGTTAACTTGAATATTATTAGTTTATTTTTCTTTGCATCTTATGAAACTATCACTACAGGTATCTGCAGTAACGGTGCTTGTGAGAATCTCATGGGTACATACCAGTGTGTGTGTGATGAGGGCTATGCTCAGTCTACAGTGAAGTCCCACTGCGAGGATATCGATGAGTGCTCTGAAGACTCGTCTAGATGCCAGCACGAGTGTGTCAACACACCTGGCTCCTATCATTGCGCATGTCGGTGAGTGAAGTCCTTTATTTGAACACTTATGTAACATTAAAATGCGTGGACGTGAGTCGTAGTAAATAATATGTATTAAATTCTTTATGCGCAGCATTCCACTTTCTAACGATAATTCTTAAGCATTTTTACAAATTTTCTCATAATTATGTTTTATCTTCATAAAATTTATTTAAGAAGGAATAAGTTGTTTTTGATCCCCGGTTAACTTTATTACTTTATACTTTGCTTTTCTTCTTTTAGAATATATTTTTTCGTTATAATTGATGTATATGTATGCTATACAAATAAATACATTGTTTGCCGTGCCTGTGCTATTGTGTACTACATGTTTTTGGATGCAGTTCAGTTTATGAATGTTATTATTACTTTTGCACCTGTTTGTGTATAAACAGTGTTCTGCATTGTGTGCCAAATACATGAATGAAAAGAATATGTACATAAAGGTGATAATTGGTTGTGTTTAGTGAGGGCTGGCACCTCCGCGCCGACGGCCGCACGTGCCGCGACATAGACGAGTGCGCGGACGGAGCTCGCCCGTGCGGCGGCGGCGAGTGCCGCAACACGCCCGGCTCCTACCGCTGCGCGTGCGGCGACGGGCTGCTCGCCTCGCCCGACGGCAGCAAGCCTACCTGCCAGGATATCGACGAGTGCGCCGACGTACGTATACTACAACCTCTAGCTCAACATGTAGCTTAAGCAACAACCACTTTATACGACTACATATTCGAAAGCATAACTCTCAAAATTTTCATATAAATTTTTTGTTGCACTTTTTACCACCGCAGCGCTGTTAATTTTCCCATACAAAAAAGTCAAAATCGATAAGAATACGTAGTCAAAATTTGTTATTGCTAAGGTTACTGATATACTCATTTTTGCTGGCTTATCAACTTAATTTAATTATTCCTGCTGGTCGTCCAACGTACCCTCTCCTAACTTATCCCACGTTAGTTGGAGTCAGCTTAAACGCTTAACCTAATATAACTACAGATAATGAATAACAAAGGTTTGTAAGATAATTGAGACCGCCATAAAACGAATCTTATTTTTATGATTTATGGTAATAATACCTGTTTTTTTAAAGTACCTCCTAGCAGGTCAATTGCAAGTCCGACTCTTTAATTACGAGTTATGATGAAATTTGATGAGTTGTTGTACATAAATCTGTGAAGGTTTTAGCAAAAAAAAACTAAAAGTCTGAGTTAGTGAGTTTCTCCAGGCAAATGCGGAGTTATTTTATGGAATATACTAATAACGTGTCAGGTGCCGGATCTGTGCGGCGCGGGCGAGTGCCGCAACACGATCGGCAGCTTCGTGTGCCGCTGCCCGGACGGGTACAGCGTGAAGCCGGAGCAAGGCCCGGCCTGCACGGACGACGACGAGTGCGAGCTCGGCACCTGCGACTGCCACCCCTCCGCCGACTGCATCAACTTGCCGGTTACTACCTGATACTCAGGCTTCATATAATTAAAATAACCCGGTTGAATTTGCTGCAGTTTCTGCTCATTCACCAATGTAAAAACGAAGTATAGACATAACAATAACCGCTTAAAACATTGAACATTTTCTACAGCAATAATTTAATGAGAAACAATTATGCTGACGAGAAAAACTTGCCGATTAGGCGATAATCTATTCATCCATTCTTAACCATAATTCTGAACTTTACCAAACTGTTTCCTCAGGGTTCCTTCCAATGTCGTTGCCGTGACGGCTGGCGCGGGGACGGGACTGAGTGCGAGGATATTGACGAGTGTCTTACCAACAACGGTGGCTGCCATCCGCAGGCTGCCTGCCGCAACACAGACGGCTCCTTCATGTGCTTGTGTGAAACTGGATATAAAGGCGATGGGTGAGCCGATTCACTATAGAATCTCTTTTAATTAGGATGTTGGTATTTATATGTTATCGTAAGTTAACTAAAGACAATATGCTCTTTAAGAGATCATTTTTTTACCTTATTCTGTTGTAAATTAAATATTACTATTTTAAAACAAAATATTTCCAACGTTTTGAAAAGGCTTCATTTGATGTTACCAGCAATAAGCTAGAATTTTGTGTAATAAAACAAACATTTTGTGCATTTTAAGCTGTGTAACAAGAGAAATAGTATCACTGTAGATTGTATAACGTGAACCATTCACGTAGCATAATACATTTGCTGCATTTTGATTGACTCGTAACTTTTTGCCCTATTCAGATACTCGTGCATCGACATCGACGAATGTGCTAACGACCCGACTCTCTGCGAGAACGGCCACTGCACCAACACTCCTGGCGGATATGAGTGCGACTGTGACGTAGGATTCACCAAATCACCTGATGGAAGATCTTGTCTTGGTAAGATTTGGGGATTTCAATTAAAAACTCCATCTTAAGCTTGTTTAAATATATGATGTATGATTTTCCTGATAATCTTAAATTTCTTACAGACATGGATGAGTGCGCGACGTTCGACAACGTATGCGTGTTCGGTCGTTGTGTCAACACGTACGGCATGTTCAAGTGTATCTGTGACAAGGGCTACCAATCCGACAGCATTGATGATTGTGAGTACTTTGTATTATTTGCTTGTTAATTTTTTTGGCATTGTAGGAACCATTATAAAATATTAAACAGACACCGGAAATTTCATAGTGCGTTAGGAAATGATGCTGATACTTACCAATTGTGACCACAAATCATCAAATGCTTAATTTTTCGTAAGATCTTTTACGTTTCGCTTGGCTCATTGTCCGGCAGCATATGTTCCTTTAAGAACACTTGTTTGATCATAATATTGTTTCAGTAACAGATGGTATCAATGAATCCAGCCTCACTAGTAATATGTGTATTGAGTAGACCTCGTTTCTCCCCAGTAATGCCAGGCTTCAACTGCACGGACGTGGATGAGTGCAAGTCGCCGCAGTCGTGCCAGTACGGACAGTGCATCAACACGCAAGGGTCCTACATCTGCCGCTGCCCACCCAACTACGAGCTGGTCTCTGATGACACTGCTTGCTACGGTAGGAAATTTGTTTATTGGAAAATATTTCATCGGGACTATACATTCGCTTTACGATTTATATACCTTTTACAGAAGTAATTATTTTGGATATTGGTATATTCTGTGGAGTGGGGTCGTTTTAAATGTAGCTGTTGTTTAATTATGGTACCACAAAAATCACAACACAATATATTTGTATAAATCTATCACGGTGTTTAATCCTTTGTAGATTCAAGAAAGGCCCGCTGTTACGGTAAAGTGGATCTGCGCTCTGGTACAGAACACTGTCGTGATAGCGATGAGCTCTCTGAAGATGGCACCATGGCTGCTTGCTGCTGTTCTGTTGGTGTGTATAATAATATTTGTTACAAACCAACTACGACACGGTTATCTTCCTTCAGAGTGATATCAAACACTTAGCGATTATTAACGAGTGCTGACCAAAAAAAATCTGTTGTAATAAGGGCGAAGCAATGCGATACATGGTTGATAACTTTTTAAAGGTGCTGCTTGGGGCAACTACTGCGACCTCTGTCCTGAGCCGGGCTCGGAAGCATACAGACAGCTGTGTCCTGGGGGCCCCGGGTACCAGCCTGTTCTGGAACCGGTGAGTTTGTACAGCCTCGTACCTTAGCGTTACAATTTGCTATATCTTCAAAATGAATCAGTAATTGACCATGATTTTAATTCCCGGTATCTGTTTAAATCTAAATCGGATAATATATGCAGTGGTTCCAGTCGTGGGAGGCTTCACAAATTGGCTTATGACAAATGAGTACAAGCCACACGCTTTTAAGAGTAATTTCAATTTCATTCCCAAACCATTAATTCTATCCATTCTATCCAACTGCGTACAATCTTAGAGAGTGGATTTTATGTGGTATTGTTATTTCCTTCAGCCGTCATACGTGGTAACCTTGGCGGACATCGACGAGTGTGCTCAACACCCAGCTCTATGCGAGCACGGAACCTGCACCAATACCTTCGGCTCCTTCGTGTGCACCTGCGGGGATGGATGGCAGCTCACACCGGATGAACAGAAGTGCGAGGACATCGACGAATGCGCCAGACCTGACATCTGTGGTCCTGGGGTCTGCAGGAACTTGCCCGGCTCCTACGTGTGCCTGTGCCCAGAAGGCTACGTCGCTATGCCTAATGGAAGTAAGTAATCAAAAAAAGAGCAGCGTATGAACTCATTTTTTTTCCGAGTAGCATATATTTTGCGACTTCTTCATCAACCATGGTCATATTACAGGCTTTTACCACAAAATCTTAATGAATCAAACTTTTCTCATGAATCACTGCATCGATTGGCGAAAGTTTAGTGCTTTTTGAGTTTATCGGGCTTAGACAGATCAGAGAGACGCAGTGGGGGGATTTTGTTTTATAATAGGTATGTACTGATAGTAATGAGTTTAGATCGAATCGTAACACTGGCAGTGTATAAGTGAAACTCTTCGCCATTCGAAAAGTTATTCCTCAAGAAGGTTAAGAGATCGTAACATTTTTCGTTATAATAAATAATTAATTAAAAATAAAAATATTTCTACATTTAACCATCGCGTAACACCCCTTGTAAGAACGACGAGGTCTTACACTACTTAATAAATTAACAAAATGCTTGTAGGATTATCAATTTGGCTGCAGTATTCTGTAAATGCATGCATGAGCTCTTTAGTCAGGCTTTAAATTATTTTCTAATAGGTTTGATAATGTTCCAGAGGAATGCGTAGATGTCCGTCAGCGGCAATGCTACATGGACTGGGACGAGGCGACGGGGCGCTGCTCGTCGGCGGTGGGCGTGCCGCAGACCAAGTACCTGTGCTGCTGCTCCGTGGGGAAGGCCTGGGGGGAGCCCTGCGAGACCTGCCCGGACAAGGGCGACCAGGTTACACTACTAATTATATCTTCACGCCTTTCCTGAAGGGTTCCTGATGTAGGCAGAGGTGTGACACAAAACCAGCATCTGTCGACGAAAATATTTTAGTACTAACTTCTATGTGTTAATTTACCTGCCTTATTAAAGAGCGTTAAAATGTATATGTATTGGTATTTGACAGTAAAATTATGTAATTCACAGGAGCACATGGCCCTCTGCGGCGAGAAGCCCGGTGAATACGTGGACCCTCTCAACCCGAATGAGACGAAGCCGATCAACGAGTGTGACATCATGCCGCAGCTCTGCAAGCCTGGTACCTGCCACGACACGCCTTCTGGCTTCCAGTGTGGTTGTGACCATGGGTAATTGTTGATTGTGTCTCACTGAATTTCAAAGCTTTCTATTAGTTGTCTGGTTCCATATTACAAGCGATGGTCAGTTTCGGCTTCGACGGTGGTGTGTGATAATGGTCAAGCCTTATTGTTATATCGTTAAGTTACGAGCACGACAACACATCGCACCTGTGCCGCGACGTGGACGAGTGCGCGCTGCACCGGTCGCCGTGCCACGGGCTGGCGCAGTGCGTCAACCTGCCCGGCGCGTACGAGTGCAGGTGCCCGCCCGGGTACCGCCTCACCTCCGCGCTCGACGAGTGCGAGGACGTCGACGAGTGCGCGGACGAGAGGCTCTGCGAGCACGGCGAGTGCCGGAACACTATTGGCTCATATAGGTGAACTATTTTTTTAAAGTAAAATATGTATTTGGTTTTATTAACTGGAAGCCTTAGTTATCACAACAGAGCTATTTTTTGACTGCGATTTTCGCACTGTGCCTAGGCCAACAGTTTTTTTAAAAGTGACAACACATTTCGTCGTACGTTATTTCTGCGCTCGCAGTGATATTAAAATTTTAACAACTTTTTCGGGATTGAACAGTGTTGGAAAAAGTTCATCCAAACGCAGGTAATTTGTACAACTGGACATTACGGCTTAAAATATCTACAAATTTAATATGTGCTAATAACGTTAGTGTTACCACGCAGATGCGAGTGCAAGCCGGGCTACACGCTGCGCGACAACGCGTGCCGCGACGTGGACGAGTGCTCGCGGCCGCGACCGCTGTGCCGCAACGGCACCTGCGAGAACCTGCCCGGCGGCTACACCTGCCACTGCGACGCCGGCTTCAAGCAGGGCGCCAACAACGACTGCATCGGTGAGATACACAGCCTATATTGCTGGGGAAATCACTGGAACGTGATGAATGTGTGTGTGTTATGAGGGAATGGAGATATTTTCTCTTTGAAAAACACAGTGAAGGTAGCAAAATATAAATGTTTCTTGACTTATTTTATATTAGAGGCGGCAAACAAACCTACTTATGAACATTTGTTACCTATATTTATATCAAGGTATCCGTAACTTGACACTCACCACTTAATACCGGCTGCAAAATCCAAACATGCTAGGATAAAGGAGATCACGTACGTAGTAGCGTGAAATCTCGCATCAAAAAATCTAAAACTCGCAGTCGTAGTGTTTCTAGATTTGTATTGCAGTGTATGTAATGTGTACAGACATAAACGAGTGTCGCGAGGGCGGCATGGTGTGCCGCAACGGGCGCTGCCGCAACACGGTGGGGTCGTTCCGCTGCGAGTGCGCGCCGGGCTACGCGCTCACCGGCGACGCGCGCAACTGCCGCGACGTGGACGAGTGCTCCGAGCTGCCGCACGCCTGCGGCCGCGACGGCGCGCCCTCCTGCACCAACACCAACGGGGGGTAACTACACCACACACATACACACACACTGCCTCTACTACACTACACTGCACTACACTTACACCGCACGCTTCCCCTTGGACTTCTGAACCAATCACCAACAGGAGAAATTACACCGCTATACTACCTATAATAGAAAACTGCATTACACTACACACAACACCAACGAGCCGTAACTACACTGCTGTACTGCCTATACTACACCACATTATTACATCAACTTTACTAAAATCTCTTTACCTGTCTTGAAGAATCCCTTGCTTCCTCTTGGGTAGTCTTTGGCGGGGAGCTCATTACATAACCTGCACGTCTGCGGAAGAAAACTCTTTTGAAACGGCATAATACGAAACCAATTTAGTTTGTGGGTTTAGTTTTTACAGGCACATAGTATGGCCCTGGACGAATTAGCACTTGTTTTAAGTATATTCGCTGATCATTGTGTTCTTTTTATAGATACGAGTGTTCCTGCGGCCCGGGGTGGCGTTTGGTAGGCAGGCGCTGCGTAGACCGCGACGAGTGTAAGGAGTTGCAGTATGTCTGCGCTGGAGGGGAGTGCAGGAACTTTAACGGAGGGTAAGTAATGCACTAAATCTAGATTATATTCACTGAATTCTAAGTATTGAGCATCTTGACAAAATCATCATCATCATTGATCATTGACAAAACTCAATTCCATATTATAAAACAGAAGTCAGTTTAAACTTGTTCGCCATCTTGGGTTGGCATAATATCCTTCCTATAGCTAACAAAGCTACACTGCCACGGTCTTCTTCACTTAGATACGGATTGTAAGGTTGACCACAATGCTATATAAGTAGGTATATAAGAGGATATTTGCAGGTACATGTGCGACTGCCCTACCGGGTGGCGGTTCGACAAGGCGGCGGCCATTTGTGTGGACGAGCGCAAGGAGTTGTGTTACGACGAGTGGGACGCGGGCCGCTGCCACCGCGCGCGCCCGCTGCAGCTCGCCCGCCCCGAGTGCTGCTGCTCTGAGGGTACACACACAGCCATATACAAACATACATATACACGTACACACATATCATCATGAAGTCCCTCACGGGGTAGGATTACAGTGTAGAGCTTACACAGTAAAGACTTGCACACCTCTTTTGTTTCTTCTATATTCATCAATAACTTCATCCATGTCCGTCGGTTCCGAGTACTCTTTACCTTTCCAGCATTGAGTACTTTGGTAATTTTATGAGGAAAGTTAGACTTTGATCTACCACGGCTTCTTTTTTCACTCACATTCGCATTATATTTCATCACACATTCGTTCTGTTTGTCCAAACCAACGTAGTATGATTTGAAGATTCTGACCATTACTGAGTAGACTAATATTGCATTATCAACTTAAAAACCGTAGCACGACATCCAAATACTGCATCAGCATGACAAGTAGCAAGGAAGCTTATTTTAGTCCCACAATTAATTTGTATGTTTGTCTTACAGGCGCTGCTTGGGGAAGATACTGCGAGCGCTGCCCTGCACCCAACTCTCCCGAATTCTTACGCATCTGTCAGGGAGGAATGG
Source organism: Falcaria lacertinaria (assembly GCA_951449985.1). NCBI lineage: Eukaryota > Metazoa > Arthropoda > Insecta > Lepidoptera > Drepanidae > Falcaria > Falcaria lacertinaria. Next base: position 9,277,468 of record OX602124.1, read on the forward strand.
GCCGACCTAACCTTACTCAGGTACCTAACCAACGTTTTAATTCTCTCGAGAAATTGCCCACAATGTTTACAATTTCCTTCATAACCCGGGCCGGTCGCAACGGAAGATCAGCGCTGGTTGTCCTTCACGAGACATCCAGCATATACTGAGTTGGGACCGTTTCATAACGACACTATATTATGCTTCTACACTTGTCTTCCCTTCTTTGTTTGTTTTTCTTTCATTTATAAAAATATGAGGTAAAATGTATTTAGGTGCGCTTCAGTTTTATGGATCATTGCAAAGTAAATGTTCAAATGAAACCATAAATGTATATCGTTTAGGATCTAGACGAGTGCAAAGTCCGTCCCGACGTGTGCAAGGGTGGTCGTTGTATCAACACGGACGGGTCGTTCCGCTGCGAGTGCAAGCCGGGCTACGTGCTGGACGGCTCGGGGCTGGCGTGCGTGGACGCGGACGAGTGCGCCACCGACCCCAGGATCTGCGGGAACGGAACCTGCACCAACACTCCAGGCGGATACGAGTGCCGCTGCAACTTCGGCTTCACACAAGGACCTGAACAAGTGAGCATTTTGTCTTCGTAAATAAGATCAAAGAGACCGGAATTGATTGTGGGCTGGTTCTTAGTGGTTCTGAAAGAGATTAATCGAGTTTGCTTTTTTGGGGATTTAATGGTCTGTGGTCAAATCCTTGGTACATCAAATTCTTCATTCTTCTGATAATATGTGCACACGAAATACCCGTGTATGGCTCTGATTGAGGTACGTTTAATTAAAGAAACACGATGAAGGATGAATGTAATGAATGAGTATTTTTAGCCTAAGACCTGTTACCTTACATTATAGATTTAACCACCAATGTACATAAAATTTCTGTAATTTTGAGTTACTACGAGAACGAAATATTAAGTTAAACCAGAAGATTATAACATATTCTCTTGATTGGACGTGATACGTCAAGGTTTTAAATTCCGAAAGGGAGTTGATGCAGTAGCTGATTTTAATCAGTGTAGCGCTGTCCATTCCGCGACTAGCAATATGCAAGTGCAAACTCATTAGCGGCGCCCAACGGAATGTGAAATTGTCATCAAATTACCAATATTATTAAAGCATGATTTAACACGCGAGTGATACCCCTGGTGTTGCAAGCGGCTATAGGCTACGGTGACCGCTTACAATTAGTTGGGCTCTATGCTTGTTTACCTTAGTGGTATAAACCTTTTTGTCCATTCCAGACGTGTGTGGACGTGGACGAGTGTGCGGAGGGTCGCGCCATGTGCACGTTCCGGTGCCACAACACGCCGGGCTCGTTCCGCTGCACGTGTCCGTACGGGTACGCCGTGGCGGCCGACGGCGTCCACTGCAAGGACATCGACGAGTGCGCCGGGGACTCCAAGGTCTGCCCGCACGCTTGTGAGAACGTCGTCGGCTCCTACATGTGCAAGTGCACTGATGGTGAGTACACTTATTCATTACTGGATTAGGGGAAGTAGGGCGAATTGGGATCTCCCGTGGGTTTTCCCATTAAAATTGGAGCGTGGCTGGGGACTGCACCTTAACCTTACAGAAGATTGAAGTCAACAAGTTTCGTTTTGTAGTGTATGTCACGCCTCTTCCCTCATACAGTCAATACACGAGTTTAGGTTAAAATTTCAAATTTTTAGCTTTGTGCTGTCAAATCAAATAAAGTCCGATGAATATTTCAGTTTCAATGAACAACAGAATAGGGATCTTTTTAGTTTAGTTTTAGCCTAGTCAGATGACCATGAGAATTAGCACCAAGGTAACAAAAACTAATCTGTATATGTATTTTTTCCTTGCACCAGGCTACCGCAGAACAACTTCGCCTCACGACGCACCAGACGCGTGTGAAGACATCGACGAATGTGCTGAGAAGCCGGAGCGGTGTTCCCCAGGAGTGTGTGTCAATACTGACGGAGGGTTCCTCTGCGACTGTGACGCTGGCTATGAACCAAGCGAAGATCGAATGGCTTGCATTGGTGAGTTTGAAGCACTTATGGTCGGCAACGCGCAAAACACCTCTAGCATATTATATTCTCTTCTCTGAGCCTCTGGTGATGCAAGCGTCCATAGGCTATGGTAACCGCTTACCAGAAGGTGGGCCGTGTGCTTTTTTGTCACCTTAGTGGAATACAAGAAAAACTTATTAACAAATAATGTTGGACCTACAGTGAAATGGGGTTCTATATTCTGCATAACCCGTGATGGACTTGGCGTAATAATGGCGTCGATTCTGGTCTACAAAATCACTAAACTAAACTAATTTGACAGAACTAAAAGTATTGCTCTCCTTATTTAACCCCGCACATGAGAAACGGAAAGCAAAATTTTTAGTTCTGTCAAATTAGTTTAGTTTAATGAGTTCGTACAACATAATTAGCAACATTATGTATTTCATGACATTCACTTACACATTTAAGTTTAAAAGACTTACTAGGCTACCTGAAGACTTATAACGATTCCTTTAACAGTGGATAGATACTATGAATTACTGAAGGCCAACGTATAGCTTAAACTAGTTAACAGATTTGGAATTTGGAGGAAGTATTTCTTACTCTGGTGGTGCATATTTTCTTTTATACACCTTTACTGGTAAAAGCTAAATAGGCCAATAATGTCTGAAGATGATGATGATGATGATGTGGATGGTGATATTAGTTTAGCAGGCTTCAGACAAAGTGAAAGTTGCAGTGACAGATAAGTTGAGGAGCAAGCGTTTGTCATGGTATGGGCATGTAATGCGGAGGAATGAAGATAACGTGGTAAGAAAGGTCTTTTGTATGAATGTGGATCGGTACAGGGGTCGAGGTAGACCTAAATAAAGATGGATGGATTGTGTGGAAGATGACATGGCCAGAAAGGAAGTGAATGCAGAGATGACGGCTGATAGAGTAGGATGGCAGAGAAATTCATATTGAGCCGACCCCAAATAAAATGGGATAAGGGCAGGTGAATGATAGCTTTGGATAAATAAGTTAAGTACTCAAAGAATATTATGACTTATGCAAGGATGAACACTGTGTCTATCAGTAGAAGAAGTCTAATGTAAAACCATGGTACAGCTGAGTCAAAATTAATGTCAATTACATAAACCATGAGTTTCATGAATGGTTGTTCCCCACAGACCACAGAACAGGGCTGTGCCACCGGTCGCTGGTGTCGGGCCGCTGCATGCCGGAGCCCTGGCCGCGCTCACTCTCCTCCACTCCCTCCACACCAGCTCATGTCACCAAGTAAGTAATACAACCAATCTATTCTGTACTTGGAATTGTGATTTCTCGTGGGTTTTTTCCATTAAATTTGTAGGAGTCGTCCGACTGGGGACTATATGGGGACTTTAAACAAGACCGCATACAAAAGCGCTACATTGTCATTTTGTTGTGATTCTACGGCTAGTAAGGTTGCCAGTGCTCCGTGAGGATACGCTGCGCTAGTAGTAATGCTGGTAGCACAGTAAGTCCTCATCAATAACAAGGTTGACAACTCACTAGTAATATTAATGGTGTTGCTAGCGGCTATAGGCTACGGTGACTGCTTACCATCAGGTGGGCCGTTTGATTGTGTGCCACCTTTGTGGTATAAACACACTACAAAAAACACTTCAAACGGTGTTTTACGATGTGCTGGGTTCTGTGCTAAAGCCGTGTTATTTTTAAACCGTAGAGCCCAATGTTGCTGCACTCTTGGCGCGGCGTGGGGCCCGGAGTGCGAACTGTGTCCCGGGCCGGGGACCCCGCAGCGGCTGGAGCTGTGCTCGGCGCCGCACCTGGGTGGGGGCCCGGGGGGCCCGGGGGGCGCGGGGGGCGCGGGCGGGGGCCCCGGGCTGGGCGGGGGCGAGCTGGGCGGGCCCGGGCTGGGCGGCGGGCTGGACGTCTACGGGGACGTGGACGAGTGCGCCGCCATGCCGGGCCTGTGCGCGCCCGGACGATGCGTCAACACTATCGGCAGGTCAGAGACGACACTCCTCTTGACTCTAGCTAGGGTAACATCGATTTCTGTCGGTATCGAGTGTGGGATATTGTGAAGAATTTTTTTTTTCATTGAATTGTCTATTATCACGGTTTTTTAGCTTTCCTGCTATTTCTGAAGGCAATCATGCTAATAGCAGAGCATGTAGCAATTCGATTAAGGTTTTTTGAACAGTGACTGGTAGAGGACCTTCGGAACCCGTTATACGGGGCAAATAAAACCGTATTGGTTGTCGCAGCATGGGAGAAACTCGGTATGGTATAGACGCGCATGCGATGCCATAGTTAAATTATTAATTTTGTTATTAATATCGATCGTTTTGCACGAACGCTGTCACATTCTCATTTAGTCTAGCCAGATGAACAAGAGAATGTCGTCAATGTGTGTTGTCTCGTTCAGTTTCCGTTGCGTGTGCGGGCGCGGCTACAAGCCGTCGGCGGACGTGTGCGCGGACGTGGACGAGTGCGCGCTCCGGCCGCCGCCGTGCGAGCAGCTGTGCAAGAACACCGAGGGCTCGTACGAGTGCCTGTGCCGGTCGGGGTACGAGGTGGACGAGGACGGCGCCAACTGCCGCGACGTGGACGAGTGCGAGCGAGGCACGCACACCTGCCAGCAGATCTGCTCCAACACTGACGGCTCCTACGAGTGCTCCTGCCAGGACGGGTACGAGAAGAGGGGCGATGCTTGCGTCGGTGAGTTGGTTCTACATGGAAATCTGTTTATTTGGTCGTAATTCAAAACTCACACTCATTTTGTCTTGCACTTTCGCGCAGAGTTAAAAAAATACTATCTTGTTAAATCAGGCTTTTACTTTTTTATGTACCTAGCTTTTGGTCTATGGATTGGGCAAATCATAATTTTTCATCCTATCTATTCGAAAGGTTCAGGGGCGCCAGTTAGGTCCAGGGGGTCGCTGCCCCACCCTGCCCCCTTCGGTACGGTCGTGGCTCGTGTTGATTATGTGTGTGTGTAGACGTGAACGAGTGCCACGAGGAGGGTCTGTGCCCGGCGCCGGGCAAGTGCGTGAACCTGCTGGGGTCGTTCCGTTGCGTGTGTCCGCGCGGGTTCCGCCTCGACCTGGCCGGCGCGCGCTGCCTCGACCGCGACGAGTGCGCCGACGGCCGCTGCCAGTCGCCCTGCCGGAACTACGCCGGGGGATACCGCTGCGACTGCCCCGCTGGTCAGCATACCGTACACAGCGTACACTGCACTACATTGCTGTCATCTTCTTCTTAGCAATCAATCCTCTTCAAGGACTATTATTGTCAGTCTCGAGTGTTACAGAATTATCAATTTATAGTTGGTCAGCATACCGTACTACATTCTTGTTTTCTACTTCCTAGCTATGGTAATCAATTCTCTTAAGGCCTTTTACGCCATGTTCCTATAAATATCATGGCACCAAAAATTCACTCTAAGGATCACAATAACACGATTTATGGAGAAATCTCAACCACTTGGCCTGATTTCAGTCAAAACTGGAGTTAGTTGTTGATATGTGTCGATGTATGATGTTGGTGTGTGGTGTGGTGTGATGTAGGCACGGTGCGGTCGTCGAGCGGCATCTGCGTGCCGTCGGACTCGTGCGCGGCGGACCCGTGCGGCGGGTCGCCGTGCTTCGCGCTGGGCGCCGCCTACCGCTGCGGCTGCCCGCCCGGCTACGGCTGGGACGCGGCGCACGCTGTCTGCCTGCAGGTATACACTACACACATATCACCCATACCATACATATCACCTATCTTTGGTAACCTTTCATAGTCTTCCTTACTCACGAAACTCAAAATCGTTTTTATTTGACTAGACTTTACAAGTACTTTCAAATCGACAGAATCTACCACCAGATTCGGAATGTCTTTTTTTGCTGAGAAGAATCCGGCAAGAAATTCAGCAGTTAATTTTTCTTCTATGAAAATGTATCGCGCGGTGCCTTCCTGCACTTTGTTCGCGAGTCCGGGGGCAGCCATGTCCCCGCCCCTGGACCCTCGCGTGCTCTTGACAGCACTTGCCACGTCGTGCTGTCACCAGCCCCGGACCCGCCTGGGGGGCAGTCTTAGCACTCTTTTACTGGGGCTAGTGGGGTCATTTTTACTTGTTTTGTAGAACAGGCAGAGATACCATAGTGGGAGAGGTTTCCTGACAAAAAGAAGGGGATGAAGTTAATTATTACTAGAATTCTGTGCACGTAATAAAATACAGAGATTGACGTAACATTCAAGGATGAAATAGCGTTCTATATCTACTCTCCGTCTACTCGGAACCACGATATGTATGAATGTTTTATCAAATGGTCAAACTGTCAACATTTATAAGAAGGGAAATTAAGGGTCAGCGGTGAGTCGGTTGACAAAATGACTATGTTCAATGGTGATTGTCCGTCCATTGACATGATGATTACGCTCAGTGGTGATTGTGAGTTTGTTGTCATGGTGGTGATGTGTACGTGGTGTGCAGCAAGCGGGCGGGTGCGCGGCGGCCAGCTGCCTGTTCGGGTGCCAGGCGCTGGGCGCGGGCTACCAGTGCGGCTGCCCGGCGGGCTACCAGCTGGCGGGCGGCCACTGCCTCACCGCGCTCAGCGGCGGCCTGGCGCCCGACGACATCGGCGACGCGCCCGTCTTCCCCGTGCAGGACCAGTACAAGATCGGTGGCAAGAACGAACTCATCTCCACCGAGGGCTGCTTCAGCTGCAAGGTCACTAATAACACTTCATTCGTCCATACCATTTGAAGGACGCGACATATTTTTTTTGGGTTGTATAATGAATGAACATGTCCTCAGGTGAACGGGCGCAGACGCCGGGCTCCAGACGAGGCTATCATATACGCTAATGGAACTACAGTCGTGAGGAAGCGCAGGAGACGTAGTCGACGTGAGTATTTCTCTCTACAAATACAATAAGTGATTTCGTGCTTCATCCAGAATCCCGCTAAATCGCCTATTTAGACTCTACAGCAAAATTAGTCCTGTAATTATTTTTATTCCCAATTGGACCAGGCTTAGAAGACCCCTGTTAATAAGAAGACTTTATTCTCAAAGTTACATTTCTAGCCCCAACTGCTGTGATAGATCAGGCAGACTCACAACTGTCACCAGTCTTCATAAGTTAAAAGTTTATAATATACCACGCCTTTTTTCTCATTCAATTCATAAACTTCCACTGTTCATGTGAATCATTGGTATGAGCAGGTCGTCGTTCGATCATGGAGCGTCCCGAGGCGGAGCTGGTGGTGGTGTGGGCAAGCCCCAAGCAGACCTGGGGCCGGGCACCTCTGGTGCGGCTGGTGCCGGCCGAGGGCATCGCGAAGCCCCACTACCGCATCGCATACGGCAACGACGACAAAGACTTCATCCTCAACAAGCGAGACGGAGCTTGGGCTTTGAGGCTTAGAAAGCACTTGAAACCCGACGCAGTACTAGAGAAGCAGTTGGAGCTTGAAGCTCGCTTCGTTCCAATCCCGCAGCCGGGTCGCAGGCGCAGCCGACGACACGTCGACGTGAACGTTCCGGCGCCGCTCCGACTCTACGTGTCGGTGCGTATCGCGCCGCCTGAGCGTTGACCCCGCTCGCTGCATTGACACTTGTACGGTTGTATTATCATCTGTTTCTAATGAAATCTGGATAGCGTCAAGCATTTTTAAAGAGATTTCATACACACACACAGGTACATATCTATGAAAATAAAGTTAAGTTGCATTTTATATTAGTATGCGAAAAAACAACGCAAACAACGAAATAAAATACATATAATTACGTCATATATTTATCTGATGTGCATAAACAAATTCAATTGACACAAACTGTGTTCTATCACTGCCAATGTTCCCAACACACTGCCTCTCGTGTGATATTAAATTTACAACCGTATGTGAAGTGATTGTTTGTATCGATGTTAGGTGGCCGTGCTTATCGATAAAGCCTCACTACGTTACGTCAGTGAAACGATAGACTGGTTCTGTTTTATATATATGCGAGAATATTTTGTGTCGATAGACATAAGGGAAGTCTTTAGATAGGCATGTCCACATACTATCGACAAAAAAATCGAAAACTTAGTCGAAAATAATCGATTTCAACTTTAAACTCATGAAGTTGATGTCTAAAAGACATTTGTGAGTCGATGACACCCTATAGATAATAGAATTGAATTTAAATTACGAGAATACGATGTTTTATACAATTATTTTTATGTAAAGTGTAAGGTTAATATAGCATCTATCGACACAAAATATGACTAGGTAGCTCGAATCCATCGGGTCGTCATGCGATTCGGTCGTGAGGCAAGGACGATCTCGTCGGCAGTATTAAATAATAATTGTGTGAGATGATTGATTTGAATGAAATACTTGGATAGTCTCGTGCCATCGATATCTCCGACGCCATTCGATGTCGATAATTCGATTAAACCGTAAAATGTTTATCGATACTTATTTTACTGTAGTTTACAATACATCACTACTTTTTAACGCCAGTGTTTAAATGTACTTTCATGAATAATGGATTAAACTGGAGTAATATAGTTTGTAATCGAGAATAACTATTTATTTTTATTTCCAATCTTAAGTTTAATGTTAGTTTGTTTATAAATAATGTATACTTACAAATATTTTTATATTCTGAGTCCACTTATTTTCTTCATGTATTTATAATGCCTTTTTCTAAAAGTACAATTGATAACAATGCAATAACATGTTGTAAATATGTGTATACAGTAAATAATGAAATTAATATAAACGGTGAAACTAGATAAAGATATAATTATTTTAACTTAGATGTAAGGTGAAGTGGATGAAATAAAATAATACATTTTAATTTAAAGTGATTGTGTTATTGACTGTCCTATGTTCCGTCATATTACCACACAAGCTTTTGGCCGCGACTTCGTCCGCGTTAAGCTTGAAATCCCAGAGGAATCTAACATTTTCCCGGGATGAAAATATATGTTAATCCAGGTAATAAACTATATGTGTACCAAATTAAAAAAAAAAACCGTCTACGTTTTTGAGCAATAAACATACATTCATAAATCCATACATCCATTCTTACATTCACATTTATAATATTGTATAGTGGTATAAAAAAAAAGAAAAAAAAATAGTAGGATCTTATCAGCTTAAAGTAATATTAATACGTAAACTAAACCCTTATCACACACCTATTTCATGTAATGCATCTTTTAATTAATCACACCATGAGCTAAAAAGACAGGTATGGCGAATTGGGATTTCCCGTGGGTTTTCCTATCAAAATTGGAGCCACCCGACTGGGAACTGTACCTCCACGTTACAGAAGACTGCAGTCAAATAAAACTACTTTGATGTAATGTTGTGTTTCTGCGGTAAGTAAGGTTGCTAGTGCTACACGGGGATACCGCGCTGGGCTAGTAATGCTGCTAGCACAGTCAAGTGAGTCCTCATCAACAACTAGGGATGGCAACTCGTTAGTGATATCCCTAGTACTACTAGTGACTATAGGCTACGGTGACTGCTTACCATCAGGTGGGCCGTATGCTTGTGTGCCACCTTAGATGTATAAAAAAATATAGGCCTTTTTTTTAATCATCAGCAGCAGCAGTCAACGGGAATATTAATCGTGCAACATGAATTATATATAGGTAATGGAAATCATATCTAAGAAGCAAACACTTACAAAGGTTGAAAAAAAACATAAAATATTTGCTTAATGCTTATTTACTGTAAGAAATATTTATCTGTGAATGTATTTCTAGTAGTAACAGAGATTATTAGTAGACTTCCAATCCTTAGCCATCGGTCGCTGGTCCCTTCACTCGGCTAGATCCAGTAAGTGGGCCACGAAGCCCGGATAAATCCGGGTATTATTGTTATTGCCGCCCGGAGAGCCGGATCTTTGTATACGATCATATCGGACGCTTATAACCTGTTCTTTTGCCCGTATTTTTCAATACACGTTAGTCTTTTTATGGCCACTTGTTTCTTATTTGGAGTAGTTTTTTACGATTCCCCGTAAGTGGTTTGTGAAGAGATACTGAACAGGAATCAAGAGCTATGTAGACTGTAAACACAGTCAAACTTAGCCTTGGTACTGGAAAAACATGCTGATGGTTGGCGGGACGCTTCCTAAGACATTCATTATTACTAAGACAACTGAATAAACAATTTGAATGATGACATGGAAGCATATTGTACAAGTGAAAATTGCCGTTCAAACCGTCCAGATTTTATTCACGTAAACCAACAATACAATGGAACATTATTAAAAATAGTTAATTAAAATGTAAAACGTTATTCACTTGTCATTTCATTGAGGCAAACACGGACCATTGCACAAGCGGTATTCAAATCATCGAGCAGACATAATATTTTGTGTTATTTTCTTAACTTCTTTCTTAGCGACTCTGGCATAGGCGCGGGCGGCGGGCGCGGCATCCCTGTGTACACTTTGAACGCGTCGTATACGAACCACTGCAGGCCGGTCAGGGTGCCGATCATGATGATACGCGCCACCAGCCCTCGCCAGATCCCCACCATCCCGACCTCGCTCAGGATGCCGCCTATGGACGCGCCCGGGTCCTTGTTCAGCTTCGACACTATAGTGTCGGCTGGATGAGACACAATGGCGCACAGAACCCCAGCTATGTACCCCGCTGTAAATGTCACGATCAGCTGCTCTATTTTAGTGCATTGCTCCCTCGGCTTGGGAACTACATTCGCGTACAAATACTCCAGCGTTTTCTCGAACGATGAGAATTTCATCATCGTGTAGGGCACCTGCCGAGCCCACAGCGGCGTCAGTCCTCGGTAGAACACGCCAAACCCTTCCGTCGACATCATGTGCGGCATCGCCTTGGTCATTTGCGACGTGTACCCCGGTGTGGTCTGCATTCGCACTTTGGTTGCCTCGAACGGCGATAGGAATATGTCTGCGATGAGCTCTGCCGATGCAGACGCAGCTAGGTAAAGGTACGTGCGGTACAAGTAAGCCGATTCTTCATCAACCATGGTCGCGAATTTGTATTTGAAGTATTCGTAGCCGGCAAACTTGGCGGAGCCTTGTAGGGAATAGCCAATGAAGGTAGGGGCCCAGCCCTTGACTAGATTGGCAGCGCCACCTTCCCGGAAGGAAATGCCAAACCCCTTGAAGATGGACTTGTACTTGCCGGGGTCCACCTGTAGCCGGCACTTGACCAGGTCGAGCGGCGTGACGAAGGCGTGCGTCAGCCCACAAGCACACGCCCCACCCGCTGCACACAGCATGAAGAACTTGTTGCTGTACATTTCACATGAAAACTCCTCCTTTGGTTTCTTCGACATTGTGTTGTGTGTTTGTACTCTGCACCCTGAACAATTGACTTGGCCGCCACGATCACCTTGGGTGCACTCTTCTCGTGACTTATGGGAAGTTTCATATGAATATACACAAATAAATTAGCTATTTAGTTATTTCTTTTTCGTGACATTTTGGTTTGACGGAGGATTTCTTTTTCTAACTGACAGAAAAGAGTGAACTTAATACATAACCTCGTTTTACGGAAAATGTAAACAGTATGTAAGCAGAAGAAACTAATCGGATCCGATCCTGTGATGAAATGTGGCAGGATGATTTTCAATTGGGATTGCAAAATGATATTATTATTATGTGAACTTCTTTTCTGCTTCTGTAAATTTGTAGTATTATCCCCTCAGTTTATGGTCCTTGTATATGCAGGCGTTCTAAAGATGTAGCTTATCCTTTCATATTGATGCATATTTAGTATTTTTAGTGTGTTTATTTATATACTTCTGATTTGTCATACAAGCATACGGTGACCCTGATGGTAAGCGGTTACCGTGGGCACTTGCAACACTATCAGCTGCGCGAAACGGTTTCTAAAGAAACCAAATTGCTTTTCTACTACTAAATTCGTACAAATAGAAAAATATTTTCAAACATCTCGGTCAAGTTTATTAGGTAAAATAAATAGGTATTCGGGAAATGCTTTAATGGGAAGCAAAAGTTTCTGAAAGAGCGGATATTAAAATTAAAGTTTCATTCAGGCTTTTGTCTGCAGAATTTCAATCTTTGAATGTAGTGGTTGTTCGTTAATTAGTTTGTGTAGGGAGGTTTTACCTAGGTCTTATTTTCAAGACGCCTGTCAACACAAGGTTCAGGGAATCGAAGCAGACCACCAAAGAGTAAAGTATATATACTACGGACATACTACGGGATCAACAGACGGTCAATTGTTTGACTGGATCTGTTCATACCTTCCCGATAGTTCACGAAGAATTTCAGCAACTACAAAGATAACCTCCGCTCTAGCGAATTCGGGTGAATGATGTGTAATCCTATAAATTTCAATTGGATTGCCTACATCTTTATTATTTTTTAAATCACCACTTCTTAACATAGTATAAAACTTTCAAATTCACTTCCCGCCACCAGTTTGCCGTGGTGGTCTTGTGGTTGAAGCAAAGGCCTGTCATCTGATGGGCCCAGGTTCAAACCAATGATTTTTCTAAGCTCAGGTGTTGCAACAACAAAACAGTGATTAATCACACCATGAGCTTAAAAAAGAGAGGTAGGGTGAATTGGGATCTCCCGTGAGTTTTCCCTTTAATTTAGGAGTCGCTCGGCTGGGGACTGTACCTCCACCTTACAGAAGACCACAGTAAATTAATACTACTTTGATGTAGTTTAGTGTTTCTGCGGGAAGTAAGGTCGCCAGTGTTCCACGAGGATACGCTGCGCTAGTAGTAATGCTGGTAGCGCAGTGACTCCTCATCAACAACAGGGTTCGCAGCTCGTGATATCCTTGGCATTACTAGCGGCTATAGGCTATGGTGGTGCTTGTTTGCCACCTTAGTGGTGTAAAAAAAATTACCATTTGTACGCTTAGATAGTATATTATCTACTCTGAGGGTTAGATATCTCTTAAAATACGCAACGGATATAATTGCGGTTTTCACTAATAGACAGTGATTCCTGAGGAAGGTTTTTATGTATAACTACCCATGCGAAGCCGGGGCGGGCAGCTAGTATAGCCCAAAGCCTTCCTCGATAATGGACTATCCAACACAAAAATATTTTTTTAAGTCGACCCAGTAATTCGTGAGATTCGCGCGTTCAAACAAACAAACTCTTCAGCTTTATAATAGTCTAGGATTTTGTACATATTATTTACGGTTTGTGTAAACCTGTGCGACGCCGGGGCGGGTCGCTAGTTCCGAATAAAGTGTATTCGGAAAGTGGTGATGTAAGTACTACAATTTTCAACATTGTACTGTTTGAAGTTTGAATGTCGTTCCCCGTTGTCTTTAGTGTAACTAGAGAATTAAGTTTGTTTAATTGTATGAGTTTCGTTTAATCGGTTGCATTGCAGTAAACCACAGTTTAACGTAAGTTTATCGTCTGCAAATTGCATCGGAGCCGCTGCGGTCGTCTGCAACATCGGAACTGAATTAACACGGCTCGACACTCAGTTCGTAAACTTTTACAAATAAGCACAATGATTGAAATTTACAAAAAAAAATAAGATTTCACGATCACAGCTGACACTATCTTGAAAACTTTTTGCTAAGAAATAGTCAGAGCATTATGAGGTAGGATAAGTTTTTAAAGCCACTGATACAGGGCCGTCCAAGACCGTTAAAAAATAGAACTTGGGTTGGAAGCGCGTTCGTGATACCCCTAGTAGTGCTAGCGTCTATAGGCTATGGTTACTGCTTACCATCAGGTGGGCCGTACGCTGGCGTGGCAGCTTCATAACTATAGATAAGAAAGATAGTGATTCAAGAGGAAGTTTCATATGTATAATTTATTTGTGTTTTGTAGGTATTTAACTTTTATGGCTAACGCTAGTAGTAGAATAAAAAAATACGGCAGTTTAGCGACCAAGCCCAGTTTCAGTCAAAAATGCGAGAGGCGTCAAGGCTCTAATCTCACCAACGATCTAATTTCACACACCAATACTTGCCTACGCGCCCAATCTTCCCGGTAATTCGTTAAAAACCTCCTTCCGAGACTTCTGAGTTACTGAACTAAGCGTCATAGAATATGGACTACGCAGAAGGGTCGGTGTGATCTACTATACAGGTGTGGTTTTGCATTTTCCCATATTTGTAGACCTAACAGTTAAAGATTATTATAATTGTGTAAAAATAGGTCAATAAAGGATCCGTGGAGCCGTGGTGGCCGTGTGGTATCAAGCGTTGCCTGCTATTCTAGCGACGCAAATTCGAATCCCGCATGGTCTGTTCCAATGAGTTTTTCTAACTTGTGTCCCGTTGGCACCAAATTATCTTCGGTGGAAAGTGAGTGTTGTAACACCTCTGCCTACCCCTTCGGGGACCATTATTATTATTAGGTCAATAAATATGAAGTTAATTACTGAAAGATAATCGATGATTAACACAACCAGAATAAAAAATCTCGAGCGCTCAGAATAGGTCCCCGATCAGCGGCCGCGCTTTCGCTTGTTTTACCAATTTTGTGCGAAGAGCGGTGCATACACACAGGCTTATTTGAAAATAATATACGGGGCGACTTTTCTTCCTACCAAACAAAAATAAATCATAATTTTACATATAATTACTGTTTTATGTTTTATTTAAGGTAAATATCTACATCTATAAATATGGCACGAATGCAGAACCAATACAGAATATAGCTTGGTGGTATAATACCGGACTCATCGATGTACTTGGACATCCGTAAAATTAAAAGCAAAATATATATTTACTAGCGGCCCGCAACACAAAACCAGTTCGGGTTCATGCCGGGGCGCGGGACAACGGACGCCATATTTGCTCTCCGCCAATTGTGCGAGAAGTATAGACGTGCGCATAAGAACTTGCACATGGTGTTTGTTGACCTAGAGAAGGCTTATGATAGAGTACCCCGAACGGTTTTGTGGTGGGCTCTGAAAGAGAAAGGTGTGCCTGTGAAGTATGTGGAGTTAATTCGTGCTATGTACGAGCGATCAAGTACGCATGTCCGTTCAGCCGCGGGAATCACCGACGAGTTCAGAGTCAAGGTAGGCTTGCACCAAGGGTCGGCTCTAAGTCCATACCTCTTCCTGTTGATTATGGATGCCTTGACATCGGTGATACAGGAAGAGGCACCCTGGTGCATGCTATTTGCCGATGACATTGTGCTGGTCGGTGAAGATGGGCTCGAGGTCCAGAGCAGACTGGTAAAATGGCAACAAAAATTGGAGAGTGTTGGCTTGAAAATCAGCAGAACCAAGTCGGAATACATGTTCTGCGATTTCGGCGGTGTCTCCAATCCTACGGCCATAGCATTAGACCGAACACCTATACCAGTCTGTTCCGACTTCCGGTACCTCGGCTCGCTCATGCAAGGAGATGGCGATGTAGACAGGGCCGTGCAGCATAGAATTAACACAGGATGGATGAAATGGCGGCAGGTCACGGGAACTACATGCGACTCCCGATTCCCGCTTAAGCTTAAAGGGAAAATCTATAAGACCATGATAAGGCCTGCTGTCATGTATGGATCTGAATGTTGGGCCACAAAGGCGACGGATGAAAGAAGACTGCATGCAACTGAGATGCGAATGTTGAGATGGATGTGTGGCGTAACGAGAATGGACAAGGTAAGAAATGAGTTTATTAGAGGAAGTTTGAAAGTGGCTCCAGTGACAGAAAAGTTGAGGAGCAAGCGTCTGTCATGGTATGGGCATGTTATGCGGAGGAATGAGGATAACGTGGTAAGAAAGGTTTTATGTATGAACGTAGATGGGTACAGGGGTCGAGGTAGACCTAAGAAAAGATGGATGGATTGTGTGAAAGATGACATGGCCAGAAAGGAAGTGAATACAGAGATGACGGCTGATAGAGAAGGATGGAAGAGAAATACATATTGCGCCGACCCCAAATAATATGGGATAAGGGCAGGAGAATGATGGCCCGCACCGGCTTTGCACGGGTAGACATTTATCAAATATTTTGTCTACCCATGAGAAGCCGGGGATGGCAGCTAGTATAATATATAGCCTATGTTACTCAGTGATAATGTAGCTTTCTAACGGTGAAAGATTTTTTGTAATTGGTCCAGTAGTGTCGGAGCCTATTCAATACAAACATACACACAAGCTCGTCTCCTCACACACTGCTTTAAATTTTGAGGAAGATTCTCCGCTACAATGTTAGCTTGTCAAAAATCGCTCCTCCATAAAATGGCATCTCCACTATTCTATGGCGGCTGGGGAGACATAAAACACAGTATAATTCCCGGGCGTTATTCACAGTTTTCCCGGATTTTGGGTAATGACTTTATTCGAGATGGAATTCCTTGAGACACCTATTCAGACCGCGTCTTATTGAAATAAGCTCGGTCACTTCACAACGTCGCACTGAACTTTAATTTAGTATATTATTTACGGTTTTTCTGGTGGATTCCGTTAAATACTATTTATTATACCTGAAGAGCATAGAATAATAATATTTAAGTAAACGAAGGCAGTTATCAGTCCTTAAGAAATTAATATTAATAACGATATGCGTAATCATATCATTATAGACGGATACAGGTGTAAATCTGTATCAGTCATGTATCTTGTTTTTATTCGAGGACTAAAATATTATCTAATTCGTGGTATACATATTTATAGGCTTGATAAAATATTTTTTATAGCTTTATACATAAATGCTCTTTTTCTTTTCGGAAGAAAATGCCTTAAGGCTACGGAAAAGGCTTTCCAATACTTGAAGTAAGTCCCTTTAGATATTGATTGTCAGTTAAACCGCCTTAAAACACCTTGAATGTCAAAATTACCGTGTCTATCTTACATATTGCATTGGTAAAAGTTTAATGAATTCCTTACCACACCTTTTCCCAATCAATTAGGGCCAATTTAGGGCCAGGAGTCACTGTTAGGGCCCAATATTTATTAAACCCACTTAATTTTTATCGACGCTATTAAGGGCTCCTACAGGCCTGAGATGTTGCTCTAACGGCCATTATCAGTAATGGATAGGGAATACCTGCATCCTATTGTACAGTAGGCCTTGGTAAAGCAGCTTATCTTAAAATGTTACTGTGTTTTCGATCGTTAATAAGATAGCCGTGTTACTTTCTTTTTTCCTTTAAATTTGAATAGCGACAGACTCATCTGTCGTGTTGTAACACCTGCCTACCTCTTCGGGGACCCTTGTGGGTAAGCGTGGGGATATATTATTATTTTATTGAGTGTGACTAAATCATTATCATTATTATCGTCAGCCGATTGAAGCCCACAGCTGGAAAAAGAGCCTATATATTTCCACAATGTCGTATTAATTGTGATCGTTATCAGTGGGCTTATTCAGTAAGACCTCACAGTAGATTATATGGTTGCAGAGTAGTTGTTACATTCTGACGCCATTTTGATGTATAGCTACATAAAATGGCTGATTTGGTAACTAATGACACAAACTAATTTAATGTCAAGCTTAAAGAGACGTAGGGCGTTTAAATTGGAATCCACCTTACAGAACACCGCAGTGACATAACATTACTTGATGTAGTGTTGTGTTTCTGCGGTAAGTAAGGTTGCCAGTGCTCCACGAGGCTACGCTGGCCTAGTAGTAATGCTGGTAGCACAGTGAGTCCTCATCAACAACATAGTTGGCAGCCCGTTAATGATACCCCTGTTATTGCTAGCGGCTATAGTGTACGGTGACTACTTACCATCAGGTGGGCCATATGCTTGTATGCCACCTTAGGTGAAAAAAAAAACAAAACTTATACCGCTTATATACCGCAGTATCAAAGTATCTCAAGTACTTTAAATTCATTTTTTTTTCTAAAATAAGCTGTAAGGTGCAAATTTTTCTAAATAACACAAAATTTTAGCTTAATGTAAGATTTAATATTTTTGTTTCAAGGAAATACAGAATAAGGTATAGGGACAAGTATTTGTGTTCAGTTTCAGCAGTATATTATCTACTGTGAAGTTTCAGTCTAGTCTAGGACGAACAAGAGAATATTATCACTACCGTAAATTCAATTCTTTTCAAAAAATCACATAAAGAATTCTAGTTCGAATGTAAAATGGCGTTTCCAATCGTTGGGCTCTCGTCTGAAGCGACAAAAGTGTTGTCTCTGAGCGGGCCAGTGAATAGAGTCGTTCGTTCATTCACTCCGAGTGAATGGCAAGAAACAAAGACCGGATTGCTTGAACGAACTGCGATCAAAAGGACTACAAGTGGTGTTGAGTGTTGCTATTATCGGCCAATGAATGTTAAAATAAAACCTATCTCAGTTGAATTACGGATACAATTTACTGTAGAAGTGTTGGCACATTCAATATTACAGAATTTTGTGGGTATTCGGTTACATAATTCGATGCGGACGAAGTCACAGGCAATAGCTAGTATTTATTTATAGTTAGTGCTTATAGACACCATCAAAGATGCCGAAAACGTAGACAAGTTACCAACAGGGATTTGCAATTATTTCGTAGAATACATATCCTTTAAATTTACTATTTCTTATGTCAAGAAAATATTAGACTTTTTTTTGTTTACTTGCTACGGTTTCACGCCTCAACCGATTATCATGATATTTTGCACATGAGGATAAGAGGTACAGAAAAGAATAATATATTGTTCGTTTTAATTAGAAGAGACAGCTGCTCTGGAGGATGTTATACCTGACTGTTACAATAGGGGTCACAGATTCAATTCCCGCCGGGGTAAACATTTATGTGACTAACATATTTTGCCTTGTATCTGGGTGTTTGGTATGTATAATACATACTTATTATATTTACAAATAAAAGTATATGAATATTATATCAGCTGCTGGTTCTCATAGTACAAACTTTGCTTAGTTTGGGGCTGGATGGCGCTGTGTGATAATGTCCAAGCATTATTTTTAAGAGAGGTAGGGCGATTTGGGATTTCCCGTGGGTTATCTCATTTAAATTGGAGCCGCCCGACTGGGGACTGTACCTCCGCCTTACAGAAGACCGCAGTGAAATAACACTACTCGATGTAGTGTTGTGTTTCTGCGGTAAGTAAGGTTGCCAGTGCTCCACGAGGATACGCTGGGCTAGTAGTATTGCTGCTAGCACAGTGAGTCCTCATCAGCAACATGGTTGGCACCCCGTAGTGATACCCCTGGTATTGCTAGCGGCTATAGGCTACGGTGACTGCTTACCATCAGGTGGGCCGTATGCTTGTGTGCCACCTTAGTGAAAAAATATATATTATTAGAAAAATATCTTTAGAATCACGCGTAATAAAGAATATCCATATGTATTTATCACACAATGGTCATGTACAAGGCGGAAGTAAATAGCCAAAACATGTCTGTGGTTTCACTTTACAACCTTCATAATAAGGTTCACGTACGGAATACTGAATCACGTAGTGACAGTATCCAAGCTTTGCCGGGCTCACTGTCAGCTTAAGTACTGGCTCTCAAAGAGCGCCGTTTTCCTTACATTTACAGCGTATGTACGTAGGTATGTATGCATGAAAGATGCGATACGTTTCGTGTGGTATTGGGTTCGAAGCCGTCGCTCCAACCGTTTGCAATCAGTTAAAAGCTTGCGAAGAGCTTAAGGCCTCGCGCAAGTGGGTTTTAAATACATTATTGTAAGCTTAAGCATGGATTATTTACTAAGCATCTATATACCACGGTTACCATAAATAATTAAAAGGATGTAGTCTTGTTTATCAATTTAGAGAAAGTCTACCTTCGTTTGGCGATCGCATTGCATTCAGCTATTTGTATTAGCCACAAGTTTACTTGTGTCAAATGAGTGAAGTTTTTTTTTTTTTTTTCAGTTGACATCACAGTACTTATTCACTTTTAAACTATCGCGTTGCATATTTATACAATTTTAAAAAAGGGACACGCGATTTCTGAAGATGACTATGCGAACACCGGGTGTCGACAAGATTGCATGAAGCTAGGGTAGTTCGTACATAGGACCAAGCGGACTATTGCGGAAAGGATCAAACCGACAAACCATACAACTCAACGATTGCTGAGAATTTGAGAACGAAACGATCAGTGCATCCCGGTCGACACGTCAGGATGAATTTAAAGGTAAGCTCGGGTTGATTCCCGTTCTTATAATTGTATCACAGTACTTTTCTTTACATTATAATACTTTTTTTTAATTATAATACTCTGTTTACTCTAAAACTTACAAAGAAGTTTATCATTATTATAACTGTTGTCACAGATCAAATAAAAAAATAAATTCACATAGAAAATATTGAACTTTGCAAACATCGAAGTGACGCCGGTTATTTAAACATATACTGCTTGGTCAAGGCGTAGTTTCATTGTATTCGTTGTAGGTGTGTACAACTGTGTATATGTTCACTGCAAGGCGTAGTTTTAGCCGGCGTCACTTGGTTCTTCGCAAAGTTCGATCTTCCTTTTTTATTTGATCTGAGACTGTTGCTATAAAAGTTCCGATCTTATCTGTTGCATTTCGATTTGTCTAACTATTCATATGTGTCGATCCTCTCACAGCTGAAGATAAAAACCCGACTGTCCACGATATGCCACCAACGAATTCTTTCGTATTTTGGCCACATAATGCGAAGGGGTAATGAGAGCCTGGAGAGATTGATCGTAGTTGGGAACACGGATGGCAAGCGAGCCCGAGGCCGATCTCCTACCAGATGGACCGACCAAGTAAAAGACTCCAGGTCCCCGAGATTTAGCTCCGTCGTCAGTGCAGCGATGGACAGAAGCCGATGGAAACAAATAGTTCACTCCAAGTGTGGACTACTCGTTGATGACCACGATCCTCAGTCATGAGGGAACGACAAGAGAGAGAACTATTCATATGCATAAAGGCGAGGTAAACGCTCCGAATGTAGCAAGCCTAATTGTCAGCCTTAAATACTGTTTAGATGAAAATAAACTGCACTTAAACTTATCAAACACTTGCGTGTCTGACGAAGTGCCGACATCTTGAAATTGAGTTCCAACTGCTTCGAGCACCTACTTAGAATTAAGTACGGTACTCTGTGACACTGAAATTATTATTCTGCATACGAGATTATGCATCTACGGTATGAAATGACACGTAGCCTGCTAACATTATAAATGTCAAATCTATTGATGTTTGTTGCTCAATCACGTAAGAAAGGCTCAATGGATTTGTATACAATTTGACACACGTACAGTTTACAAGCTGGATTAACACATAGGATACTTTTTATCCCGGGAAAATGTTTTAGGTTCCTCTGGGAATCTAACATCAACACGGACGAAGTCGCGTGCAGAAGCTTGTTTTTCATATTACAAGCTAGTTTAGCATCGTCAATTAACAGTATAATTATCTACCGGCCATAGGAAAATCTATTGCTTTTTTGGCGTACTTACATATTATGAAATTTGTAGTTTTTAAATATTTTTAACCATGGTTCAGATGAACAGGCAACCAATATTTTTCAGTACAATGTTGTAAGAATAATCGAGTTATACCTTTTAAAGTTATCCGTCCAACTACGATTCACTGCAAGATTGTTTGAAAAACTATCGACAGACACAGTATGAAACCAATTGGAAACTTTATAACCTTTTTACATTGGGTAAGGTCCACCCATACATTTGGTCTCGGTGCCACAAATTGTCAAACCCTATCCTCTATGTTCCGATGAAATGGGAGCCCGTAAATTTTGGCTGGATAACCCTTCATTGGGAGCGAATATCTCGAAATTTGTTCCATACTCTTATGTGGTACATAAGATGTTTGGTGGTACACGCTTGATATCCATACTAATATTATAAATGGGAAAGTAACTCTGTTTGTTCGTTACCTTTTCACGACTAACTGGCTGAACGGATCGTAATAAAATTGGCAATGAGATAGATTGTATCCTGATCTTTATTTAGAACCACGCGCAATAGCTAGTTTCCTTATAACAGTGATAAGGTCACTGAGTTATGGCTCACAGGAATAAATAGCCATGCTAGCAAAAAAAATGTTTTAAGCTGTGTTGGCCGGTTGATGCGATTTGAAGTGGTCTGGGTATGCCAATAGGTTTATTAATCGTGTGAACAGTGATTAATCACATGTAGGATTAGTGTTGGTCACATATATTCACATGATTTAAAGTCACAGCCGATCATTTAAACCTAAAAAGATAGGATAGGATACCTTGATCAAGAATATTTATTACAGCATTAAGCACTCAATCACAGATTATTTCTGAAGCGGCGCAGCAACCCAGCCCTTTTTCCCTGTAGATTAATATTGTAACTAACTTAATTTTGGTATTTTTGGGCTTTGTGAATTAATCATTACATTAAGATGCAGGTTCTTTATTATCGTGGTTGTCACCGTGCCGGACTAATACCTTAAAATTAAAAAGTGTAGTTTTGGAATTTACGTCGGCTTATTTCCCGACTGCATGTGAATTTGTAATTTGTTGAATGCAGTACTCGTTTAGATACGATTATAAAGAAGAGGTATTATTTTTGGCGTGATATTTTTTTAGGTCAATATTCATGTTACGGTACTCTTTCCCTAACTGGTCATCTCTGCAGCGCTATTCTTCAGAAATCTGCGTCTGTATTAGTCTGCATTTGCTAATAGCTAAGCAAGATTGGGATGTCAGATGATATTGTTTCCGTTTTTGTGGTTTGAAATCCAGGGCCTTTATGCTGTATGAAAATTTCAATTACCGTGAGTAATTTTAGCGTAGCGCCAACAGAAAAATTACAGTTTTGATTACTAATGTCAGAATTTTGATCTAAAAATGACGTCTTAATGCTCAAAATTACTTCTACTGATACGGTGGAACACATGACATATTTCTATGGACCCTCAATGAACGTGGCTAAGATTATTTGTTGCCATACGGCGACATAAGCGAGATGTAGTACAATAAGCCGGCGCCCTCAGGTCACGCGTGCGACCGTCCAATATACCAGCACCCTTGTCAGCCACTAGATGTTACGTGCCGATATTACACCACGGCGTATTTTATTGGCGATGCTTTACGTGGTCGCCTCAGAGTTTATTGTCGGCAAACTTTTGGTTTTGGTGAGGAAAACAAAAGGGTATACAAGGAATGGAAGACGAAACCATGAAGCGCGACCATGTTGTTGTTGAGAAATCACTGTGCTAGCAGCATTACTACTAGCCCAGCGTATCCTCGTGGAGCACTGGCAACTTTACTTGCCGCAGAAACGCAACCTTACTTGCCGCAGAAACACAACATTACATCAAGTAGTGTCATTTCACTGCGGTCTTCTGTAAGTTGGAGGTACTTTCCCCAGTCGGGCGGCTCCAATTTAAATGGGATAACCCACGGGAAATCCCAAATTTCCATACCTCTCTTTTTAAATTGATTTCATAACGAGGATTTTAAACAGCTCGTGATCACCCCGTGAACACATCAGAGCAGTGAGTTATTTGTTGTTTGATTAAGTATTTTTTTAGGCAGTAGGCGGGCGTCATTGTGTTTCTCTTTGAGTATCTCTGCTTTGAAACAATGACGTATTTCCATAAAGTTTCCGCGCCATCAATCAATTGTGAAGCATTTATTTAATTTGCTAACATCCACTCGGCAGTAATTTTATTACGCAGTGATGGATGGCGGATCTGACGGGACCGTGTAAACGTAGCTTAAGTTTTACTTAGGAAATAGGTCAGTTTTTGCTCAAGATGAAACAGGGATATTTGAAGTAAACGCAACTCGCAGTCTCGAAACAATAAGTGAAATGGAAACATTGTGAGGGAAAACAGATGAGAAGGTAATTGTAAGATTGAAAGAGCTTTATCTTCCGTAATATCTGGTATAGGGTGTATTTTTCCTGTGCTTTAAAAAGCCGTGGTGGCCTTGGGGTTGAAGCAACGGTCTGTCATCTGATGGGCCTTTTCCTGTTCAATCCCCGGCCGGTACCAATGAATTTTTCTATGCTTAAGTACAGTGATTAATCATACCATGAGCTTTTAAAAAGAAAGACAGGGCGATTTGGGATTTCCCGTGGGTTTTTTCATTTAAATTGGACTGGGGACTGTACCTCCACCTTACGGAAGACCGCAGTGATATACCTACTTGATGTAGTGTTTTTTGTTTCTGCAGTAAGTAAGGTTGCCAGTGCTCCACGAGGATACGCTAGGCTAGTAGTAATGCTGCTAGCACAGTGAGTCCTTATCAACAATATGGTTGGCAACCCGTTGGTGATATCCCTGGTATTGCTAGCGGCTATAAGCTTACCATCAGGTGGGCCGTATGCGTTTGTATAAAGGCAAGATATAGCCTGTCCTTCCTCAGAATATAATCTATCTCATTGTCAAACGTTAATTACGATCCGCTCAGCCGTTTATTTCTGAAAAGATAGCAAATAAACAGAGTTACGTTTGCAATTTTAATATTAGTACGGATTTTAGGGGAGCGTGTTTTAATTAGCTAATGCTTGTATCCGTGTCGATTGTGAAGTAGTATTTAGGTAATTTCACTTAAAACGGTGATACATTTTCTCGTGCCAGTTCAATGTTAGCTCCAATAAATCTAACGAGGATGAAATGATTAGGCGGTAACCCAATTATAGATAATAGCGAATCAAAAATTTAAATCAAACAAAATGAATTGGGAATAAATCAAAAGTTCTGTAGAGCGTTAACGAGCGAACAAAGTTATTTGATTGGAATCAAAGTTTAGACCAAGTGGATGCGATCTCAAAGGCAAATGTGCCTCTTCCTAAAATAATACAGGGGAATACTTTAAAGAACTCTTTAGTTGGGTGCGGTTTCATTTAAATCATGATTCTGAATTCTGAAAATTAACAAATTAAGCATTACTATCGGGCGTGGCAATGCTGCCAGCATTCTTGGCACGCTACCGCATGATTCCGGTTTGGGTCAGATCTTTTATCTATAAGTAGGTAGGTTAAGATATGTTTTTGTAAATAGTTTAATCTGTTTTGTGTTATGAATTAAACAAATTAAAAAATATGTGCTTATCAAATTAAGATATCTGTTTATGCATTTAAGTTTATTGTTGGGTTTTATATTTTCCCCCGCGTATCAATGTAATATATAGCCATGTTACTCAGTGATAACACATCATTTTTTGATGAAAGAATTTTTAAATTCGGTTCATTAGCTAGTTACGTTACGTGAGGTTATTCATTACAAACAAAAGTACAAACTTTTATCTTTTAATATTAGTATAGATTTACTTATAATATATTTATATTCTTCATAAAATACTTGTAGTTTATGATATTCAGTCGGAGAGTTTTTTATTAAAATAATCTCTTTGTCTATTAAATTGTACTAATATTTTTACATTTTGTCTGACTAAAATATTTCCATAAAATATACACGATAAAAATTCAGTATGAAATTTTAACCATGAAAGACTAGATAATGGTTTGAAATTTCGTCAAAATACTTGTCTCGTATTGTGGGCTCGCCCTGTCTCTGGCATGAGAGGAGAACGGGCTAATTAATTCCTCTATCGCGATGACAACGAGATTAAATACTTGTTGTTAATTGAACGAAGCATGAAGCCTTACAGTACATTATTTTAGTTAGAGCGACTTAATTACATTATTGGGAAATTTGATATTTCTGCTGATAGTCGCAATTACTATACAAGTATCAACAGATTTTGTAGTTTCATTATTGGTTGTAATCCTTATTGAATTTTCAACAGCAAGCTCTTTTTCAAAGGACAAATTCTTCAGCTAGTGAAAAAAAAAGACAGTTAATGGAAAGCTGTAGTAACCTTTGCCTACCCTCCAGACGTAGTAGTGAGCAATTGTATGACATAATTAGGCACATGACCTTGTGTCTCTTTTGTTTATACATTTGGTTACCGACGTAGCGTCGCCGTAGCCTTTCGACGCTTTCAATATATAGTGTTGCCAGCATCATTCTTATGAAAACTCATTTAGCAGCGTAAGGACTTCTTATTCCTAGCACAGCGTATCTTCGAGGACCTTTAGAAACCTTACTCACCACAGAAACACAACAGAACATCTGAGTAGTGTTATATGACATCAGAGTAGTGGTATATGACATCAGTGTAGTGGTATATGACACCAGAGTAGTGGTATATGACATCAGAGTAGTGGTATATGACATCAAAGTAGTGGTATATGACATCAGAGTAGTGGTATTTGAGATCAGAGTAGAGTTATTTGACTTTTCTGTACTATTACTGCTACTGTTTATATATATATATATGTAACTGGTTGTACATGGAAGATATATGAGAAAAAACGATTATTGAGAACCTTTATCAACGTAATAGAACCCAAAACAATTGTGTTTTATTTCAATCAGATCATAAATAAAAAAGTTATGTACGTTGAAAATCAAACGATGGCGCTTCATTAGTTTTATGAGTAAAAAATAAATTCCAAGCGTACGAAGTCGCAGACACGGCTAGTTTTTTAATACGAATGACCTGATTGAGTTTTTGACTTGATTGATGGCAAGACATCAGTGTAGACTTTAGTTAGACAAGCATAATAAACATTTAGATAAACAAAAACATTTCATTTGAATGAAACGTTGTGTACTTGTACTATGTAGTATCTCTGTGCCGTATCATAACCCATCGCATATCGAATGGCATCGCCGTCAATTTATATCTCCCTCGCAGAGCCACAGTTTGCCAACACTACTATAAATCCTTAGTCGTTGTTACCCTCATAGATAAGACGCAAAACACAGATAACCGGCTCGATTGATCGTCAATGAGTAGAAATTCATTTATCTCCACTAAACCACAAGTGATATTGATAGGGACATGGAAATTATACTTTATTTCAACTGAATAAGGTTCGATTTGAATTGGACAATGGTATCTAAAAGGCAAATTTAAGGGCCGGTTTGTCAAAGGCGTATGTGTTGCGTTAACTTTTCGATGTGATGTAATAAGAATCTTGTATTCTTTTATATAGTTAATCAAAGATATTTTCGTTATGACGTTATAAGGCATTTAAAGTAATTTATATGTGGTACTAAATTTTACCAAATAACCCAATGGCTGAATTACGATATACTCTGCGGCGTTGCTTCATGTAAAAAAAGAAATTCTCAATAATACTTTTCAGTTTTATCATTTTGTATGAATGGTTTCTCAAGACCTTATACTACAGCCAGGCTACTAGAGTTCACCAACATTGATTGTGGAACAATTATTATAATGTAAGCTTAAAAATTACCAGAACTATACTCTTTGACACCTGTTGAACCAAAGTTATACAAAAAACATCCTTTATAAACATAACAATATAATTTATTGTCATGTAAGTTGTAGTTTTCATGTCATGTAGTAGTCATGTCATGTAGTAGTCATGTCATGAAGAAGACGTGTCATGTAATGTAGGTTGTTCACGTACGTCGCCAACACTCTCCGTTCAAGCGACTTTTAGTCGCGGCAATTAAACCGCACCCTAACTCAAGGAAGCACATAATTTGTGACCGCTATCGACACGTAG
This sequence comes from Falcaria lacertinaria, assembly GCA_951449985.1. NCBI lineage: Eukaryota > Metazoa > Arthropoda > Insecta > Lepidoptera > Drepanidae > Falcaria > Falcaria lacertinaria. Next base: position 9,304,851 of record OX602124.1, read on the forward strand.
ATAAAACCGTTCGATTCGGCGCTACTTTAATTTCTTCCCAGACGATAAATGCTTTCTCAGACACACGTCCCTTTCAAGCTGTACGTGTCGGAAAGAGATAGAACACCACTGGGTAGACAAAGAAGTTTAGTTATTGGACTGGGAGGCGAAGAGAGCCAAGAATTGTATTGTTTGTTTCGTACGAAGCAGTTAAGCGATAATCCCAACTACGCTTTATTTGACTTTAAAATTGTCGCTTGTATTTGCTGCTTTGGCGAAAATTCCACTGGTGAATTATTTAGTTGAATATTTAACTTACCAGGAATAAATAGCAGCGGCAAAGTTAACTGGGAACTTTGTTTTTGTAATGTTTGAAATGTGTGCATCCAATTTTTAATTGTAATAGAAACAGATAATATTTTTTGTAACAATACAGATTTGCTGTATACTTAGTAGTAGTTTTTCATTGTCGATTAGTAACTTTACACATACTAAGCTTCCGCTTCTTGTTCTTTCTTCTTAGTATTTTGTCTAAACAAAAAAATACTCTAAAAAACTAGATATTTTTTTACAAAAAAAAATATTTTTAACCACATACAAACAAAATGTTTTACACTTGTGTTATAGTAAAGAGGTATACATTTTGCTATTGTTTAAGTACCTATTACATAATAAGTCACAAGACAGATTTTCAGTACTCAGAAATCATGAGGATTAATTAGATTGCCAGTACTTGTATAGGCTACTAGAACCATTAGAATTCATAAATGATAAAAATGAGTACTTGAAGCATATCTCGAGTGGTCGTGACGTTGGGTTACACTGGAGTGATCATTAAACAAGGAGGCCGGCCACTGGAGTGCTCTGATTAAATCTGGAGTGACGCGGAGGAATGGCCGGCCGCGAACGGGAGACCGCGGCTTAAGGCCGGCCGCGTTTACAACGTTATGACTTATGTGGGCTCCACATAGAGTTTATTTTATTTTGACTACAATTAAAAATAATTAAATTTAAATTTGATAATGGTCTGAATATAATTATCTGTGTTAAATATTATCTATTATATTATTATTTTTTGTTGCTTTCTTCTGATTTTGATATTAGAACATGTAGAAATCAGTGTAAGATAAATAGTATATCCTGTTTATAATTACTATACTAGTTCTTTTGGTTTATTTTTTGAATTTAAAATAAAAGCTATATAAAGTTATTCAGCTATTAATATTAAACAAATTAAACTATTTAAAAAAACAGAACCAAATATAGTGCTTTCTAAAATCGAATTTGGCTTACAACAACCGGAATCGGAAATAAAATTCGGAATGACATGTTATTTTTAGATCAATCTTGTTCGCGCGCTCTCAATCATGTTGACCTCATCAAAGTCTGGAATAAAAGAAGTTGGGGTTTTTTAACACAAGCTTAGCTTTTTGTTCATCAAACTATTTCATATGATAGCATATCATAGGGTTTAATGTGGAAATTATAAACGCCATATTGGATTTAAAATGGTAGCATTTAGGAAATCACGTATTTTCACGGCAACCAAAACGTGCAAGCCAATTTTTAGCTCAATCGGGAACTGGAATGTGGGTCAATTTATAAATAAATAAAAAATAACAAATAATGCTTAGACATTATCACGCAGCGCCATCTGGCCCCAAACTAACCAACTATGGGAACCAGCAGCTGATATAATACTTATATACCTTTGTTTTTTGTAAATATGTACTTATAATACATACCAAACATCCAGACGCAAGGCAAACATGTATCACATAAATGTTTGCCCCCGCGGGAATCGAACGCACGACCTCTGGCATAGCACTCAGGTGTACTAACCAGACCAACGGTCTCGTCAAAAATTTAACTTGCAAGATTTGTTTTCACACACACACTGGACAGGTGAACCTAAATAAAAGCTTGTAAGGGCGTAAACGGCGAATTATGTTCGGTGTAACAGCAGTCTAGCTCACGTTTAATTTTAGACCGCACCGGTACCTGGGCTTAATCTAGCCTACCTGCCCACCGGGAGATACGGCGTTCATTGTACTCTACCAATCACTTCTAACCACCCTTCGTGTTAGAAACGCCCTTTGTTTTTGGAATACGTTCCTTTGACACCTCATCATGTGCTTCAATATAGTACTAGTACATACAACAATGTTACTCGTAGGTACTGTCGTGGTCACAAGTGTTTAAAAGCTTAGGGTTATATTAATTAATCTATTTCCAAAAAGCTTGATATTCAACCTCTTTATAGAATCAAATTCAAATTTTAGAATCACGTTTACAACTAAAGTTCTGAATTCGAATCATTTTCATTTGATTCGATTTAAATGGAAGCATTTTCAAATTTTGTATCTACCGCCAGATTCCTAAGGCTTAACTGAAAATAATCCGTCCAGTACCTCAGAAAAGAAAGCATTTAAAACGCACGTATTCCGATACATAACATAATACATATATCTATGTGATGAGACGCTGGTGTAGTGGATAGTAAGTCTGACTGCTACGTTACTCGCGCGGGTTTGAATCCACGACTACGGAAAACGTTTATGGGATGTCATTTTTTGGTTTTTTGTATACAATAAGTACGAATTAAGTTAAACATTTTAATGAGTTTCTTGCCGGTTCTTCTCAAGTGGTTATTTCTTTTCCGTGTCCTAAGCTGAATTAGATATTTTTGTTATAAGTATGTACCTATGTATCAAAAATTATTGTGATACTAAAAATTGATGGAATTATTACCTGTTAGGTACATCCATATGTCAAATAAAATAATTATAACTTTTTTTTAAATTGATAACGTAATAAAAAAATCGCTATTTATTGCGGGGACAATAACCAACAAAAAGTATTAAGAGATATTAAGTCACAACGAACTAGTTAAATCCCAACTAGTCACAAACTGGAAGCATTTTGCATTGTGGCAAGTGCAATGAGATGTTTTGGGAACGGCCTCAGAGGAACTATAAATCTACTCTTAATACCTGGTATTAGTTTAAATTGTCCCGTTTAAACCTTCCGTTCCTAACCCCCTGACCAAACCCAAAGGAACACTATCTCTATTTACAACACGCCAGAGTTCAAACTCGAATGGGCAGGTGTAGTTTCATGTATTTCAAATACATTAGTTCCCGCCCAGTCTTGACGCACAAACGAACTGAAAATAATTTATTAATTTAGTGTTATCATTAATCAGTATAGCTTTGAGATTATTTTGATTTATTATTCAATATTCTGAATTGATTCAGTTGTTACTTTGCAATTTCATATTTATAGAATACAAAATATATTATAATTTGCTTTGTCCGCTTAAATGAGTGTGGCGTCTCACGCGACCATCATGCTGTGACGCTGCTCCAGCATCCGACCATCGTGCTGTGGCGCTGCTCCAGCATCCAGACCTCGATGTCACATCACGCTGCTCGACCAACGCAGCGGCACCCTGATGATGGGACGCGGAAGTCCTGAAACACGTGTCGGAAGAAACCACGCCTGAGCTCACACCTGGGCGCAGGCCGTTCGACCGTATCACACTCATTTAAGCGGACAAAGGAAATTATATCATATTTTGTATTCTATTCAATATTCTGTTTGTAAACGCTGTTTTTAATGTGTTTTTTGAAGGTTTTTTGATATAGGCTGAGCTCCCAGAGCTCCCAAAACTTCCCAGACATCAGTATCAATCTTTGTTAACTTCTGCTAATGTTTAATTAACTTCAAATCGTTTTGGTTTGTCTTTCTTCCTTAAACTGGTGATAGTTTTTAGCGTGGGATCAATCAACAATCTTTTCTGGACGATTTTCCATTAATTACGATTAATGCTGACGATAAAATGTTTTTAATTTAGAAAGTAACCTTTAAAAGTGAGTGACTGAGTGTGTGTTGGACCAGGCTGATTGTAGGAATCCGCAGTATTCTTGATTTCACTTGCAGAACACAAAACATAAAACCTAAAAAAAAAAAAGAATTTTAATGAACTTTTTCACTAAATGACTACCTTATAATTCCTTATAGTATTATATAGTATTTAGACAAAAGGCTGTGTCATACAGGACAAAAGAGAAAATACAAGGGTTCTGGATTTCTTGTTTTACTTTCGAAACCTAAAAATTCAAGCAACTAGATACAAGTCTAAACCATAATATTTGCCAAGTTGTGAATTAAGTTGAACAAGATATTCCTTTACAAATTTTTGAAGACACTGAAATACTTGCTAGGAAGAGACGGTTACGGAAGATAGCTCTACGAAACTGTAGCATTACACGATACAATGTTATTTTAAATTTGCTGGGCAAAATATTAGGTCCTTACATATGAAATTGGCGTTTTTCGTACTGGCCACTTTAATCACGAATTTCTCCTCTTTGGTAAGGAATTCCAAATTCAAATTTGTACAGCTATAGACTCATGTATTTGTGCTTCGATGATCGTCATTCATTTGTTTTTTTTCTTCTGTTTTTTTCTGTTTGCGTCACTCATTTTACAAAATGGAAAACCTTAAATATCGCATTATTTACGAGTACGAGTTCCGCCGTGGCACTAGTGCTGCGGAAACAACTCGAAGGGTGAATGATGTGTATGGCGGTCGTGTTGCAAAAGAAAACACAGTTCGTTTTTGGTTCCAACGTTTTCGTTCTGGAAATTTCGACCTGCAGAACAAGCCCCGTGGACGGCCTGAGACTCAAGTTGATAATGAAGAGTTGAAGGCTATTGTGGAAGCGGATCCATCGCAAACCACGTCCGAGTTAGCTGCAGGCTGCAATGTTAGTGATAAAACTGTTTTAATTCACTTGAAGCAAATTGGGAAGATTAAAAAGCTTGAAAGGTGGGTACCTCACGAATTGACTGAAACAAACCGGCAAACGCGCGTCGACTGCTGCGTTACATTACTAAACCGGCACAATAATGAAGGTATTTTAAACCGAATCATTACCTGTGATGAAAAATGGGTTCTTTACGATAATCGGAAGCGCTCAGCGCAATGGTTAGATCCTGGCCAGCCAGCCAAATCCTGCCCCAAGCGAAAATTAACCCCAAAAAAGTTACTTGTAAGCGTTTGGTGGACTAGTGCCGGTATTGTTCATTACAGTTTTTTCAAATCTGGCCAGACTATTACGGCTGATGTCTATTGTCAGGAATTGCAAACCATGATGGAAAAGCTAGCGGCTAAACAACCTAGGCTGGTCAATCGCTCCACGCCACTGCTGCTTCACGACAACGCTAGACCACACACTGCGCTACAGACGGCTACTAAATTAGAAGAGCTTCAATTGGAAAGTCTAAGACATCCTCCGTACTCCCCGGACCTTGCTCCAACAGATTACCATTTTTTTCGAAATTTGGATAACTTCTTGCAAGGGAAAAAATTCAACTCCGATGGGGCAGTCCAAATCGCCTTCAAAGATTTTATTGATTCCCGTCCGACTGGTTTTTTTAGTAAAGGGATCAATGAACTACCTATGAGATGGCAAAAGTGCATAGAAAATAATGGTTCATACTTTGATTAATTAAATATATTATATTAAAAAATATTCGACTTTTTGTTCCTCCCATACAAAACGCCAATTTCATATGTAAGGACCTAATATTAAAACTTACATGTCTAAATAATTCTTAGTTTGGAGCCCCAGCTTTTACGGAGGTCGTTTCACGTCGGCTGGTTGAGACCACCCGTGACAGGCGTGCTGTAACATATCTCGCTCAGAGAATCAGCATTGCTATCCAGCGTGGCAGTGCTGCCAGCATTCTTGGCACGCTCCTGCATGATTCTGGTTTGGGTCAGATCTTTTATCTATAAGTAGGTATGTTAAGATCTGTTTTTGTAAATAGTTAAATCTGTTTTGTATAAAAAAATGTAATTCTTGTTTCGTTGAAACACATATATTTACCCCATTCCTGTGCTTACTATATTGCTCATTTCTTATTTTCCACGGGTTTCACATACGACTTTTCCGAAGCACGCGTACATGCAAATGCAAAAACCAACTAAAAAGCTAGCCTGGAATAAAATATCTTATTTTAAAGAAGGAGTACAGCATGGGAATCTTCAAGAAGGTTGTGAAGAGATTTCTGTAGGTTTGACAACGCGCAATGTATACCCGGTGTTGCAAGCGTCCATAGGCTACGGTAACCGCTAGTTTGCCACCTTAGTAGTATAAAAACAATTGTAGGCTAATTATAAACTTCTATAATAAAGCAGTGAAACCCACAAGCAGAGAACAAAGCTTAACAACACCTAATAATTAGAGTTCAAATAAAAATTCCCACCGACCCACCAGACAAAACAACTGAACGAGCAACTTAATAAATAGCTGCAACTATTCATCGCCAGCAACTTTAGTTGGAGGCAGTTAATGTGGATGTGGATGTGCACGGAAAGCGCATTTATATTGCAAATATTCCAACCATTTGTTTTGCTTCAACCGGAGTGCAGAATAGTTAAATTGAAGTTTCTCTAGATTGGAGTGTGGGTAATCTTTATGGGGTTAAGAAAATATATGTGAAAACTAGCTGCCCCCTGCTCCGCACGGGTGGACAAAATATTTGATAAATGTCTATATGCTCCGAAACTACTGGTCCGATTGCAAAAAATCTTTTTTTTAATTTAGGCGGCTGAAAAATAGATGTCCGATTCTGAGACCTACCCAATATGCACACAAAATGTCATGAGAATCGGTCAAGCCGTTTCGGAGGTGTTTAACCACAAACACCGCGACACGAGAATTTTATAAATAGGATTGAACTTAGGGTACATACATATACACATAAAAGCGAAAAATTCAATTACTATCTGATGTAGTGGTATTTCTGCGCTAAGTAAGGTTGCCAGTGGTCCACCAGGATACGTTGTGGTATTAGTAATTATGCTATCATCCTCAGCAACAACAGCGTTGGCAATGCGTTAGTGCAAGCTTCTATAGACTACAGTGATTACTTACTATCAGGAGGTCCTACGCTTGATTGCCGCTCTTGTAGCAAAAAAAAAATAAGCTAATACAAACAGTCGAAGATGTCTAATGATTGTACCCTTCAAAATGTCTTATAGCAAAAACTTACCTTCGGAATGAGAATTCAACGCGCCGATCTCGGTATAAATAATATTGATTGGGGAAGGTATGGGCAAAAAGTTGGGATAGAACGGGCATCCCGCGGGAGAGATGCTCTTTGTGAAGCCAGTTTTTATTCCCCAACTTGTCCGCTTTGGAATAAAATAGGAATTGAAATAATGATGAGCGGAACATTCGTTTCGTCGAGCGTTTGCAGCTCGAGGTAGGGGTGTGGGTGAAAAGTTTCACTGATTTTCTTTTGTGTCTGCTATATTTATATTTCATGCAAGCTAACACGTCTCATTAAGATTTGTTCTAAGCTTAAGTACAGTGATTAATCACACCATGAGCTTAAAAAGAGAGATAGGGCGAATTAGAATTCCCGTGGGCTTTCCCATTAAACCCACCTTACAGAAGACCGCAGTCAAATAACACCATTTTGATGTAGTGTTGTCTGCGGTAAGTAAGGTTGCCAGTCCTCCACGAGGTTACGCTGCGTAGTAGTAATGCTGCTAGCACAGTGAGTCCTCATCAACAACATGGTTGGCACCTCGTTAGTGATATCCCTGGTATTCCTAGCGGCTGAAGGCTAAGTTGACTGCTTACCATCGATTCTTGTATTGTAGCTTCGAGACGTAATGTTAAGGCCCTTTTTTTCATTTAAAATTATACTTTATTATAATACTATTATATCGAATGCTAAAATTAACCTTAAAACGCCGGTAAAAGTAGGAAACTCTTCCGTGAAAATGATCGTTACTAAATTTTACGTGAAGCTTTAATGCGATTACAGGCTCCTAATTGGTAAAATATCGATTTTGAATTATACCGCTCTATATAAAGAGTTAATAATCCCTTCACGTCTCTAGATAAATATCATAAATCATAATGAACTTCCTTTAATTACTTACCTAATTACTCGTTTGAACGCAAATTCTAATTCCTCATACGTTCGTCATAAAAGGCGACTGTGTTTGAACGGCATCGTTTTGCGAGGCTTCTTATTAGGTTCAGCGAACTTTCTAATTTGGCAGGGTTGTACGAGGGGTTGAGAAATCCGTGTTAATGAGTCGACTCCGTAATTAGTCATTCATTACGAGTCACTCACTAACTCGAGTGCACGAGTTACGGCCACCACTTTGTTTTATTTTAAATGCCCTCTTTAAACTTCCCTTTTATTTGCAGAAGAAATAAGGTATTACTAGAGGTAGACTTTTCATTCAAATAATTATAATTTAGGAATTTGTTGTCTATCATCATGTTTTTCGCTTATTAAAATGTCTTTAATTTATATAAAAGGAGTAGGTAAAGAGTACTCGGAACCGGCGGGCATGTACGAAGAGATTGATGAATGTAACCAGCAAAAGAAGTGTGCAAGTCAAGAGTGAAATGGCGCTCTATACTCTCTGTCTACCCTGTGACTTGGATGATATATGTAATTTAAGTTTTTAAAACGACACACATACACAGTTTTAAATTGCAAAGTATACGATCCATTAAGGCGCATATTAGAAGTGATATATGGTGTAAAGCGCGCTAGATTTCTTTTACAAAAACGATAGTGCTTAGAATGTTTCAATGTTTATTTTAAACTTTAGAATAGCTGCAATAAAGGCTACAATACATTAACATAATACGCAGTCTAGAGCCCTCTTTCAAGAATTTATTGGGTCTGATTGAATGAAGTTCGAAGCAGATTTTACCTCGGATTGTAATGGCCACAATTTAAAACAATAAGTGTAAAACTCGCTGAGAGAAGCTCACTGTAAAAATTAAGGGTATTGCACACGGACGAGAATACAAAGTTTACGAGTAAGTGGCACTTGACACAGAGAAACATTGAAAGCGAGAACACATAGTAATATAAAAGATGATTTGATGAAACATAAAATTGTAAATACTCTCTGTATTTTGGCAGATATATACTATTTGTACGTAGTATTATAATCTACCCTGAAGTATACTATACTTATAGAAATAATATAATTATCATCACGCCTTTCCACAGGGGTTCAGAAGAGGTACGCAGAGGTGTTACAACACCCACTTTCCGCCGAAAATGATTTGGTGCCAACGTGACAGATGGTGAGAACGTCGCCGTCTTTTTGAGTTACCTCCATATAATATCAACTTAGGAATTGATTATTATTGCCAGGTCTAAAAACCATTATGCATGTTATTACCTATGTAAGGTTTCCAAAGCCCGTCGAGTTATCCTATACTGGCAGGTATGGTATTCTCAACAAAAAGTCCTCCTGTAAATTAAAAGTGCTATTGTGACTTATCATCAGGCGAGCTAAACCACTTGTCACCATCGTTATATTATAACAAGCTGTTATTTAGTTCCACCTGCCTGGTGTGTGTGGTGTGTGTGTGTGTGTGTAATCAAATCTTCCAAGTTATGGCCCTCAAATTTGGATTGAGCTCAAATTTGGCATACACGTTTAGTTCTCGACAATGTACGAATACTTAAATTTCGCCATTTTAAATCCAATATGGCGGACCTGACCAAATTGAAATTTATAATTTCCACATTACACTCTATGCTGATATGGGTATTAAATGAAAGGGCATGATGAGCGAAACACAGTTTTTTTTCTTAACAACTATAAGAAGCTGGTTTTAAAAAACAAAATGAGTCCCGTTTCATGTTAGAGAGAGGGTGAATTGGGGTATTCCTTGGGTTTTCCCATTAAAATTGGTGCTGCCCGACTGAGGAATGTAGGTACATTCCACCGAACAGAAGACCGCAGTCAATTAACAGTACTGTTGCGTTGTGAGTAAGGTTGCCAGTGCTTCACGAGGATACGCTGCGCTAGTAGTAATGTTGCTAGCGCAGTGAGTCCTCATCAACAACATGGTTGGCAACTCGTTAGTATACCAGGGGGTATTGCAAGCGGCTATAGGCTACGGTGACTGTTTACCGTCTGGTAGGCCGTATGCTAGTGTGCCCCTTAGTGGTATAAAAAAATGAATTTTTAATGTGCACTCATCTCAACTGCAGCTACACGGCGAGGTGTTGTTTTATGATAATCCAGCACATTCCGCCCGGCCCACCAGCCGTGTCATAATCGTTTGTTACTTTTATCTAACAGATGTTTTGCCACTTGTTTTTTACGACTGCCAGCTTGTACTTTATTGAATCACAGGTTAAATTCGACGCTTTATTGCCAATCCTAATGGGTTTTATTTCTAACATCTTCAAAACTCACAACAAACTTAAAGGGAATTTATGTGATATTTTTTGCGATCGTCAATGAAATTGAACTGGAAAAGTTGTTAGCGTCGTGAATTAGCTCAGCACATTCGTTGTCAAATGGATTAAATTAATATAATAGGCCAAGGCGTGCCCATCCAAGTAACTCAATCAGCTCCAATTAATGATTCCGGGCAGCAGAAGCAGAACCATGCCCCTTTGATTTTATTTATATTAAAATTAGAAATTAAGTTACCAATATGATTTACAATATTATGTTTGCAAGTATCTTGAATTCTTACCGAATTTAAAAAGAATAAACGTGTTTATTATTATTAAGTAGCATGGTCTTCGCCCACGTCAATAATTAAATTTAAGGATTGATGATGGTAGGAGTACTTAATAGGCGAGCATGTATGAAAAGATTGATGAAAGAGAAGCAAAAGAGTTGGGAAAATAGTGAAATGGATGTATAGCGATATATATACACGCATACACTAACGTAAGTAATTTAAGCTTCAAAATGGTTGTTACATAGGTGGCGCCACATCTATGACGTATTTTGAAACCAGTTAATATAAAAAGTTTTATCATGTAGAATATTTTAGTAAGTATACATATAATGGTTTCGGTTCTGTTGTACAAAATAACTAAACTAATGAGACAGGACTAAAGTTTCTTGCTATCCCATTCTCATGTGCGGGGTTAAATAAGGATGGCAATACTTTAAATCCTGTCAAATAAGTATAGTTTAATTATTTCGTACAACAGAATTAGCACCAGAATCTTTCATTTTATTCCAGAATTAATATTCTGACGTTGGACAGAATTATAAAGCCATCACTGTTGTTACAATAACAGAGTTAGTTCAAGAGGTACTTGCCATAGTTATCGAAGTTGCCTTCACGACAATTTGACTGCTATTCCTCAGGGATACGACGTCGTTTGGCGCGGCAGGGTTTGGAAGCGAACGTCTATAGGGAGGAAAGTTTGGATGGTGAAGAGTCACGTTTTCATCTTTAAGTATATGTTTTGTTGTAATTGGGGATCATTAAATTTTCCATACAAATTTTCCATACAGTATTATGTTCGTACACTTGTAACAGATATTCAGGTTTGCAATGAAATACATAGCGATTCGTGTTTTATTAATAACTAGCTGTTTCCCCGCGACTTCGCCCGCGTATCAATATAATATATAGCCTACGCTACTCGGTGATAATGTAGCTTTCTAACGGCGAAAGAGTTTTTGAAATCGGTCTAGTTGTTTCGGAGCCTATTCAATACAAACATACACAAACACAAAAATATACAAATCTTTCCTATTTATAATATTAGAATAGACTTACTAACAATTTCATACACAATATGATATGATTATTAGATAATGGACAATGAATGTTATATATTACGAGACGAGACCGCTCGACTGGTGGTTAGTGAACCTGAGTGTCACGCGTTGCGTTGCGTTTTAGCGTTGACATAAGTTGAAAAACTTTTGATGTGATAATAAAATAAGTTTAGCATATTATATAACTGCTCAAAGCTCAATAAAATATGAATATTACACTCGAATAATTCACAAATATTTTTTGCCAAGACAAGTTTAATTAAGTCCCTCGGCTTATTATCAGAGGGCCGTCACCGGCACGTTTCAAAATCTTTTATGTTTAGATACCATTATCCCGCGCGGGCTCAAAGAAATCTTGCATTCAATTTACTCGACTATTTTGGAGGGCTGTTCAGAACAGCTTTCAAGGTTAAGTTGAATTTTTATAATGGGTCAAGTGTCGTTAAGTTTAAAAATTAAAAAAAAAACTTCGCAGTTGGCACGTAAGCGTACGTCCCATTTGATGGTAAGCAGTAACAGTAGCCTATGGCTGCTAGCAATACCAGGGGTATCACTAACGCGTTGCCAACCCTGTTTGAGAGTATACCTCTATGATGGCAATCACGCATCAACCTGATGGTAAGCGATTACCGTAGCCTATGGATGATTGAAACACCAGGGGTATCACTCGTTGCCGATCCTGCGATCTCTGACCACCTTCTTGAAGAACCTCTTGCTTCACTCCATTGGGAAAAAACATTCCACTACATGCAGCCTACATCAATGTAATTGAACAAATAAAAATCAAATACTCAAATATCTGTCGCATGTTTGTAATTAAGCACTGCTTTTCAACTTCCCTGCTTGATTAAATTACGTTGTATCTGTGTTAACATGGCGCACCGCTTTAAAGCGATCATGTTTATGAGTTGCTGTAATTAGTGGAATGTTTTGTAACTTCTTATCCTCTAGCCAAGAATGTAGTGATTCAGGATATGTTCACAGAAGATGAGATAAATACAATGCTGGGAGAATACATTAAAAGTATTGTACGGGTTACTATAAAATATATTTATATACTCATATACTCAAGTCTCTGGTATAAAGTTAACTAAGTGTGCTCAAATACCCGCACTGTTTGTGTATAAGAAAAGTCACAAAACCACTGATACCGTTTATTCTCGGAAAGTTTTTGGCTTTACAATTACATAACGTGTGTGTTGGATGAGATACTAGAGGCGACTGCCTGAGGGGTGTTCGCGGACAGTCGCATGCACATCGAATCGTTTATAATTTAAAAAATATATATTATACCGAGTGGTGCGAGTAGAGCGATAAGGTAGGAGATAATGATTATTAAGTTATTAAGTAACCGAACATCACCTAACATAACCCCATTGTATTAAACATAATAATTATGAAGAAACCATTATACGTCGTACTGTCTCTATGCTGGTGTACTTCATCACGGTATGTGTTTTGACAAACTTCAAAAGCGTCCAGTGGTTGCGGCGTGAGCCAGCTAACACGCTAACACGCTTACACAAACTCTCAAAGCTTATAATATTAGTGTGATTTAGTTCGGTGTCAAAGTAGTAACTCTCTTTAGCGACATTAAATATTTAATCACTGGCGTTTCAATTACAAAGCACTAGATTTGTGAGGCTGATAGAATTAGAGGGGTGTTTGTTAAACTGGTATCTGAAGGACGATCCGTCCTCGGGGATCGTACCCATACTACGTGACCTATTTTTTAGATTTTTCGACTCTTCCCTCCCCTTGGTGACCACTCGTAGTATTTGCCAAGACCCACCCCCTCAAAGTTACGTTTTCTTACGTAGTATAAGAAGCACTAAACACTGCGCGCCATATTCAAGGATAAGTTGAAAAAGTGCGAAATTTCTATCGCCGAAATCGACTACGTAACAAAAATCTGAGCCCCCCTCCTATGACTGAGCGTATTTTGAGGACCCCTCCCCCCTTAAACGGGTCGCGTATTTTATGTTCGTTCCCTTGATGTTAGCTGGAATTCGGCACAGAGCTTAGTATTGCTAACAGAGAAACTAGGTTAGATACACAGACGACATTATGATTTTTGCTAACGGTGTTTTTATTTATTTGTCCACTCCTTATGTAAATGTTTTTTTTTTATTTACTGTAACTGTAATGTCAATATATCGACTATGGAAACAGCGAGTTAGTTAAAAGGATCTAGATAGAATGTGGAAAAAGGAAAATAACTTTAAAATTCTCCTCATATCCGAGCCTAAATATTTGTAATCCTGAACATTTCATCAATGATTTTTATATTTTTAGCTGTTATTATTCAATTTATAATAATAATATTTTAAAATAAATAATTAAAATATATACATGAAACATGAGTGGTTGGGGGTTGAAGTGACCCTTCTCGCTGGACGGACAATTAGTACATCTAGGGTCACCCTTCACCCGTAATGAACTGGGTACATGTGTCGCAGAGATCGCAAGTGGATTCTCAAAGTTTAACTCCCAACATTTTTGATTTGGATTTCTGTAACGTGGAGGTACAGTCCCCAGTCGGGCGGCTCCAATATTAATGGAAAACCCACGGGTGACCCCAATGCACCCTACCTTTCTTATTTTCTTTTTATAATAATTTCTAATTTGGAGGTACTCCATTTTATATGAGCATGTGTATCCAGGGTAGAGAATAGTATGATAATTATTTTGGGAATCGCAGTATGGATACCTTGCAAATAATTATCATGTTTTCTTTAATAATTAACAGGGTAATCAGTAAAGTAAGGTAGTGTGCGAGATAGTAGATGTGCAAGATAAATTTGAAATGACTATCTTACTAGCCCTACTGAAGAGGACTTGGTTAGGATAATTTTTTGTATCGTTAATCATGATTGTTATATGAGAAAATACAGAGCACTGAGTTTCTTGCCGGTTATTCTCAGGTGGCTTTTTCCGAACTGATGGTAATTTAGACCTTTATAAGTGCCTTATTAGGGCCTAAGTTGCGTATATGACTTTTGTATTTTTTTAATTAGATTTTTTGTTTACTAGGGATTAAACGAATATTTGAGAACCACTGACGAGTAAAAATGTTTCCGTATTGTTGACTCGGGGACCCAAGTTAAATTACTGGAAACTATCGTCCTCGCGACACCGTCTATTGGCTACATAGCCTTTTGCCGGAACTCATTACTTCTACTCACCTACATACATGATTATACCTTTGAAAATTAAAGTATGCGCTGTAAATATTTATATTTAATTTTAATTTTAATTATAATAATTATGCACGGACATTTCCCCACGACGCCATCCATAACTAAACAAAGCTTGTATTAATTTGATTACTTTATTTTAATACTAGCTGCCCGCCCCGACTTCGCACGGCTGGACAACATATTTGATAAATGTCTATATACTCCGAAACTTCTGGACCGATTAAATTCTTTTGTTTTTTTAATATAGGGGGATGAAAAATAGATGTCCGATTCTCAGACCTACCCAATATGCACACAAAATTTCATGAGAATCGGTCAAGCCGTTTCGGAGGAGTTTAACTACAAACACCGCGACACGAGAATTTTATATGTAAGATTTGTAAATACATCAAATTATTTGGTCGACCCCGTGCAATTGATACCCGGTGTTGCGTCGATAGACTGTGTTTGCCAAGGCGGGAATTGATCCTGCGTCACCTCGCGTGGCGGCCAGATGTATGAACCACAAGACCGTCACCCTCCACTTTAAGTGTATTCGACTACTGTAGTATTACCAGAAAAACTATCTAATTACGCATTCGTATCGCTTTCAAATTTTGTATAGGAAAATGAGCAGTCAGCGCCGGCGAAAAGTGGAACCAATCGTTTGAATATTTTGACATTTGAGAGTTAAGTAGTCAAAAATCCTGCTGCCAGTATAGAAAATTGACCGACTCATACGAAGCCGGTACAACCTAATGACAGACTTAAGAGAGGTTTGGCGATTTGGGATTTCCCGTGGGTTATCCCAATTCAATTGCCGCCCGACTGGGGACTGTACCTCCTTACAGAAGACCGCAGTGAAATAGCACTACTTGATGTAGTGTTGTGTTTCTGCGGTAAGTAAGGTTGCCAGTGCTCCACGAGGATACGCTGGGCTAGTAGTATTGCTGCTAGCACAGTGAGTCAGTAGCACATCAGGTGGGCCGTATGCTTGTGTGCCACCTTAGTGGTATAAAAAAAAAGACTCCATAAACTTATTAAAGTCACATCACTCGGCGAGCAAGGCGCATAATTATAGTACTTATCAAAGATCTAAATCCAAACATTCCTTGAGTACAACGTTCATGATTCATTTTTAGGGATTTTCCGATGTAATACGTGTATATTAGGGGTACTTAATGTAAGTGGGTCAGTCAGTAACCTGATTTATTTATAAGCCCGTTTGCTCAAGAGGCTTTGAACCAGGCCGACGGAGCGTCATGTAACATAGCTGTGTTTGGCGAGACATTCACTTTGATACTTGGTATAAAGTCTAAATTATTTTACTTAAGGTAAATGAGTATTCAAGGTTTGATGTGAAACATCTATTAGCAGTAAAACTGACTAGAATGCCGTGCCGTGACGTCATGCCGTCAATCCATCAAGCTAGTATATTATCTACTCTGATATCAAGCCCACAATACGATGATGCACGACTTGACGTTTCACATGACCATGTGCCAGGCTTTCCGTGGCGTGGCGGCAATTTTTTTTTGTAACAACGTAAAGGCTAAAAAAAATTGATTTAAAGTCTTGAGGTGACAAGCGTCAACGTCCTGGGCTACATCTGTTGCTTGTGACGATAACCATCAGGCGAATAACTTGACTGTCTCATCAGATCTCTTGTTGTATACAAAAATCTTATTTTCTTAACCTTACTAAAATTAATCGTGTTATTCCATTTCTGTGGAGACAATAATTTACTGGCCGATATTACACCCGATAGTTTCCATTATGGCAGATTATAAGGCTTCTTAAATTTGTTCTGGGTAAACTAGTGCCTACAATTAACAAATACGCTCTTTACTTTTCATCATATTCTAATTGTCTTACCGTTGCTAGAATGATCACTTGAAATTTGTACATTTCGTGCAAAAGCTCGGTACAAATCTCTACGGCACAGGACTAGAGCGTTGCAATCAAGACGTACAACTTGGCTACCTGAGTAATAGCCAAGCGCTGGAAGAGCCACATTAGTCAGAGGACCAACACTAAGCGTACACTGAGCGTACTTGTTGGTCTCACTATAAATATCTTATTAACGGAGGATATTGTGTGATAAGTTTTACTTACAATATTCATTAGCTCTAGATGTCTCAGTCACAAACAAAAAGAAAACAATTTTCCATGATGCCATGAATTTAATTTGATTGGTATAATATTTGTCATACGTCTTTCTGAATTTTGGATTTAGTTTCCATGTTTGAACGGCGGAGGCACGCTGGCACGCACCGTTTAATAGATACCTAAGTATATTTTTAAGGAACTTTCTGGACAGACAACTGTATCTATTGTGTTTAATGCACTCTAGCGTGTTTTGCGAATGTAATATTTTGAATTTAGAATCCTATTCGAAAAGAGGTTCCCATAGGTCCGAAACTCAAAGAAACATAGATAAGGGGAACAACACATTTATAAAAAGAAATGATTTTAGGAACAGCTACAGAACAATATGTATAAATTTAATTGATCACTTAGTAAGCGAAACGATGTTCTTATTCTAAGGTAATTCCTATTCCATTTATAAATATTGCTAGAAATCCATAGATATGTACGCTGTGATCTGTCACAGCGAACAATCAACATAGAGGACACTTCAATTCCACCTAATACCTAGTAACCTACTTGGTAACTAGCGCTCTTCAACTAGTTGGAGTGGTTTATTGTTATGAAAACGTTATTAGCTATTGGGCTCGGCTCCAAATCGGTCGGTGCTCCATCACCCGCGAACAGGGATAGCGTTGGCTTTTTATATGGCTCGGCTGGCTTCATGCTAATATGGGCTTCTGGGCATTATATAACAGGGAAGTATTTGTCGTATTACTTACAAAAATTGGTACCTTTTCTAAATAAACGTCTTGGCTAGTGTTTATTAATGTCTATTAGAGAGTTGTTGCAAATATTCCTTCACCAAGTACTGAGGACTTTGACTGTACCTCCGCCTTACAGAAGACCGCAATGAAATAACACTACATTGATGAAGTGTTGTGTTTCTGCGGCAAGTAAGGTTTCCAGTGCACCACGAAGACGCTGCTCTATTAACATCCTGCTAGCACAGTGAGTCCTCATCAACAACAGGGTTGGAAACCCGTTAGTGATACCCCTGGTATTGCTAGCGGCTATAGGAATTTTAATAGGAAACACTACAGGAGATCCCATTTCGCTCCTCCTCTCTTTTTAAACTCATGGTGTTAATCACTGTACTTAAGTTAAGATAAACTTTTTGGTATAGGTTTGGGATTGTATCCGGACCTCCTCGATAGGCAGTAATTTTAACCACCCAACCACTAGGTGTCTTTGATCATCTTCTTTATCGGGTAGGTACGTACACTGGGGACAATTCGATATTTGTCTACTTCACACCTGATCTTATAAACGAGTGACATTAGCTTTAGAGCTGCGCTAGGCTAGCTCGGCAAAAAACAGCATTTCTCAGTGACCGACGCAGCCAGCGTGCTAATACACCACATGCGTCACGGACTGTGGCCACGCCCACTGCTGGGATATGGGGACACTTGTGGACGTAATAGGTGACATTATCTCGTCCACATTACTTTTGAGTGAGTGAGTCAAGAGTGAAATAGCGCTCTCTCTAACTACCTCGCGAGGGACATGGCGTGGTAATGTTTTGTATAATTATTTTGATAAGCAGACAATAAGATAAGTCGTTACCAATCGGCCGTCAACAATTTTATGACTATGTCTGTTGGGGACGTGAAGAGTTGTGATGATTCCAGATCTGTTTTCGTATATATGCGATGATTGTTCCAGGAGTTGTGCGTCGAAATGTGAAAATATGGTCGTGTACACCGTTTAAATGAATCTTTTAATTTACAACTGATAATAACAATTTATTCGATAATAATACAAAGTATTACAACAACGTGAAAAATTAGCGTCTATTCGTCTACGTGAAAGGAATTCGAATTTTATAGAACAGAAAAATATTTAAAATTTGAAGGCAATTGTTTTCCGTGCAAAATATTTGGCTTGGAGACAATGTCTTTTTAGCCGAGCGCGCTGGCTGGTAGATGGCGCGCGAACAATGACCTTCCCCAGGATATAATCTATCTCCTTGTCAAATTTTATTACGATACGTTCAGTCATTAATTAGTGAAAAGGTAACAAACAAATAAAGTTGTAATGTTGTTTTATAATATCTATAAGTACGGATACTCTCCGCATGACAATAGAATATATAACCTGTGTTACTCAGTGATAATATACTATTGTACCGTGTAAGTATTTGAAAATCGGTCCAGTAGTTTTGACTTTGTTCATTACAGACAATAATAAAAATCTTATCGCATTATGATATTGTTAGTTTAGATTGAACGAATTTAATATGGGCCTCCTTAATATGGACACCGACTTACCCCGCATTACCAAAGTAATAATTATAATCTGCCTTAGCAAGAATCTTTCAACTACGTAATCGACAACGTAACTCTAAAAGCACTTCTAAATGTGTCAAAATATTCATTAAAAATTTAGTTCTAGTTTTGACCAGCGCGGCGCTGTTCACTTTCCCATACGACAATAGTCGAAAACGATACGAATGCGTAGTCGATAGTTGTTCTTGCTAACGCTATAGTATTGTAAACTTCGTTAATACCTACATCAATTCCAAATTCAAAAACAGATTCGGCACACAACACAACAAAATTAAGTCCGAACTATTCCAATTGTCGAAACAGCCAAAACTAAATTAGGGGCGAAAATTTGAATGCTCCGCTTGTACATTGTATTGTATTGGATGTAGTCATAATAATATATGAAGCCGTGTGCAGACATGTGCAGCCGTGGAGAACGTACAATTTGCCAGTGAACACCTGCCGAAATCAATTTTCTTGTACACGCCCGCCATTTTCTGTTGAACCTCTTCTTTGATAAAATACAATTTATCCTATTTAGTTTTAAACTGTTTGTCAGGCACAAAGTTCGCTGAAGTTGTTCTTCTTTTAAAACTGTAAAATATGTGTTGTTTCTCCAAAAAATAATTACACACACAATTGATAAAATACTAGCGACCCGCCGCGGCTTCGCAAGGGTTACACAAACCCTAAATTAATTATACACAAATCTTCCTCTTGAATCACTCTCTATTAAAAAACCGCATCATAATCCGTTTCGTAGTTTTAAAGACTTAAGCATATATGGACAGACATACAGCGGGAAGCGACTTTGTTTTATTCTATGTAGTGATGTCATTATTTGGGAATAACCCGTGATTAATCAGTATTATCAGTAGTAATTATTGCAAAATAAAGGTAAGTATTGATTACTATGTCTACGTTTATACCACTAAGGTGGCAAACAAGTATACGGCCTGCCTGATGGTAAGCGGTTACCGCAGCCTATGGACGCTTGCAACACCAGGGGTATCACTCGCGCGTTGCCGACATTTAATAAAAATATACGAGTCCAACCGGAATACATTTCGTGCCAAACAAAATAAACGTAGTTACTCCTCGATCAGTATGAAAGTACTAGACTAGGATTTATGCGACGTCGTAAACTCAAGGGTCGTAATGAAACACACTCGTGACGTCACGACGGATACATTATATGTCACGGCTTTTGTAATCATTTTATGTTGTATTTGTGCTATTTTTGGCCCAATATTTGGTCGGGAAATTTAGACAGTCATAATCTTACATACAAGAGCTTTTGTGTTCTAAGTTGAGTTCTAAGCTATCTTGTACTGTCTATAGAGAAGATATCCATCCTACTATATAATATTATACATGCGGAAGTTTGTGAGTTTGAATGTATAGGCCCGCCCCGGCTTCGCACGGGTAGGCATTTATCAAAATAATATTTTGTCTACCCGTGCAAAGCCGGGGCGGGCGGCTGGTATAATATATAGCCTACGCTACTCGGTGATAATGTAGCTTTCTAACGGTGAAAGATTTTTTGAAATCGGTCGAGTAGTTTCGGAGCCTATTCAATACAAACCCACAAAAATCCAAAAATACAATAATACAAATCTTTCCTCTTTATAATATTAGTGTAGATGTAGATACATAAGCTTCGGTAGTTTTATTCCGCTCATCGTGGTCTCATTTTGATTTACCCCTTTGTTGAAACGAAAGAATTCCAAACTGTAAGAACTCCCAATATTTCCAGGAGTGAACAAAAGCGTGGATCTTGACATCTGGGGTTAAGCGAGACTTGGGGAAGGCGGTTTAATCACACCGTTCGCGCCTCGATAGCGGTGACAGGGTGACGGTGATGAATGACTGTTGCCGGATGGCCTGATGTTTAATTTTGAAATAAAGATTTTACTTTCACTTTACAAAAAAACATTTATTCAGTAAACTGAATAAATGAGGCACTTATGAAGGTCTAAATTACAACCGGTTCGGAAAAAAAGCCACCTGAGAAGAACCGGCAAGAAACTCAGTGCTCTGTCTTTTTTTTTCATGATATATTTCCCTTGGTCACGGCGTCACGCGTGATCGTCTATACTGATTTCGCTGTATTTTTTTGAGTTTGTTACTGTCAGAAGGTTATTATGAAAAAAATTGAAAAACGAATGGAACGTTTTTAATTTCAGGATAAACTAAAGCTTCTTTGTTCTATGGTGTATTTGACATATGAATTCATATCTAAGGCAAGTCAACAATACAAATAAAGCCAGGCTTGCAAGATCCAGAACCCTACATCTCAGCTGAACATTTAAAATTGTGTACTTAAAAACAACCTGTTAAGTTTTAAATTACGGAACTATTATTGATTATAAATTACGGAACTATTATTGATTATAAATTACGGAACTATTATTGATTTTAAATTACGGATCTATTATTGATTATAAATTTCAAAGGTCTTTGTTAACGTGTTTTTAATGAAGAGCCTTTTAAAGCTACAAAACCGTGGTTCTAATTTCCGCGTCCAGGCACTGACGTCTCAGACTCAGCAGCTGCGCAGTCCGTAGATTACTTTGCAATTGAAAACAAATAATAATAAATACGGCGCGCTTCGAGCAAGCCCGGCAAATTGGAAAAAGGGGAAAAGCAAACAGAACACAAGAACGCCAAGTATTTGGCACCGCTGAGATATCGGGAACAGACTGCACAGAGTTTTATACCCCTCGCAAGGTAACCACGGGAGGACGCAATCTAGGCTCCCGACTTTGATCGTGAACGAGACAACTGTATCCCAAAGCAATACTTTTAATATTTTGATAACAGACGGGCGTCATTACGCCAATGTTCATAATAGTTAACTCATATTTTTTCTTATTATATACCAACGATGAAGATCCTTCCACCTACCCGATAAAAATTACATGGCGTTTGCAGTAATAGGGTATAGCGTCGCCAATCTTTGATGTTAAGAGAAAGAACTATCTTATTTATATACGTGATAAACGCAAGGGCAGATCCATGGGTTGGCATGGGGGTCATGACCCCCGGTGAGCTGGGTCTATCATAAAGCGTGCTACACACGTTCAGTTTTAACTGTACAGTCGAACTGTGCAGTTAAAACTGAAGGTGTGTCGACACTAGGGCCGTCAGTTATAACTGCACAGTTCGACTGTACAGTTAAAACTGAACGTGTGTAGCCCTCTTTAGTCATAACTAATTTGGATAGAAGAAAAAAATCCAAATATGAGCGTGTCTT